>CM033641.1:270415993-270833916 GCA_019512145.1 Engystomops pustulosus | reverse complement strand
GCATTACAATGTGCTATTGTAATGTATGAGGAGTAAAATCCCCATATACTGCCATGCTGTAGTATGGCAGTATATGATAGGATTGTACAGATACCCTAGGGTTAAAGTACCCTAGGGAGTCTGAAAAAAAGTAAAAAAAAAAAAAAATTATAATAAAATAAAACCTAAAAATGCTAATCACCCCCTTTCCCTAGAACTGATATTAATATAAATAAACAGTAAAAATCATAAACACATTAGATATAGCCGCATCCGAAAATGCCCGATCTATCAAAAGGTGATAACTGTTTTTCACTGCGTTTAACCCTGTAACGGAAAATCGTGCCCATAGTCGAAAATGGCACTTTTTTGCCATTTAAAAAAAAATTAAAAATTCTATAAAAAGTGATCAAAAGTTTGCACAGTCCTAAAAATGATAACATTGTAAACGTCATCAAAATCCGCAAAAAACGACACCACCCACAGCTCCATACACCAAAGTATGAAAAAGTTATTTGTCCCAGAAGATGGCAAAATCCCCCCCAAAATTTTTGTACAGGAGGTTTTAATTTTTTTTAATGTATGAAAGCATTATAAAACCTATAAGTCGAGATTTAAACTGCGTAAAAAAAAAATGGCGTGTGTGTTCGTAATAAAAAATGCACAGTCTGAAAAGACCCATTGATACAAGGGTCAGAGTGCAACGCAAGTTCTGCACGCGCAGAAAACGTGCGTGAAAGGGGCCTTAGCCCATCTAGTAGGTCAACCACCAGCTTCAGTTAATATGAAAAATGAGAGGATAAACACTGGACAACTGAGGGATTGCAGGAGCTCCCAATTGGAGAAACTCTATAAAGTTGCTTTAATGGAGTTCAGCAGACCCTTTTAACCCCTTACCGACATGTGACGTATTAGTAGGTCACATGCCGGGTCCTGGTGCACGGAGAGGGCTCGCGGGCCGAGTCCTCTCCATAGCCGTAAGACTTTGCTGCATATTGCAGCAAAGGTCTATGGTAACAACCACAATCGGTGCCGGCACCAATCGTGGGTGTTTGCCGGCTGTGCTGCCAGCAAAGTTGCCGGCGGCTTCAAAAAGAATTGTCGCTTCCGAGGATCGCGCTCCCCGTGACGTCATGGGGAGCGGTGATCTGTCGCCATGGTAGGGTCGGTCTCACGAAGACGAAGCTACTTCGGCTAACCCACGCATTACAATGTGCTATTGTAATGTATGAGGAGTAAATCCCATATACTGCCATGCGTAGTATGGCAGTATATGATAGGATTGTACAGATACCCTAGGGTTAAAGTACCCTAGGGAGTCTGAAAAAAAGTAAAAAAAAAAAAATTATAATAAAATAAAACCTAAAAATGCTAATCACCCCCTTTCCCTAGACTGATATTAATATAAATAAACAGTAAAAATCATAAACACATTAGATATAGCCGCATCCGAAAATGCCCGATCTATCAAAAGGTGATAACTGTTTTTCACTGCGTTTAACCCTGTAACGGAAAATCGTGCCCATGTCGAAAATGGCACTTTTTTGCCATTTAAAAAAAAAATTAAAAATTATAAAAAGTGATCAAAAGTTTGCACAGTCCTAAAATGATAACATTGTAAAAGTCATCAAAATCCGCAAAAAACGACACCACCCCAGCTCCATACACCAAAGTATGAAAAGTTATTTGTCCCAGAAGATGGCAAAATCCCCCCAAAATTTTGTATCAGGAGGTTTTAATTTTTTTTAATGTATGAAAGCATTATAAAACCTATTTAAATGTGTTATCCCTGTAATCAAACCGACCCAAAGAATAAAGTGGATATGTCATTTGGGGTGCACAGTGAAATCCGTAAAATACAAGCCCACAAGAATACAGCACAAATTCGTTTTTTTTACCAATTTCATGGAATATTAAATACCACCATTTTGAAGTGTAATTTGTTACGGAGAAAATAAGCCGTCGCACAGCTCTGTACATGGCAAAATAAAAAAGTTGCAGATTTTTGAATGTGGGGAGTGAAAAATTAAAACGCAAAAAAGGGCTGCTACGGGAAGGGGTTAATTGTAGATAGAGAGTTATTTCTAAATTCAGAACCATTGCACCTGCAGATAAGGATGTTTCCAGCAGGCTATCTTATTTCAATAGTTGTCAATGTTCTCAGGCAGAGAACTTGAACAGTAAATCTATAGGTAAAACAATCACAGTCGACTTTATCTGTTCTCAATATAAAATCGTGTGATAGGGAAATGTCGCTTTATGTACAGAAGTCTTGCAGATTCTATCTTGATTGCTTTTTGTTGATTTCAGAACTTGCAGACACGAACATGTCCACCAACATTGACAGCAGTTACAGTATTGGATCTTTTCAAACATGTTACATGTTCAATATGTGTAACTAAATCCTGCAATACCCACGGAAATCAATAACCAAAAATCTACCTAAACAGCTTACAACTGCACAACTTTTGGAAGGGTTAAGGTACTTGGCTGACACCTAGGGGCATTGAGTAAGACCCATTCCCATGTATGAAAAAGTACTACCAGTCAGTGGCGTAACTGGGAATGAGTGGGCCAAATAGCAAAGTTTTGGCTGGGGCCCCTCCAACCATAGGTCCTCAGTGTTACATGGGTTTCCATTATCTATTATGGAGGAGAATAACAGAGACCGGCAGTAGATGTAGCTCTGCAGAGGTTCTGGCGCTGGGGGAGGGGCTTCTATTTACTGTCGGTCTCTGTTATTCTCCATAATGGAAGAAGATAATGGAAACTCTTGATGGTGGTGAGAACCCATCAGTATGGCCGCTCCTGCTCAGTACCAGTGTATGTATGGTCCATATCAGGAGGATTAACCCTTACACTACTTGTCTGAAGAGCCGTTACCTGCAAGAAAGCAGGGTAAGAGTTAAATCTCTGGACTTCTTGCATCATTTTACTAAAGTGACTAAGAAGCAGGAACAGGAGCAGCAGAACCTTCCAATATACGTTCCACCCACTGCAGAACCTCCCAATACATGCGGCAATCACTGCAGAACCTCCCAATACATGAGCCAACTGCCGCAGAACTTCCCTATTTACACTTAAGCTTCTGCAGAACATTATAATACAAAACTCAGAAACCACATTTATAACGTGTCTGCGCCAGTTTTGTGTCGCAGCTGCTTAGTCTGAACGTGCATCACATTATATGACCGCCGCGCCACATTATTACTGACTGCTCCACATTTATTACTGACTGACTCACATTTATTACTGACTAACAATCACATTATTACTGACTGCTCCACATTTATTACTGACCGTGCGCCAATTATTACTGACTGCTCCACATTTATTATGACTACATCACATTATTAGACTACATCACATTTATTACTGGCTGCTCCACATTTATTACTGACCGTGCGCCACATTTATTACTGACTACATCACATTTATTACTGACTGATCCACATTTATTACTGACCGCGCGCCACATTTATTACTGACTGCTCCACATTTATTACTGACTGCTCCACATTATTACTGACTACATCACATTTATTACTGACTGCTCCACATTTTTAATAACCTTGCTCCACATTTTTACTGATTGCTCCACATTTATTAATGACTGCACTACATTTATTACTGACTGCTCCACATTTATTAATGACTGTGTCACATTATAAACGCTCAAATTATTACTGACTGCATCACATATACTGACTGCACACATTTATTACGACTGCTCCCATTTAATACTGTGATCACATTATTATGACTGCACATTATACTGACTGCACTACATTTATTACTGACCGTCCACATTAATGACGTGTACATTATTACTACGCTCCACATTTATCACTGGACTGCATCACATTTATCACTGACTGCATCACATTTATTACTGACTGCATCACATTTATCACTGACCTGATCCACAATTTATACTGACGCGCGCACATTTATTAACTGACTGCTCCACATTTATTACTGACTGCTCCCACATTTATATAATGACTACATCACATTTATACTGACGCGCACACATTTATTAATAACCGTTGCTCACATTTATTACTGAGCTCCCCATTATTAAGACCCGCGCGCCACATTTATTACTGAATGCTCCAAATTTATCACTGACTGCATCACCATTTTTACTGACTGCATCACATTTATCACTGCGCCATCACATTTATTACTGACTGATCCACATTATTACTGACGCGCGGCCACATTTATTACATGGACTGCTGCACATTTATACTGAATGCTCCACATTTATTCTGACTAACATACATATTACTGACTGCCCACATATTAATAACCTGCTCCACATTTAGTACTGATTGCTCCACATTTATAATGACGGCCGCACACATTTGTTACTGACTGCTCCAAATTTATTACTGACTGCATCACATTTATTACTGACTGCACTACATTTATTACTGACCGCTCCACATTTATTAATGACTGTGTCACATTTATTACTGACCGCTCCACATTTATCACTGACTGCATCACATTTATCACTGACTGCATCACATTTATTACTGACTGCATCACATTTATCACTGACTGCATCACATTTATTACTCTGCATCACATTATTTGATGCACATTTTTACGACTGCATCACATTTATTACTGACTGATCACATTTATTACTGACTGCATCACATTTATCACTGACTGCATCACATTTATCACTGACGCATCACATTATCTGATGCATCACATTATTAATGACTGTGTCACATTTATTACTGACCGCTCCACATTTATTAATGACTGCTCCACATTTATTAATGACTGCTCCACATTTATTACTGACTGCTCCACATTTATTACTGACCGCATCACATTTATTACGGACCGTGTCACATTTATTACTGACTGCATCAAATTTATTACTGACTGCACCACAACAGCTGCTGCAGAACATCATATTAAAGTAGAAATGCAGAGGTGGGGGAAGATATGAGGGGATTATGCAGAGGTTGTCAGTATGTGCTTTAAGGACACTCAGAAGCTTCTTAGCTGCTCCTGCACACAGGACAGTAAGGGGTTAAGGCATAGTGTGAGGAGAGACTGGGGGAAGGGAGGACTTATCTCTGGCTGATTCCTGGCTGCTATGAAGGCTGCTGCTTCTCTTCAGGTGCTGACTTCTCCCTCTCGTCAACATGAGTCTCCCGCTGCTGACAGTCAGAGCAGGGATTGGCTGCAGGAAGTCTCCTCCCCTCCCTCTCTCCCTCCTGATAGCAAGAGCCTCCATGCAGGCTACACGGAGCAGAAGGATGGTGCCCGCCCCTAAACCAGCCCTGCAGCTCTGCGGTACCGCTGCGCTGCCCATAACAGGGGCGTAACTACAGCCAGGGGGAAAGAGGAGCCCGGGACACACAGTCGAGTACGGGCCAATGACCATGCCGAGCCCCGTAGCAACTGCTATGTCTACTACTGCTGTAGTTACGCTCCTGCTACCAGTTACAAAAAGAAAAAACTGAAATGAAAGTTAATAAAGAGCTGGAAAACCTATTGCCACAAATTTATTAAAGTGTTTGCACCAGTTTTCTGTCTGGCATTGCACTGAAAAGAACTTGCAAACCACTTGCACATGTATTTATGAAGTGTTTGCGGCAGTTTTGTCTCACGGCTGCACTGTGTCTGACAATAAAAAGGTGTACCTAAAGGGGCATACCAGTGCTTTGTCGGAATTAACTACACCACAATTCTGCCGCATGAACCAAGTGCACCAAAAGAAAGAATAAAGTTTCTTGCAGCTCACTATAAGACAGGGAGAAATCTGGGGCCCATTTCCAGAATCTTTTGGGCTAGCGACCCCCATGTCTACAACAGAGGAAGCACATAGACAATATTCAAATCTTCATCAGAGACACATGGCAGGTACATGCATGTCAGTAGTCCTGTATGTAGACGCTACATCTGTATGTTGGAGGCAAGGCCAGCCATAGGCATTAGGGGTGACTGTCCATTCAACCCATTTGAGGATCTGCCATTGACTGTACTGCACGGGGTAGTCTATGGTAACCCTATGGTTCAATACCCATCAGACTTAAATAAAACCTAGTGAGAGGGGGATTTATCATAATTCTGAGGCCTGTTTTTGCCGCCAAACAGTCGCATGTCCGTAGTGGCTGTAGTGGCTAGTTGCTGTAGTGGCTAGACTATCACCCCCAGCCCCTATCCAAAGTTACCCCTAGTTTCTTTAGGGACATCAAACATCTTTTACAAATTTTCAATCAGATGCTTTACATAGATTCTTTTACCTGGGCCACTAGTGATGTTATAGCTTTATTCCATCCTTTACACACCAGTTAGGACTTTTTTCTTTGAAAAGCCATATGAATAAATTGAGTACTTATAGAGAATTGCTACAAACATATACACTCAAGGTCACCAAATTTTGGCCTTTTGATTTATCCGGTGGGGGCCTGCAACGCGCTTATCTCTATGCCAGGCCCTGCCTGGCGTAGAAATAAATGCAGCCAGCAACTTTTCACATGCAGTGAGTGCACAGGCATGGGGACAGTAACGCCCGGCGCCGGCTCACTCCCCACCTGCCGTGCCCACCGCTTCCTTGGGCACACCCCTTTCACACCCCACTGGCGTGAAGGCAGCGGATTGGAGAAAATAATAAATCTAGTATTTGTGATTATTTCAGGGCTTCTATGCAACTGACTTGGCACAGAGGCCCTGATAAATATCCCCCACTGTCTCAGTGAGCTAATTTACCTCCTGGATGGAATGCGGCAGAAATGTGTTTTTTTAAATTGTCATCTTTTATTATTGTTTTTAAATATACATTTCCGTGTATTACTCAACTATACCTTTCTGTGAGTAAGTTCCCAAAGACACATGGGGGATATTTATTGGGGCCTCTGCGCCAATGACGTCACAGCGTCAGTGGCTTAGAAGCTGTGAAACAATCACAAATGCTAGCTTATTGGTAGCCCTTGTAATTAGTGATTGTTTTCCCCAATCCACCACCTGCACGACAGTGGGGTGTGAAAAGGCGTGAAGGGGGCGGGAGTGGGCCAGGACATGTATAAACTCACCGACTCGTGGGGTTAAATGCTGCACAGGACCCGCTGGATACATCAATAGGCAGAAGTCGCTTGATGTATCCGGTTGTGCAAGATACTATCACACGCTGGCGCATAAATAACCTCCATGGACTTCATGTTGCTTTGGCTTCTAACATCTACTGTTCATATACAAGTTCACATTCATCATGCATGTTCCGTGTTGGACGTTGAGTGTGTATCGGTCTTTTGCCAGATTTTTTCTTTTATTTGTTGAATTAAAAACTTTTTTGAACAGACTAAATGAGGTATTTTAGATATCTATATTTATTAGAAAAGTTACACTGTGGAAAAACTATTTGGGAGCAAATGGTTAATTATTATTTTTGAGTATTCTTTGAGTAGATTTTTCATTAGTAAATCCCTGGTAACTGCTTTCTGTTCATCATATATTTTGCATAAAGTATTACTCTTGATAATACAATTCCTACTGTTATTTTGATATAATTCTGCTACTGACTACTGTTTCACTTATTTAACTTATTTCTTAATTCTTTTTATCTCAGTATCTAGATAACTTTTACTGAATTTCATTAACAAATGATATGATAAAATAATTGTATTCATTAGGTAAATCAAATTGCGATTACATCTGGATCTTAATTAAAATCTGCTCTGTCTTTATCTAGGGTTCATATCAAGGCATACATACTGACTGCACAACGTACTAAAAAGAATTTGTCAAAACAAAGAATTCTTTTTTGTGTACAAAATGTTTTAATTTTTTAACCCCTTCCCACTAAAGCCCTTTTTAATTTTTGTGTTTCCATTTATCCCTCCCCACCTTCTAAAAATCTAAATTTAAAAAACTTTTTTATTTTTCCATGTATAGAGATTTGTGAGGACTTGTTTTATGCATAACAAATTGAATTTCATAGTGACAATATTTAATATTCCATGCCGTGTACTAGAAAGCTGGAAAAAAATTCCAAATTTCGTGACATTTTTAAAAAACGCATTTGCACTGTTTTCTTGTGGGCTTGGATTTTATGGCTTTCACTGTATTCCCCAAATGACATGTCTAATTTATTCTTTGGGATGGTTCGATCACAGGGATACCAAATTTGTAAAGGTTTTATAATGTTTTCAGACACTTACAAAAATTAAAACCTGCAGCACAAAGAAAAAAATCCATCTTCTTTCATCTTTGCCATCTTCTGGCACTAATAACTTTTTCATACTTCAATGTACGGAGCTGTGGGGGGGGGTCATTTTTTTTTTACTTTTGATGTTTTCAATGCTTCTATTCTTAGGACTGTATGGCCTTTTGATCTCTTTTTATAGAATTTTTTTATTTTTGTCAAAATGGCAAAAAGGGCCATTTTGGACCTTCTGTTTTTTTTTTCCATTACGGGGTTAAAAGCTGTGAAAAAACATTATTATATTTTGTTAGATTGGACATTTGGGGATGTGGCAATACCTAACCAAATTTTTTTTTTTTACTATTTTTCAAAACCTTTAGCGTACTTTAACCCTAGGTTGTCAGTATGGCAGTATATTGGATTTCCCTCCTCACTCTTTACAACCGTGCGAATCCCACATTGTAATGAATAGGTTTAAACCAGACAGCCTCAGGTCTTTGGAAGATCCGAAGCTGTCATGGCAACCAATCACTGCCCCCAATGACGTCACAGGTAGTGGCAATCCTCACTAAGATGGCACCACCGTCTTTTTGAATCCGCCAGCAGCTTTGCCGGGGGCGATGGATGGGTTAACACCCGTTAACGGCTAGCACCGATCGCGGCTGTTACTGGTAAGTGTTTGCTGCAATATGCAGCAGACACTTACCGGATATGAAGAGGGTTCAGCCTGTGAGCCCTCTACATTCACCCGCAGCTGACGCGTGACATATTGCTACGTCAAGCGTCGGTAAAGAGTTAAAAAAATCTATTAAAATATAATTAAACCTATATAATGTTATACCTCTGTGATTATACCGACCCAAAGAATAATGGAGAAGGGTCATTTGGGGGGAACAGCGTATGCCAAAAACACAAAACTAGCAAGAAAATAGCACAAACACATTTTATTTGTCTGTTTTACTGCATTTCCCCAGTATGTGGTACATAATATAGGCAAAAAACAAACATTCATACAGCTCTGTGCTTGGAAAAAAATAGTTATGGATTTTTTCAGGAGGGGAAATAATAGAAATGCAAATCCAAAAAGGGCATTGGCAGGAAGGGGTTAAAAATAAAAGTAACAGATCTTACTGTCAGTAAAGAACAGTTTGAAAATCTCCACAGAATTTGGAATTGAAGTATTGGAATTGGTGATGCATTCAATATCCTTTTGTTGTTGAGAGAAATAATTCCTATAAAACCATTGTCCTTATACTTATGTTATTTGCTTTGTTAGTTAGTTTTAACATAAAGTAAAGGTACTTTATTTTAAAGCGGTACTTTAAAATACATTAACCCCTGTGAGACACTGAAGGGGTTAACTGTGGATGGGCGGTATGTTTCCCCTAGGTTTTCATACTATGCGAGGTCTGAGTGCTGAGGTTGTGTTGTCCAGCACCTTGGACACAGGTGGTGGGAGCAGCCTAATCAGTCTGCATAAAGCCGCTGAGCAGAGCTGAGAGTGTGTTCTCTCTGAAAGGAGGCTGGAGAGCACACAGCCCTGACCTCTGTGCCTGGAGCAGCGACTTATTTTATGTACTAGTGGTGAGTTAGAGAAACTCTGTTTAGTTAGCACCCTGACGGGTAGGATTTTGTTTGTTTAATGCCTGAATGTAAAGGCTGTTTTATTTTGCTGCTGCAATAAACGCAGACGAGACCTGTTTTGGACTGTACATTGGTGTCACTGTCTTGAACTGCATCCCAACACCCCGCTACCTCAGACTCTACTGGGCTAAATCTCCCACATATGGTGCTTCGGATTGCGGGCAGTTCAAAAGACACACACCTGAAAGGCTTGCTACATCCTGCAACATTGCATGGCCTGGGTGAAAGCAGCAGGCAAATTGCAGGATAAAGCCAAGATGGAGGACTTTATTAAAGCCATGCTCCAGCAGCAGGAGGAGAGATCCCGCCAGCAGCAAGCCATGCTCCAGCAACAGGAGGAGAGATCCTGCCAGCAGCAAGCCATGCTCCAGCAACAACAGGAAGAGGCCAGAGCTAATCGGCAGCAACAACAGGAAGAGTCCCAAGCTAATCGACAGCTGCAGCAAGCCATGCTCCAGCAGCAGGAGGAGAGGACCCGCCAGCAGCAGGAAGAGTCCCGAGCCATGTTCCAGCTGATGATGGAAAAGTTTTCCTGCATTATGGCAGCACCGCAAGCAACGGCTACTGAGGGGTTCCATACTGGTTTGCAAGGGTATCCGGTTGTCCAGCATTCCGCACGGGCTGCAGTGCAGAAGGCTTTACAAAAGATGACGATGTGGAGGCGTATCTCACTGTGTTCGAGCGAGTAGCTGAGTGAGAGGAGTTACCAGCTGAGCAGTGGGCAGATGTCCTGGCGCCGTTCCTGACAGGCGAATCGCAGAAGGCCTACTACGACCTGAGTGAAACAGAGGCCCGTGAGTACCCCCTGCTAAAGGCGGAGATTCTGTCTTGTCTTGGGGTCACCATACAAGTTCGTTCCAGCCGGGTCCACCAGTGGGCGTACTCAGAAAAACTACCCCCGCGCTCCCAAATGCATGACCTGATCCATCTTGTCCGGAAGTGGCTACAACCCGAGGACTGCACCCCAGCACAGATGGTCGAGAGAGTGGTTCTTGACAAGTTCACCCGTTCTCTGCCCAACCAATACTGAGGAACTCGTGTCCCTAGTAGAGAGATATCGGGCTACGGAGGATCTTCTACTTATCTTTCCCACACGAAGCAGTGCCAGTGACAAGGCCATTCAACCATCTGGTAAGACTGCTACTGCAGAAAAAGGGAAACAGGTCAGGTTGGGAGGGGGTCCACTGGGGGGCTTGGATACACAGAAACCTAGTGAGGCTCGTGACAGAGGTCATAGCCGTATCCGGTGCTGGCGATGCCATGAAATGGGCCATATTGCTGCCAACTGTCCCCTGTCAGTGGAGCCAATGGACTGCAACCAGACCCGGCGAATGTCACTGTTTGCCCGGCCGGTTCTGGCAGCCGAGTCAGTCACGGATGCAGAACCCCAAGTGTGTATGGTCACAATCGGTGGTCACGCGTTGGAAGCCTTGCTAGACTCAGGGAGTCTGGTCACCCTGGTGCGGGGAACTTTGGTTGATCCTGGACTGTACAGTGGGCGTAAAGTGGGAGTGTTATGTATACATGGGGACACTCGCGAATATCCCACTGCCGTCATCAACCTACATACACCTTGTGGTACTATCGCACATGAAGTGGGGGTGGTGGGGTCCCTGTTTCATGAGGCTATTATCGGCAGAGACTTACCGGTGTTTTGGGACCTCTGGAGACGAAGACCCACCTCAGGTGCTATTACAGATAATGGACATCGGATATGCCCGGCCTTGGCCCCTGAACCCTTCGAGGCCAATGTACCCACACCAGCAGTAGGGGTGACCCCAGGTGATGAATTCTCTCCCCTAGAGGTCCTAGCTGGTGAGGTCGAGGGTCACGAGGAGGGGGCCGACATGCTGGACCTTGAGATTTCCCGTGAAAATTTTGGGGCTGCACAGCTACAGGACCCTACCTTATTTAAAGCACGATTCTGGTCTAGCCTATTGGGAATCAAATTTACATTCAAATTGCATTGCTGCAAATAGAGGTCTTTGACCAAAAATAAAGAATATAAAATTAACTTTTATTTCTATTTGTCTAATAGCGATTCAAAACTCAATCTGTAATTGTTGTTTGAAATCAATATACTGAATCAAGGCTATTATTAAAATCTTTACGTGATAGCGGAAGGTGGAGTATTATAATATCAGAAACGGGACCTTTGGAATGTAAACCGTATAGTATGTGTGTGCAGGTTTCCTGCTATGCAGCTGACTGCTATTGTATATATAGCTCTCCTGACAGTCCTGGCTCTCCTGACAGTCTCCAAGATTAAAGGAGGATAACTGCCGTTGATCCTCTCTTCACTTGTGTTCACACATGCTCTAAGGAGGGGGTATTTGTAGGAAACTTCAGGCATGCACATGCTCTCAAGGGAAGGGTATTTGTAGGAGATGACAGGCATACATATTGACATACACACACACATATATCTATCCTGGTATCCAAATGGTCTGTATACTCAAAGTTTAAAGGTAGTTGCTAGATTGAACTAGAAGATTTCTCACTGCAGTCTGACAAATCTAAGTTCTGTGGCTAACCTCCGCTTTCTATCACAAAAATTAAAAGGTTTTTCGTTCGGTCAGCCCCCCCGACATGTTTCGCCACGACCTGGCGTCCTCAGGGGGTGTCAGGGCTGAACTGAAAAGTATGGCTTGTCCGGTGCCTTATAAAGGCCTTTCTGGTGACATCACATAAGGGTGTGTATTGTATAGGCCAATGGGTTGTAGGGAACCGCCCCCCCCAGTAACAGCTGATAGTGCAGCTCATTAGGTTTTGATGGTGATTGGTGGGAAGGAAAAGGGGTGGGTAGTTAATCTTTGTTCAGAAACCACCTCTGATAGGTTCCTACTGTTGTCCGTCTGGCAGCGTCATGTGACTTTGTGTTATGGAGATTGCATGACACAACGCGATGGTTCTAATACATGTGAACGCGCGTGCGCGCAACGTCGCACATTGAATAGACTTCCTATCTACTAGAGCTCGTATCGACCGAAGCCGGTACGATATTTTACAGGCGCTAAACTTGCTATCTTATTCGCAGCAGCAGAATAAGTGGTTTGTTGTTTTTAAATTAATATTTTTTTTTTTTTTTTTTGGCAATGTTGTGGATCCTGTCCCAGGTAATTGTATTGCGCTGGCGCATCAACGGACAACAATCACACATCAAAACTATAAGAGCTGCACTATCAGCTGTACTGGGCGGGGGCGGTTACCTACACCCATGGACCATACATACACACCCTTTGTTGATGTCGACAGGAAAAAAAGGCCTCTTTATAAGGGCAACGCGGACAAGCCCACCATTACTTTCAGCAGCCCTGACACCCCCTTGAGGACGCCACGGTCGTGGCGCAAACATGTCGGGGGGGCTTTGGACTCCGGAACGAAAAAACTTTAATTTAATTTTTGTGATAAGGAGGAGAGCGGAGGTTAGCACAGAAACTTAGATTTTGTCAGACTGGCAGTGAGAATCTTCTAGGTTTCAAATCTAGCAACCTACTTAAACTTTGAGTATACAAGACCATTTGGATACCGGATTAGATATATGTGGTGTGTGGTATGTTCAGATGGTATGCCTGTCATCTCCTACACAATATACCCTTCCTGGAGAGCATGGTGCATGCCTGAAGTTTCTACAAAATACCCCCTCCTTGAGAGGGCATTGTGAAACACAAAGTGAAAGAGGATCAACGGGCAAGTTATTCCTCCTTTATTATGGAGGACTGTTCAGGGAGAGCCCAGGATGTCAGGAGAGCTTATGATATACAAAATAAGCAGTCAGCTGTCCCATAATGTAGCAGGAAACCTGCAACACATTACTATAGGGGTTTTACATTCAAATACTACTCCACTTCCGGACTATCACGTAAAGATTTTAATTAATAGGCCTTGATTCAGTATTGATTTCAAACAATCAATTACAGATGTGAGTTTTGGAATCGCTACATTAGACAAATAGAAATAAAGTGTAAAATTTATATTCTTTATTTTTGGTCAAGACCTCTAATTTGCAGCAATGCAATTTGAATGTATAAATATTGAATCCTGTATTATACCCCAGAGCTGCACTCACTATTCTGGGCGCGGGCAGTCAATGTGTAACATACATGAAACATTATTATCCTGTACTGATCCTGAGTTACAGTCCTGTATTATTACCCCAGAAGCTGCACTCACTATTCTGATGATGGTTGCAGTCGACTGTGTACATAATGACATTACTGTATCCTGTATGAATCTGAGTTACATCCTTGTATATTTCCAGAGCTGCACTCACTATTCTGATGCTGGTGCAAGGTTCATGTGTACATACAGTGACATTACTTCTCCTGTTATGATCCTGAGTTAACATCCTGTTATTATACCCACAGCTGCACTCATATTCTGCTGCTGGTGCGTCATCTGTGTACATACATGACATTACTAGCCTTGTACTGATCCTGAGTTAAATCCTGTATTTTATCCCAGAGCTGCCTCAATTCTGATGCTGGTGGCAGTCACTGTGTACATACCATGACATTACGTTTCCTGATGATCTGAGTACATCATGTAATTTATACCCAGAGCGGGCACTCACTATTCTGCTGTGGTGTGCAGTTACTGTTTAGACATACATGACATTTCTTTCCTGTACTGTCTGAGGTACAATCTTGTATTATACCCCAGAGCGGCTCACTGCACTATTCTGCGCTGGGTTGCAGCACTGTCGTACGTACATGACATTACTTATCATGTACGACTGGTTACATCCCTGTATATACCACAGAAGCTGCACTCACTATTTGCTGCTGTGCAGTCAAACTGTGTACATACATGACATTACTTATCCTGTTACTGATCCTGAAACTTACATCCTGTATATATCCAAGGCTGCACTCACTATTAGGTGTGCTGGTGCAGTTCAGATGTGTAACCATTTACAGACAGTACTTATCCTGTAGATCCTAACGTACATCTGTAATTAGTACCCCAGAGCTGCAACTCCATATCTGCTTGCTGTGCAGCAACGGTGTACATACATGACATATATTCTGGACATGATTCCTGGGAGTAATTCCAGTATTATACTTCCAGAGCTGCAAGCTCACTATTCTGCTGCTGGTGCAAGTCACTGTGTACATTACATTGACATTACTTATCCTGTTACTGATCCTGAGTTACATCCTGTATTATATCCAGAGCTGCACTCACTATCTGATGAGCCGGGCCAGTCACTGTGTACATACATGGACATTACTGATCCTGTACTGATCCTGGGTTACTCTGTATTATACCCGAGCTGCGCTCACTACTTCTGCGCGGGGATGCGTCACGTGTATATTACATGCATTACTTATCTGTAATGTCCTAGTTACAATCTGTAAATCTTGAGTCTTATATATAAAAAATGAAAAACATTAAACAATAAAACATAAATAAAGCCATTAACTTCTGGCAAAACAAAACATATACAAAACTAAAAGACGACTACGAAAATCTCCCTGGCCAGCCACACACACACCACACAATATAGCATTATAAAACAAAAAATCCTTCACCCAATCCCACCACCTAATTTTTGTTATTTTTTCTTTTTTTATACAATTTTGTTTTTCTTTTTTCTTTTTTTTCCATAAACAGAACAAAGAATACACAGCAAAAAAAGACAAACAGGAAATAAAAAAACATTAAATATAACTAACTAAATCACACGCCCATCAAACCATCCACCAGGACACTGGTCTAACGTCCAAAGTTCGCGCTATTAGTCCAGACAGTGCCCAGGATCATAAAAGTCAAGTCACGTCCCACCCCCTCCACTAACCTCCTAAACCACCTAACCACCCACCCCCAAAACCAACCACCTATATAAACATTAACTATAACGACATAAAATACACATGTACACAAGATTTACAAACACAAAACATATCAAACATTAAACAAAACCAACACAATAAAAGCCCGTTCGGCGCCTGCCAGCCCGCTACATCACTATAAACCTCAGATACAAAACAAAAATCTACAGTGTCAGCTTCAGCCCAAACACCAGGAGAGCGAGAACAGACTAGGACACTAAAGGGAAACCCCCTCCAAAGGGAGAGAGGCCCTCCCCGTGCCCCGCTTCTCATGACTCCAGAGAGCGCACCTCTAACAAGGGTAACCCAGAATGTTCCTAACCACCTCATCCACCGGGAGGATTGTACGCTGACGTCGAATAAAACACACGTGCGTTCCAAGTGGTGTTTACCTGACCACTAGACTGACTAGAAATAACGTGCATCGGTCCCGGCCACCAGGCTCTTGAAGCTCATAGGCCCACCGCTTAGGAGAGACCGGGCCAACCGGGCCAATGGATGGAAGCGGCCCACCCGGTTGTACACCTCTGTGTAAAGGGACAAGAAAGCAGGAAAGTGGTCATGATCTACCAGAGGGCCACGCACTTGCCCGGGGACAACCCCTTCCCTCAGAGATCTACACTTCAGAATTGTCCCTCACACCACAGCTTTCCATGGAGCCGCGCCAAGTCAGTCCCAAACTTCAAAGGGGACTCTGATGAATTCAAAAGACTAAACCCACCCCAGACCCGGATTGGCAATCCCTGGGCCAGAGGCTCTGGAAATGGGTCAAAGAAACCCTTTTGTCAAGGGGAGTTTCCTAGGACCATGGTTCCGATACTCCACATTCCCAGGACCCCACCGGCGAAAATCACTCAGAACGGTAGGGGTGTAGAAGCCGGAAGATGTCCATGTGGTGTGAGATCCTTCATCGGCTCCTGTCCCCATTCCTGGAAAGAAAAAAGGCGGAAAACCATCCCTCTACAGGAGTATAACCCAACGGAGGGAGGCCCTATCTTTTCCAGAGGTTTGCTAACATTGAGTCTTAAGACAAGGTATTCCTAGACAACACAGGTTGACCTTACACAACCTCCTTGTCTCTCGTGCGGTAAGTAACCTCCCTCTTGATTAGGTCAGCTATTCCCACTAACAGTGGGAAGAAACAGACGTAGACCCGAGTCCGAGGTGGGGGGGGGTCTAGGCAACATGCACACACTGCCCAGATATATCAGCAATGGGAGCAGGTAAGTTTTAATCAGTTCCCCTTTCCCTGAGGGTCAAAGACCGACCCTTCACTGGTCACCCCTGTAGCGGGCGATCTTAAGCTGCCATCCCAGTTTTCATGGGGCAGGTACTCCCCTGGCCAAATTCGATGCCGAGAACCTTTGGCAGGACGTCTGTGGCACTGCTGGAAGAAGTGTACGGGAGATCAAAGCCTGATTCCCCTCTCCCAGCCAGGACTCTCACACTTATCCCGGTGATCCTTGGACCCAGAGCTCTGAGAGCGGTTCAAACCTCTGAACATCACCCCATTGCGCCTCCCTCTCGGGACAAAAAACGTGGACATCATTCAGCGACGCTAACCACCCTTAGAGTGGCTTCCGGTGCCTCCTGGTCCATTCCGCTCCCAACCAACGGCCCACGATTCAACCCTCCTAAGGGAAGGGTCAATGCAACCACGTATAAAAAGTGGGCTCAAGAGGAAAACCTGGCGAACACAAGACACCCGACTCAAAAAGGAGCGGCAATCCAACCGTTCACAAGCGGGAAACTCTCTGCCCTGCCGTACAAAACCTTTCAGCCAATTGACAAACTCCCCAGGCCAGGCCAACCTCAGAAGGACAGGACCAGAGGTACTCGTGGGTCAACCCGATTCAAAGGCTTTGCATGATCCAAGGACAGCAAGAGTACCCCGTCACGTTACCAGCACCTGCCTGCTCCATGCTCCCCGAACAACAAAGCACAGCACTAAATGTAGCGGCCTGGAACAGAGCAGGCTGGGTCCCCGAAAGCGCCGCGGGAGCAAAGCTGCACCAGCCGATTTTAAACAGACCTTTGCAAAACCTTTCTGTCCGTTATTGAGAAGCGCTATGGGACGCCAGTTCTCAATACGAGATCGGTTCCTTACACCCGTGACCGGATGATCAGGGCAAGGACCTCTCATTGACTTTGGTCAGAGGCGCCCGAGGAAAGACAATCATTGATACCTAAGTCCAGAGGGGAACCAAGGCGTCTTAAAGGTCTTATAGAACTCAGCGGTTAAGCCATCGACCTGGCGATTTTGAGGGCGAGCCCTTCAACGCCAGGCTGACTTCCTCTCCCGATCATCTCTGTCCAAAACATCAAGAGAGGGGTCTAATCCTGGCCGAGGGACAGTTTCAGCCCAGAAAAAAGCCGATATTATCAATCCCGCATTAGATCTTCCTGCCCAAGATGGGTGAGGCGAAGGATCTGACGACCTCCAGATCCCTGATCTGGACCTTTTCAGGGATCCCGTACTGTCAACAGTCCTTGTGACAACTTTACCATTCACGGAAACTGCAGTTTCTGTAAGGGTGGGCGTAGCGGTATTTTCCCGTAAATCCATCTCAAAAACCAAGAGCGTGGTGACTATCGTACTGACACCTCTTCAGCAAGGATTTCACTCTGGAGATGTCCTCACGACTACCTCCAGGCGAGACGAGATGATCGGTTCATCCTAGGCCTGACTACAGCCGGTACCTGTCCGGCTCCTGAGGCCTCGAGAGATGGCGGAAGAATCTCGCCACCCTTTTCTTGAGCATCTCCCACCACTTGACTTACTGTACCAAGGCCCAGCAATGGTACCTGGCTCTGAGAAAGTCTACAAAGATTGTCTTATCTCGCTTCTTCCAGGAGAGACGAACATTGAGCTCCAGTAGCATCTTCCATCCGGGGGGGTATCTGTAACATCAGAGAAAACAAATTAGACAGTGGTCGGGAACTCCAACCCAACATGGACACTGGTGAGAAATGGCTCCTCCTTTAAATAAAACCTGCTATTCTAAGACCTGCAGCTCCCCTATAAAGGTGACCCCGCGTGGCCTGGGTTGGCCGGATGTGGACATACACAAGGCGAGCCTTCACTAGCTATGACTATTAAAGAGCGACCGCTATCATAAGTCAGCGGGTCTCTGGAACCTCCCCCTTATCCTGAGGACCTGTGACAGCATGAAGTCCCTCCAAAGACCCACCTGCAGACTTGTAAAAAGGTAGGGCTTGATATCATAAAGAGACACTTCCTTGTACACTTGATGGGGACCATAGATGTTAATTAGGCCGCAGTTTTGTCCCGTCATGAGGACATCCAGATCAGGCACTCCCCATTTCTAGTTCAATAATCGCGGCATTCTACCGGCGCGGAAAAAGGACCGCCACTCGCTCTACGGTCGGCCGCAAAGACCAATAGGAAGGCCCGTGTCTCCATTCCTCTGAGCTTAAACACGGCCGCCAAATCTGGCAGCCTTGGTCTCCTGCAAAAATAAAATGTCGGCCTTCAACACGGCCCGAGAAATTCAAAGGCCGCAAATCTAGCCGCATCAAGACTTAATGTGGCGACCATTAATGGACGACAGGTCCACGGAGTGGGTTGCCGCCCATCAGAGTGATTTAAGTTAGACGGCTTTTTCTTAATATTTTCCCTTCCCCCGCTCTCCTCTGAAGATGAGTGCCTTTTCCCTTTTCCCTTCAGATTGGGGCAAACTCTTTTAACGAAATTGAGGTGAGGTGTCCCAGTATTACTGGCCCCCAAGGGACCCACCCGGACACCTCTCCTTCGTCTTGTCTCCTGACTCTGAGTCAGTTCCCACTCTGAGGACCCGAGCTTCCCAGAGAAGAGGACTCGACGCCGCCACTGAGGCTGCCGCCGCCCTCCGAAACCACCCTTCACCCTCTTCCGAGGACGGCGATCTCATCGAGGGACGGAACCGGTTGGCAACTCACACCGGAGGGAGGAGTTTTCCCTTCTTAGGTACCTTAGATAGCCGCTTTTTCTTTTTCTGCTTTGGCTTATTTGGCTAGCAAATCCTGATGCCGATGCCATACTGTCTATGGGAGGACGTTGGAGGACATGGCCCCTTCTCGCCTCCATCCTCTGACCTCCTCATCCAAACTCATCATCCCATGCGCATCAGTAGATGAACCTCCTCAGGAAAGGACCAAGGGTCACCCACAAACATGAGGCTGTCCCCAGTGGCTCTCCCTTTTTGTCTAGCTTCGAACCGCCTCACACGGAGATGTGACTATTATTCTCGGTTCTTCCACAGGCCTCTCAGCTCCTCCACTCTGCGGTACCTTCCAGCCAAGAAGCAACCTAATGGCTCTCCTCCATGGGGTACACAACCGCATTGGCCCAAAGGAGCGCCGACAACGCATGCTAAGGGATGACCAGCCACCACACAGGTTACCCTAATGTCTTACAAGATCAGCGAGATGACCTAGCCCACCACACAAAGCGCACTTCTGCACTTGGCAGTGGGCGGTTAAAAGTGTGTGGGGTCCCGCATCCTGTGACCGACCTTCGGCTGCCCCTGGGAGCAAATCAGTGATTGGTCCCGCCCAAGAAAGTGCTGAAGAGGGAATGGGCGCTGTGCCGCCGAACACTTTCAACTCACCAGAAGGTCCAGCCCAGACCAAAGCCAATTCATCGCGTTTTCTGAGGTACCTACGAACTACTTCACCATAACGACTGCCAACGTCATGATGTCCACATCAAGACAGTGACTCTTACAGTGTCAAAACGGTCACCTCGTGACTGGTTTGGCGAGAAACTGTTGCACACAAAGTCCGCCATGGCGGGCCGTTCTGTTGCCAGCTCATAATTGCGGACCAGAAGAGCTTCTAAGCCTCCGGCCGGACAAACTGACACTCGACTCGAGTGACCATAAGGAGTATCAGGGCAAAGATGTCACTAAGCTCTGAAGTTCACTCTCAGAGAGCCACCCACCCTTGACCTGGGTGGGCATGGTCACTGCCCCCTCCAGCGAAGAACGAAACCACATTCCTACGGGCAGCTCCTGGCCCGGTTGGGGATAAAGCCCAACAGTCTCTCCCCCCCTTTTCTCTTTGGAAGCTGCAGTGCCATGCCGCTGTCCAGAAGGACAGATCAACTCTCTCCCCTCTTACATTGATTGACTGTTCCCCTCCTGAGAGACTTCAGAGACCGCCTTGGCAAAACGCGTTTTCCCCGACAGCAGGAGACAAGGATTTAACCCCAACTTGCCCCAGTCGGTGACATGCATAGTCCTTATGGGAGCTGGCACCCACGGGGGTGCAGATGGATCTAGCACAAACCACATGAGTAACCCCTCACAACCATCCACCAGCCCCCCACTTCACACAACTATGTAACCATTACGTACTTCGCCTCTCTTCTCCTGCATCACTCACATCAGCTGGGCCAGGAGGACTGGGTTGCGGACTCAGCGCACGGCCACTGGGGAGTAGAGCCACTTCCATAGCTGATTCAGAACTGAGAAAGGCAGCGTCCAACCCCGATTTACATTGTGCCCTCTGCCGCATTGCGCATTAACCCCTTGTTGTCCCGCAGTTTTTCTAAGGCTTGGAGCAATCGTGACTCGTGGATGAAGAGAGCCTCTGTCTCTTTAACTCCGACAGTCTCTTTGTGCCATTCTCCGGGTTCAGATGAGCCAATACAAAATAAACCTTTCCTAGCTCCCTTTCCGCCAGGCTGACCAGACCTTGGGAGCCGCGCACCCGCACCACAGCCCCGACACCCCATCACACTCCGCTGCGTCACCGGACAGCAGCCGCCACAGGCTGATACAGGAGCCACCTCCCGTGCCCCTGGCATGGGGCACCCCCCCTCCACACTCGGGGGCAGCGCACAGTTACCAGGACCTGGCTGGATATCGCCCTACCTGGTCACGGCCGTTTGGCCGATGCCTCCTTGACATCCTTGCACATCTCTTGCTACTACAAACAAGGCTGGTGCTCTGCCCATGATGAGAGTGGCTTTGCAATCTCCCGCAGACCCTGCACCGAGGTCCACTGCAGGATTCGTGCTGGCTGGGTAACGGGGCCTACACTACAGGTGTGCGCAGCCCGGAGCTGCCGCCCTGAGGAACAGGGAGGGGCACGAAACACCAATTCACCTCCTGAGACTGCCCTTGGTCTTCTCTGTGTCTCTTTCTTCCTTCTTAGGTCGTCATCATGGGATATCATCGCCAGGAGAAGTTCGGAGGTAACTGGGGACTCAAGCTGGCGGATCGGAGGCCATTAGCGCCCCTCCCTGGCGCTGCATCACTTTCCGCCCCCTCCAGGTTGGCAGAAGCCGCAGCCTGATGGTATGGCGCTTTGCTCTCGCAGGCAGCTCGTGTCGGCGACGGCCTGCTGGTGTGGCTGCAGGCCACCAGACGGACACGGCTGGTCTTCCTATATCCTCCTCATCATCGCCTCATCACCTGATCTGAAGCCCTCTCAGCTTTCTCAAGCCGGTCTGGCGCATCCTCAAATCGGGATCGGTCTTCCAAGCTTTCGACGAAACGGCGACACTGCTGGCTTCGGATAAGATGACGCTTCTCTGCAGACGGAAGAACATAGAGACCTAGGCCTTTTAGTTGTCTATGGTGTAAGAAATAAGACTTCTTCTTCTTAGTAGCCACCCCCCGTAGGGCAATGGGTCTCTCTTATCTCCTCCTGGAGCCTCCTCAGCGCTTTGCCGCTCCTCGGACTCACGGAGGCGCAGCAATCCGGAGCCATAGATGGTAGCAGACTCCCGTCGTTAATACCACATGCCTTGTTTGCACACCTCCGTGAGCACCCAGGTTTTTTCAGCTGACCACCCAGCTTTTTTTCCGCACAGTTCACCTAGCTTTCCAGGTCAGAGCACTAGGCTGAGTACTGGCCTTGATCTTCTGTGTTCCGGAGACCTTTTGCTGCTTCCTGGGTCTTGGGTGGTGGCAGCCGAGGTCACATCGCTGCGTCGCTGGTCCCGGGCAGATCTTCTCCCCATCCGTTTTTGGCCGGTAAATGGCTCTCCTGCCCCCGGCCTGGTCGGGAGAAGGACCTGGGATTTCCTGAGCTCACTTCATCCCAGACAACCCACTCCCTCCCTGGGAGGAGAGAGCAGGCCTGGGTGGATTGAAGTGCTCTCACGGTGGGTGCAGGGTCGCTAGCAGAACACAACCACACCCGTCAACAGCTCAGACAGCAGAATGACAGCCAACTATTCTGCTGCGGTGCAGTCACTGTGTGTACATACTGACTTACTTATACTGTACTGATCCCGAGTTACATCGTGTAGATCTTTTATTTTATATAAAAGTGAAAAACATTACAACCCAAACCTAACATAATATACTAAATCAACCAATATCTTACTGTGCGTCCACATTCACCCCCTAGCAAAAAACCAATAACTTAAAATACACGGAAATGAACACTAATACCACAACCCCCCACCCAACGATTATCACAACATAAACAAGAAACAAGGACAAGCACACCCAAAAATAAACCGAAATAGTACAAAACCCACCTAAATATAATAAAAAACACAGAATACACATAAACTAAACTAAACTAAATCCCTCGCCCGCACCCTCCCCTTCCCCCAGACACTGTCTCTAACGTCCAAAGTTGCGAAGTAGTCCAGACCAGTGCCAAGGTCAGGTCATAAGTCCCAAAAATCCAACACCATCACCCCCCTTCCCAACTAATGACTATGTCCCAAACCCACTATATACAATATATACACTAATACAACCATGACCTTGAGAAACAGAATTACAAATGAAAACATGAAACAACATAAATACAAAACAAAATAAAGCCCAGGTTCGATGCCGCAAGCCCAACATCACTACCTGCCCAGAGGAACACAAAACAAAAATCTACTGTGTGTGTTCTTGTGCCGCATAAGCCCAAACAGGAGAGGAGTGACAGACTAAGCAATGAAAAGGAGAACACCCTCCAAAGGAAAAGAGGGACACTCACGTGCCAAGCCTCTCATACTCCAGAGAGCGCACCTTCACAAGGAGGGGAGGAGGACAGATAAGGGGCACTCTAAGGAGAGAGGTCCTCCCTGTTCCAGCCTCTCATGACTCCAGAGGAGCGCACCTTCACCAGGAGGGAGAGGGACAGACTAAGGGACACTAAGGAGAGAGGCCCTCCCTGTGCCAGCCTATCATACTCCAGAGAGCGCACCTTCACAGGGGGGGGGGGGGGAGGGGAGAGGACAGACCTAAGGGACAATAAGGAGAGAGGCCCCCGTGCCCAGCCCCTCATACTCCGAGAGCGCACCTTCACCAGAAGGGAGCGGACGACTAAGGGACACTAAGGGAGAGAGGCTATCCCGTTGCACAGCTCTATTACTCCATGAGAGGCACCTCACCAGGAGGGGAGATGACAGACTAAGGGACAATAAGGAGAGAGGCCCTCCCTGTGCCCAGCCTCCATTACTCCAGAGGGGCACCTCACAGGAGGGGAGAGGAAAGATAAGGGACACTAAGGAGAGGGGCCCTCCCGTATGGCCAAGCCTCTCCATACTCAGAGAGCCACCTTCACAGGAGAGAGCAGGACGGACTAAGGCGACATAAGGAGAGAGGCCCTCCAGTGCCCAGCCTATCATACTACAGAGCGCGAACTTCACCAGGAGGGAGAAGGAAAGGACAAGGGACATAAGGAGAGAGGGAAATCCCGTGCCCAGCCTCTTACTCACAGAGAGTGCGCACTCTTCCCTAACCAGGGGGGAGAGGACAGATTAAGGGACCTTAAGGGAGGGAGGCCCTCCTCTGGCCCGCTCGCAGATCAGGAAGAGCGCACCTTCAACAAGGAGGGGACGAGGACAGAATAAGCGGACAATAAGAGAGAGGTCTCCCCGTGCCCAGCCCTCTACTCCAGAGGCGCAACCGTCACCACGGGGGGGGGTGAAGGGAAGAATAAGGGCATAAGGAGAAGAGGTCACTCAACATGCAGCCGTCATACGCCAGAGAGCTCACACGCACCAGGAGGGCGAGAGGACAGCTACGGGGCACCAAGGAGAGAGGCCTCCCGTGCCAAGCCATACATACGCCAGAGAGCGCCCCTTCACAGGAGGGAGAGGAAGACTAAGGGACACTAAGGAGAGAGGGTTCTCCGTGCCCGCCTACATACCCAGAGATCGCACCTTCACAGGAGGGAGAGGACAGACTAAGGGACACCAAGGGAGAGGTACTCCCCATGCCCAGCCTTCGTCTCCGAGAGCGCACTTCACAGGGTGGAGGGCAGATAAGAGCACTAAGGAGAACCTCCCCGTGCACTCCTTCTTACTAAGCGAGGCACCTCCGGGGGGAGGGAGAAAGGGACATAAGGAGAGAGGTCCCCCCGTGCCCAGCTCTCAATCAACGAGAGGACTGTCACCCAGGGGGGAAGAGGAAGACTCAGGGACACTACGGCGGCGGTATCCCAGGCCGCAGAATACTCAGCAGGCGCACATGCACCAGGGGGGAGGAGGGAGAATAAGGGAATAAGGGCGAGAAGGTCCTCCTCTTCCCGCTGCTCTACTCAGCAGAGCGCACTTCCAGGGGGGGGGGGAGGACCGGACTAAGGGAAACCAGGAGAGATGCCCTACCCTGCCATTTATACCCCGAGGCGAACACCAGGTCACCCAGACGTTCCGAAACACATCATCCTACACTCTGGATCTTTCCTAGCCAAATGTGTAATATTTTTCTCTCCTGGACTTATTAAGAGGGGTGATCACCCCAAAGGAAAGTTTCCAATAGGAACATAGGGTGTTTTTAGTGCGAGTGGACGAACCATATATATCCCCAGATGGCAAGTTTTCTCTCCCAAAAGGTGGACTTTGATTACATCTCAACAGGAGCTTCTACAGTTTTCTCTAGAGAACCACTCCCACTCAGTCAATCAAATATACAGGTAGCATTTAAAGATCTTACCAAAACATACAAACAATACATTCGCTCTAATTGGGAAATACTAAGTTTGGAAACATATCTACAACAAAAAATAGTTTATAGGGGACTACGTATTAACCTACTCCCAAATGCACATCAAGAGGATGTGAATTTTGTCAAGGGCTGGCAACAGATTCTCACAGAGAGTTCATTACGTCTCATAAATTATCTATGGGAATATGAAAAGAGTTATTCACAAAAAATCAGTGAACAACTAGAAAGGGAAATTAAGGAAATTCAGACGTTTAAAACCCATACTGACTTCAAAAATCTTGAGGACAGACTACAAACAAATATCATTACATTAACAAACGAAATTAAAGAAAGGAAACATAAAAAATATATCCGTGATAGAAACGACTTCGAGACGGGACAAGTCTACACACGGAGAGCACAGAGTAGGTTTAAAAATAGAACCAATAACCCCTGGACAAACACAGAAGTATCTGAAACAGAGACCTCAGGTACTGACGACACCACGTCATTATCATCTCAAAGAGGCAGCATCAAACGTAAAGGCAGAAGTAGAAATTATCAACATCCCAAAAAAACATCACAAAATAAAGTAACGGAAAAATGGGGATCAGTAAACAACCCCACTCACAACTACCACTCCTTACAATCACAATCGTCTACTATCTCGCCAACATCCACCTCTCAGACAAATATGATTTCCTCCAGACTTATCCCTACACAAAATCCAGCTGTACCACCTTCACACTCTCAAGTGACAAACACGGCAAATCCAACATTAAATATGCCGAACATGACTTCCACGGGAACTTTGTTTCCAATAGTAGCAGTAGAGAGTACAATGGCACCAAGGACCCCTTTTTTAGGAGGGGGAGGCATATTACAACAAGGCCTCAAGGAAAGGGGAAAATGGGGGTACAATGTGAATTAAACACAAACCCAAATATATTTAAACAGAACGATATAGACAAATTAGTTATAAATCTGTCCTCACATCAACTCACTGAGGCACAGCTACGTCTACTAAGAAGAGGACTCTCTTTTACACCGATTCCCACTTTCGATCTTTGTGACACCCTTTACATCCCCTTCAAGGTCTTATTAAACCTCTCGACCAGCATCTGTTGAGATGATACACAGAGTGCGGAGCTGTTTAAACCTGCAGTAACTTAACCATCTCCTTCATTACCCTAGACATGAATGGGTACCCTGGTCGCAGGATTTCCTGGGGATGCTGTGCGGGAGAACACTGGAACAGCTCCCTAGCAATATTTTTGGAGGAGGTGTTCTATTAAGGAATCGCCTCGGGATACGCGTAGCGTAGTCCAGGATAACTAGGATGATTGGTGCCCCTGAGGATTTGACTATGGGGCCAACCAGATCCATTGCAATCCGTTCAAAGGGCACTTCTATGTCTTCCCTGACTCCCTGTCTTCCTAAATTTAATTACAAAAAGAAAGGTATTACCTTCCATCAAAAACATATTGATTTAATATGATACATAAAACCTAAATAGTATTTGAAGTCTATACTCTGTCTGGAATTGTCCGCTTTTAATATCTCTAGCAGTATCCATAAGTTGTTGTGTCTGGAGAACACCTCACGATTCCGGGGTCACGAATACAAGCATCATTGATGCGCAGCGCAATACAATTACCTGGGAAGATCCACAAACTTGCATCTGAAAAAAAAAAAAAAAAAAAATTTAAAAACAACAAACCACTTATTCTGCTTGCTGCGAATAAGTAGCAAGTTTATGCGCCTGTAAAATATCGTACCGGCTTCGTTCGATCGAGCTCTAGATAGATAGGAAGTCTATTCAATGTGCGACGTTGCGCGCACGCGCGTTCACATGTATTAGAACCATCGCGGGTGTGTCATGCAATCTCCATAACAACAAAGTCACATGACGCTGCCCAGACGGACAACAGTAGAACTATCAGAGTGGGTTCTGAACAAAGACTAACTACCCACCCCCTTTTCCTTCCCACCAATCACCATCAAAACCTAATGAGCTGCACTATCAGCTGTTACTGGGGGGGCGGTTTCCCTACCAACCCATTGGCCTATACAATACACACCTTATGTGATGTCACCAGAAAAGGCCTTTATAAGACGCGGAAAGCCAACTTTTCAGTTCAGCCCGACACCACCTGAGGACGCCAGGTCGTGGCGAAACATGTGGGGGTGACCGAACGAAAAACCTTTTAATTTTGTGATAGAAAGCGGAGGTTAGCCACAGAACTTAGATTTGTCAGACTGCAGTGAGAAATCTTCTAGTTCATCTAAACTACCTTTAAACTTTGAGGATACAGACCATTTGGATACCAGGATAGATATATGTTGTGGTGTATGTCATATGTATGCCTGTCATCTCTACAAATACCCTTCCCTTGAGAGCATGTGCATGCCTGAAGTTTCCTACAAATACCCCCTCCTTGAGAGCATGGTGTGAACACAAGTGAAGAGAGGATCAACGGCCGTTATCCTCCTTTAATCTTGGAGACTGTCAGGAGAGCCAGGACTGTCAGGAGAGCTATGATATACAAATAGAGCGTCAGCTGCATAGCAGGAAACCTGCACACAACATAATATACGGGTTACATTCCAAAGGTCCCGTTTCTGATATATAATAATACTCCCTTCCGCTATCACGTAAAGATTTTAATAATAGCCTTGATTCAGTATATTGATTTCAAACAACAATTACAGATTGAGTTTTGAATCGCTATTAGACAAATAGAAATAAAGTTAAATTTTATATCTTTAATTGGTCAAAAGACTCTATTTGCCAATGCAATTTGAATGTAATATTGATTCCCAATAGGTCTAGACCAGCACTCTACACTCTGGATCTTTCCTAGCCAAATGTGTAATATTTTTCTTCCTGGACTTATTAGAGGGGTGATCCCCCCAAAGGAAAGTTTCCAATAGGAACATAGGGTGTTTTTAGTGCGAGTGGACGAACCATTATATCCCCAGATGGCAAGTTTTCTCTCCCAAAAGGTGGACTTTGATTACACTCAACAGGAGCTTCTACAGTTTTCTCTAGAGAACCACTCCCCAGTCAATCAAAAATACAGGTAGCATTAAAGATCTTACCAAAACATACAAACAATACATTCGCTAATTGGGAAATACTAAGTTTGGAAAATATCTAAAAAAAAATAGTTTATAGGGGGACTACGTATAACCTACTCCCAAATGCACATCAAGAGGATGTGAATTTGTCAAGGGCTGGCAACAGATTCTCACAGAGAGATTCATTACGTCTCATAAATTATCTATGGGAATATGAAAGAGTTATTCACAAAAAATCAGTGAACAACTAGAAAGGGAAATTAAGGAAATTCAGACGTTTTAAAACCCATACTGATCAAAAATCTTGAGGACAGACTACAAACAAATATCATTACATTAACAACGAAATATAAGAAAGGAAACATAAAAAAATAATCCGTGATAGAAACGACTTCGAGACGGGACAAGTCTTCACACGGAGAGCACAGAGTAGGTTTAAAAATAGAACCAATAACCCCGGACAAACCCAGAAGTATCTGAAACAGAGACCTCAGTACTGACGACACCACGTCATTATCATCTCAAAGAGCAGCATCAAACGTAAAGGCAGAAGTAGAAATTATCAACATCCCAAAAAAACATCACAAAATAAAGTAACGGAAAAATGGGGATCAGTAAACAACACCAATCACAACTACCACTCCTTACAATCACAATCGTCTACTATCTCGCCAACATCCACCTCTCAGACAAATATGATTTCCTCCAGACTTATCCCTACACAAAATCCAGCTGTACCACCTTCACACTCTCAAGTGACAAACACGGCAAATCCAACATTAAATATGCCGAACATGACTTCCACGGGAACTTTGTTTCCAATAGTAGCAGTAGAGAGTACAATGGCACCAAGGACCCCTTTTTTAGGAGGGGGAGGCATATTACAACAAGGCCTCAAGGAAAGGGGAAAATGGGGGTACAATGTGAATTAAACACAAACCCAAATATATTTAAACAGAACGATATAGACAAATTAGTTATAAATCTGTCCTCACATCAACTCACTGAGGCACAGCTACGTCTACTAAGAAGAGGACTCTCTTTTACACCGATTCCCACTTTCGATAAATTCGCATGGATAAAAGACATAAATCTCTTCGATCGAAAGCTAGCCCTTCAAAAAAGCTTTTTTACACCACAAAATGATCAAGACAAAATGGAGAACAATGACTGCAGAGTACTCAATATATTACAACAACTAGAGAATGAGAACATAAGTACCCCTGAATCAATTCAAGCACCACTTACTAATTTAAGACCCAAATCGAAAACCACACCATCGTTTTCACAATACCCTAACATTCAAACCTTTGTAGATACCGCCACACAAATGCTGGAAAATCTGAGAATATCTAAAAGCAAAATAGCGTCAAATCTACATAAGGACGAACAAAAAGCACTAGAAGAACTAAGAACTCTTGATCAAATAATAATTAAACCATCTGATAAAGGTGGAAACACCGTCCTTATGGATCGAACAGACTATATTATGATGGCTAAAAAATTACTCAATGATCAGGAGACGTATGAGATCCTCTCAAAAGATCCTACTCCTATATACTTAAAGGAACTAATTCAAATTCTTGATGAAGCCAAAGAAAAACAACTCATCTCCCTCGATGAATACAAATTTATGTTGAACCCCAAACCTACAGTTGCCACTTTCTACGCTCTCCCAAAAATTCATAAAGCCATAAAACCAATACCGGGGAGACCTATTGTCTCAGGAAATGATAACTTAACACAAGGAATCAGTACCTATGTAGATAAAATCCTACAACCCTTTGTGTCCTCATTACCCTCCTTTTTGAAGGATACTAAGGATGTCATCAGTAAATTGCATGACATCACAGTCACCCCACAGACATACCTAGCAAGTTTAGACGTGGAAACATTATACAGCAGTATTCAGCATCACCTAGGGCTGAGAGCAGTCCATTTCTTTCTTAACACAAAAAGTACACAGTACTACCAACACAATCAATTCACCATTACCCTTCTCACTTTTCTGTTAACACACAATTATTTTCTTTTTGGCGGTGTCCTTTACCACCAGTTGAAGGGCACCGCCATGGGCACTATGTGCGCACCCACATACGCTAATCTCTTTTTGGGATGGTGGGAGGACCAGCACGTCTTCACGGAAGAACTCGCCCCCTACACCAAGCATGTGCTATTCTGGGGCAGGTACATAGATGACGTGCTGGTCCTCTGGGAGGGTGATATCCCCACTTTCCAGGAATTTGTTCAAAAATTGAATCACAACACCATCTCCATGAAATTCACCTCAGAAATTGACCAAAACCGAATTAACTTTCTAGATCTCACTATCACTAAGGACAACACAGGGCACTTGCACACTATGATTTACCGCAAAGACACTGCCACTAATAACCTTCTAAATTGGGAGAGTTGGCACCCACCACCTCTAAAGAAAGGAATACCTACAGGTCAGTATATTAGAGCAAGGAGAAACTGCTCCACGGAGGTAGACTTCGAAAAAGAATGTTCTAACCTTTATAATAGATTCAGAGAGAGGGGATACCCCAAGAAAACACTTCACAAAGCCTACCATCGAGCAAAGTCTCTAAAAAGAGAAGAACTATTATCAAACAAACCGATACTCAATGAGACCAGACGGGCAAGATGCATCGGCACTTACGATGCGCACTCACAGGAAGTATTAGGAATTATAAAATCTCTCTGGCCAATTCTGAGTAATGATAAAGAACTGACAGATGTTTTACCACCCCATCCATCTATTACCTACCGTAGAGGTAGGAACCTACGGGACCTGTTAGTACATAGCCACCTATCTGATAAAATTACCAAAGGAAACGAGTGGCTTCAAAGCTCCCTAAAGGGATCCTTCCCATGTGGCACATGTACCTTCTGTAAGCAAATCCTTAAAATAAAAAATTTTATCAACCCTGTAGATAATAGAACCTATGAAATCAGAAAATTCATCAATTGTAAAACTACAAATGTTGTTTACGTAGCAAGTTGCAACTGTCCCAAACTTTATGTGGGAAAAACAACCCAAGAATTCAGAAGAAGAATTTCGTCACATCTAAGCACCGCTCGCACGGGAAAAGACACTCCACTTGCCAGACATATACGTCTGAAACACAATGGGGATATGGAACATCTTCGTTTTTGGGGAATAGACACCCTTAAAATAGGCCCTAGAAAGGGTAACATTGATCGTCTACTAATGCAATTGGAAGCAAAATGGATCCATCGGCTGAAAAGCCTGTCTCCAAATGGTTTAAATGAGGGCTTTACATTTACACCCTTCATCTAAAGTACATACAACGACTCCCTGTCTTCCTAAATTTAATTACAAAAAGAAAGGTATTACCTTCCATCAAAAACATATTGATTTAATATGATACATAAAACCTAAATAGTATTTGAAGTCTATACTCTGTCTTGGAATTTGTCCGCTTTTAATATCTCAGACAGTATCCATAAGTTGTTGTGTCTGGAGAACACCTCACAGATTCCGGGGTCACGAATACAAGCATCAGTTGATGCGCCAGCGCAATACAATTACCTGGGACAGGATCCACAAACTTGCATCTGAAAAAAAAAAAAAAAAAAAAAAAAAAAAAATTAAATTTAAAAACAACAAACCACTTATTCTGCCTGCTGCGAATAAGATAGCAAGTTTATGCGCCTGTAAAATATCGTACCGGCTTCGGTCGATACGAGCTCTAGATAGATAGGAAGTCTATTCAATGTGCGACGTTGCGCGCACGCGCGTTCACATGTGTTAGAACCATCGCGGTGTGTCATGCAATCTCCATAACAACAAAGTCACATGACGCTGCCCAGACGGACAACAGTAGGAACCTATCAGAGGTGGGTTCTGAACAAAGACTAACTACCCACCCCCTTTTCCTTCCCCACCAATCACCATCAAAACCTAATGAGCTGCACTATCAGCTGTTACTGGGGGGGCGGTTCCCTACCAACCCATTGGCCTATACAATACACACCCTTATGTGATGTCACCAGAAAAGGCCTTTATAAGGCACGCGGACAAGCCATACTTTTCAGTTCAGCCCTGACACCCCCTGAGGACGCCAGGTCGTGGCGAAACATGTCGGGGGGGCTGACCGAACGAAAAACCTTTTAATTTTTGTGATAGAAAGCGGAGGTTAGCCACAGAACTTAGATTTGTCAGACTGCAGTGAGAAATCTTCTAGTTCAATCTAGCAACTACCTTTAAACTTTGAGTATACAGACCATTTGGATACCAGGATAGATATATGTGTGTGTGTATGTCAATATGTATGCCTGTCATCTCCTACAAATACCCTTCCCTTGAGAGCATGTGCATGCCTGAAGTTTCCTACAAATACCCCCTCCTTGAGAGCATGTGTGAACACAAGTGAAGAGAGGATCAACGGCAGTTATCCTCCTTTAATCTTGGAGACTGTCAGGAGAGCCAGGACTGTCAGGAGAGCTATGATATACAAATAGCAGTCAGCTGCATAGCAGGAAACCTGCACACACATACTATACGGGTTTACATTCCAAAGGTCCCGTTTCTGATATATAATAATACTCACCTTCCGCTATCACGTAAAGATTTTAATAATAGCCTTGATTCAGTATATTGATTTCAAACAACAATTACAGATTGAGTTTTGAATCGCTATTAGACAAATAGAAATAAAAGTTAAATTTTATATTCTTTATTTTTGGTCAAAAGACCTCTATTTGCAGCAATGCAATTTGAATGTAAATCACTAAGAGCTAAACACAACGGTAGCAAGTCCCCCTGCAAATTCCTCACAATATGGTACTAGCTGCAAATAAAAAAAAAAAAAGTATAACGTTATTGTAGCCCTAAGAAGGGCTGTTGGGTTCTTGTAGAATCACTCCTGCCTAACAGTAAGCTAATAGAACACCCTAACGCTTTCCCTGACCAGCAGCAGCTCTCTCCCTAGCGGCATCCAGACTCAGAATGATCCGAGCAGCGCGGGCAGCGGCTAGTCTATCCCAGGGTCACCTGATCTGGCCAGCAAACCACTGCTATCGACGTGTAAGGGTACCACGTCATGCTGGGTGGAGTGCAGAGTCTCCTGGCTTGTGATTGGCTCTGTTTCTGGCCGCCAAAAAGCAAAACGGCGGGAGCTGCCATTTTCTCGAGCGGGCGATGTATTCGTCCGAGCAGCGAGCAGTTTCGAGTACGCTAATGCTCAAGCTCGGACGAGTATGTTCGCTCATCTCTAGGTATCATCCTACCTTTAAGGGTGATACCTGAAGCCATCCAGGTTAAAGCTGAAGCATCCTTCCAGGACACAGCTACCTCCCAGCCTGCCCTTTGCATCCAGGCTGATGAACTACATCCTGTGGCTCCCTCCAACTACATCTCCAGCATTCCACCACCCTGTTAAGGCACGTTGCTACGGTTCCTGTCGGTTCCAATAGAGAACTGTAAGTTGTTTTTGTTCAATGTTTGCCTCCATCTGGTCCCTGCTACTACGGCTGCCACCATCTCAGGCACCCTGTCCACCACACAGAGACTCATACTCTAGACACCAAAGGGTTGCACTAGGGAGAACCGTTATAGCAGCCTCTCCCTCATCATTTCTTGCCAACACCACCCTGCTGGAGACCTGCCAGGCTGTAGGACAGCCCTCCGGTTCCCCATACCAAGCACCGTGACACTAGCGTGCCTAGGCCGCAACCGCCAGCCACTCAGGTACTGCGGGCCTCGGCTGTCTCCAGGCCCCCTAGAAAAGGCTAGGCCCCAGTGGGGGATGTGGCACATGGTTTCTATGTGAAGTGTTAAAATAAGCATTAGGTGGGCCTGTCTTAGTAGAGATGTCCCCTGCAGCAAGAAGGAGGAGAAAGAGAAGAGACAAAAGACGCTTCAAAGATTTATAAGAATTTATTTCTTGCTTCACTGTGTAAGTTACGTTAGTATGTTTTTTTTTTAATATTTGTTTATTGATTTTATATTTTACAATGAAAATATAAGTACACAAATGAGCATTCAAGTATCAATGATCATTCATTTAACAAAAGAGAGCCTTTAGCTCCAGAAAGTTCTTTAGATGGAGTTAGTATGGTTTCTGAGTGGTGTACAAAGGTGAATGAAGAAGTGAGGTATTGATATGAATAGTTGGTACTGGGGAAATAGATGTATGGTAGGAAAGTAAAACCACCATAGCAAGCAGAAAGAAAATGCAAAACATATTTAGAGAAACACAATTGTTCATTTTTCTGTGCCCTCTTACCTGTCTCCTGACCTGCCTAACTACAATGTATTACTTCAGTTGCATACTTGTCAGATTATTATACTTAGCAGAAAATTATGCTAAGCAAACAAAGAATGCAAACATCTTAGAATGCAAGCATCCTATACTAACCACTAAACTTATGCCCAGAGAAGACAGGAAACCAGGCCCTCATTTAGCTCGTAAAAGAATTAATCTAGGAGACTCAACACATGTGAATCAAGTTCTAAACAGAGAAAAACAAACTCATTGAGGGATATAGATGAACATTAAATCAGTTAATACAGAAAAGGGTCAAATGTTAGCATGGAGGGAAAGAGAGTCCCTGATAGCCGTGGGAGTAGAAAAAGCGTCTGTCCCCAAGAAGGTGACACCGGAGGTAAGTGTACCCGATGCCAAGGTGCCTGAAGTACGGATCTCGGAGTCCCTCTCCAGGGCTCAGATTCAGGAAGCGAAGGAGTTTGTGCTCCGAAACGTTGATGTGTTCTCTAAGTTACCGGGTCGTACTTCAGTCATCAAGCATGACATCATAACCGAACCCCACATCCGGGTACACCAAAAACCCTACCGGGTCCCTGAAGCGTGCCGGCAAGCCATAACCGAAGAAGTCAGGCAGATGTTAGACCTGGGGGTTATCGAGGAGTCTAAAAGTGACTGGTCGAGTCCTATTTTGTTGATTCCTAAGCCTGATGGTTCCCTACGGTTCTGCATTGACTTTAGGAAGTTGAACGAGGTATCCAAATTTGATTCTTACCCTATGCCTAGAGTTGACGAGTTGATAGAACGACTTGGACAGGCTAGGTTCTTCTCCACCCTTGACCTGACGAAAGGGTATTGGCAGGTACCCCTTACTGACAGGGCTAGAGAGAAGACAGCTTTTGTTACTCCTGATGGGCTATTTCAGTATGTGGTACTTCCCTTTGGGCTACATGGTTATGCACGAGGTTAATGGATCTCGTGCTAAAACCTCACCGGAGATATGCCTCGGCCTACCTGGATGACATCATAGTCTATCAAACCCCAAGTAAATAAAGTGGAGGCGATACAGCAGTTGGGCCACGACCTATGAGCAAGAAGCAAGTGAGGGCTTCCTAGGTATAGTGGGGCTATATCGCCGATTTATTCCGATTTGGCGCAATAGCGGCACCCCTGACGACCTGACCAAGGGTAGCAGGTCGGTAATGGTAAAGTGGAGTGAAGAGGCTGAGGGGGCAATTTCAGCGACTTAAGACGGTTTTGTTGCGAGGGACCGGTACTATCACCCCTAATTCACAAGACCTTTATTGTGCAGACTGACGCTTCTGACGTGGGCTTAGGGGCTGTCCTGTCCCAAGTAGTGGAGGGTGAGGAACATCCGGTGACATTCCTGAGCCGCAAGCTCACACCCCCTGAGAAGAACTATAGCATAGTTGAGAGGGAATGCTTGGCGATTAAATGGGCTCTGGAATCCCTGAGATATTACTTGATAGGGCGACAGTTTACACTAGTGACCAATCACTCTCCCCTCACCTGGATGAGTCAGGCCAAAGAGAGGAACGCCAGGGTCACAAGGTGGTTCCTAATGTTGCAGAATTTCAAGTTTACGGTAGAACATCGAGCAGGAAAGCTGCATGGGAATGCCGATGCCCTGTCTCGTAACCACTGTCTGATGGCCAAAAGTGTTCGTCCCCACAGGGTCAAACAGAGGGGGAGGTTATGTGAGACACTGACGGGGTTAACTGTGGATGGGCGGTATGTTTCCCCTAGGTTTTCATACTATGCGAGGTCTGAGTGCTGAGGTTGTGTTGTCCAGCACCTTGGACACAGGTGGTGGGAGCATCTTAATCAGTCTGCATAAAGCTGCTGAGCAGAGCTGAGAGTGTGTTCTCTCTGAAAGGAGGCTGGAGAGCACACAGCCCTGACCTCTGTGCCTGGAGCAGCGACTTATTTTATGTACTAGTGGTGAGTTAGAGAAACTCTGTTTAGTTAGCACCCTGACGGGTAGGATTTTGTTTGTTTAATGCCTGAATGTAAAGACTGTTTTATTTTGCTGCTGCAATAAACGCAAGCGAGACCTGTTTTGGACTGTACCTTGGTGTCACTGTCTTGAACTGCATCCCAACACCCCGCTACCTCAGACTCTACTGGGCTAAATCTCCCACACCCCTTCCAGTTGCTGCTTTTTTTTATTAATTTTTTTCCCTCCACCTTCAAAAATCTATAACTTTTTTTTATATTTCTGTGTACAGAGCTGTGTGGGAGCTTATTTTCTGCATTACAAATTTTACTTTTAAGTGCTGTTATTTACTATTCCATGCCGCCTTACAAAGATCCGAGGCTGTCATGGCAACCGATCACCGCAGCCTGATGAAGTCACAGGGAACAACGATCGGAAAAAAGATGGTGGCGACCTTGCGCTACTGTCTTTTAAATGCTACCAATGGCTCTTCCAGTGGCCATCAAATAGTTAACATTCGCGATTAGGGCTAGCACCAGTAGCAGGTGTTAGCGATTGGTGTTTGCCACAATATGCAGCAAACCACAGGTCTGTATGACCGGGCAGCATTAGCATACTATTAGCAGATCTTAGAGAGATGTAGTAGAGATCCTCATAGTATACAAGTGGATTTGGGCAATTTTACATTAACAAACACTGTAAGAGAAAAAGAACCCCTCCCCCTCATCCGTTTATCCATTGCTCCAAGGGCTTCACTTCTGTGTGTCATATTCCGTATCAGTTATCTGGTACAATTTGTTTTATGTACACTTTGATTTTGAGTATCATTCCAAATCCAGACCTCCATGGGATGGACAATTTTATTTTCATTGACAATTTTTATGTTTTATTGTTCTCAATGCATTCCACTATGTAATGAATAAATAATTAGAACTGGAATATTTAATTTATAGAGATTTAGGATTTGGTATTTTAGAATTCCCTTTATTTTTTGAGCAGTATATACGTGTGTGTGAATCTTTTTTTTTTTTTATGGAACAAGAAATGGGACCATTTTTTTCTGCTCCTATTGTAACTCAAGGCAAAACAACATAAATCCTTTTGTGTGTAATTTGCAGGTACAATTCCGTTTAATGTAATAAAGTAAAAAGCAATCAACATTAAATGTTACTTATCAGATGTTCGCAGGTTCATTCCAGAGGCGAGCATAACAAACTGTTTCCCTGTGTTGGTTTACTCTGGGAAGGTTAGGATTTATGGCTGGGGCATCTTACAGCTTTTCTAATTACAGAAAAAAAATCAAAGTTAATTTTTTCCCCAAGGACAATCTAAGAGATTACAAGGAAGGAATAAGTATTGTTCCCCGTTCTCTTCTAATTAAAAATATTTCACTCTGTTCTAATACTGTAATTCGTTAAATATAAATTAATGTGTGAGACCTCAGACAAATGATCTTTCATTTGTTTTGTGGATGCATCATTGAATCTAGAAATAAATTGTTCAGAAATTTTTGTTCACTAATAATTCCTTAATTCCTATTTATTTTGTTGTTTTCTTTAGTAGTCAGTTGAAATTCGGGTTCATCAACTTCGTCTGAATGTTTAAAAAAATTACAAAAATTACTGTAAAATTGGCGTAATAAAGGGTAGAGTTCCAAAAAGTGTTAAATCCAGCATATCGCAAGTAGACCAGGGTGAAAAATAAATCTTCTCCTTTATTCAATATAATATTTCTTCTCCTTTATTCAATATAATGTTAAACTATCCAAACAGAAATAAGAGTGGGAGCTACCCCATGCATTTGGACTCTACAGAATCTTAATCGTGGTCATTCTATGCTTCCAATACTCCACATTTAAAAAGAAACTCCCGCTGTCACATGGGTAAAAAAAAAGTTCCACCCCAAAGACAGCAACATAAAAAATCACATTCAAAAAAGCATGTATACATGGGATCAAATAACACCAATATAGCAAAATACACAGAAATATTGTAAAAACCTGCAATACAACACATTATGAGCATTGCTAGATACACTGGGCAAATATGTTTCACGTTTTGCAACGATAAACCTTAGTGTATGTCATTGAAGGTACGATGTACACATACACATATATATATATATATAATATGTGTATGTGTACATCGTACCTTCAAGGTGGGATTTGACTTACCAAGTTAATGTACCAATTTAATATATCGGAATATATATATATATTCCATTTCCCAATCTAAGATGCCTATTGTGACTCTGGAACCCATGAATGACTACAAGCATCACATGAACGCTTTCAGTCTATGAATGATGTGATGGAAAAAATACACGAGTAGCATATGTGTTTTAGTCAATGTGAAATAAGTTTAAAATTAAGGGAATGCAAATCAGAAAGCAGGTAAAAGTACACTGGTAAGAAAAGAAGTATGGAGGTATAGACACAAATATAACCTATAGAAATGACAACATTAAAGAGGATGTGAAATTCCCCTTTATCACAATTTTTTTTATGTTGTCTATCATTAATTCCCGAACAAATAATCGACTATTTACACATCCTCATATTGGACTTTGAATGAACCCCATATAGGCCATAAAACACAAGCACATGCCTACTGATATAAAATTCTAAGATTGTATCAAATTTAGGCCCAGTGGTTGATGAAGAACCAATAGAAAAGTCCAATTTTATTCACTGTTTAACAGTTTTAGTTTATTGTCACCACCCATAATGGGTCTGATGACTTTCTCAATTCCTGTCCAGGAGAAACCCTTTGTATTATGGGCATCAACTTCTCTGAAATGTCTTAACAAAGCTGAGACATTGAATCCAACAAATGTGTCCTGACTTTTAGCGACTTTTTACTGTCTATTACAAATGGTACACATTACAAGATATACTGTCTTCCTTGTATTATGATCATAACATACATCAATTGAAACTATAAACGCAAACTGTTAAAAACGAAGTCATGTTGGATTTTTGTAATGAGCAGTTGTCAACCAATGGGCCTAAATTTGAGACAGGATATTATCCTTTTGTGTTAACGGGCCCATGTTTGTGTTTTATGGCCTACAGTACGTGTAAATGGACAATTATTTGTTCAGGCATTAATGCTAATAATATAAAATAATGCAGAATTGGTAGCATGGATGCAAATAATTCGAAGACTGGTAGTTTAAGGTAACACTGGTAGTGTAAGGTAACACTGACGCAAATGCTTCTCAAACTGGAAGTTTAAGGTAACACTGATGCAAATACTACAAAGACTAGTACTGTAAGATAGCAGTGACACAAATAGTTCTAACATTGGTTGTGTAAGGTAACACTGGAGCAAATACTTCTCAGATTGGTAGCGTAAGGTATCACTGATGCAAATACTTTTAAAACTACTTATGTAAGGTAACACTAATGCAAATACTTCTAAAACTGGCAGTGTAAAATAACGCTGATGCAAATACTACCAAGATTAGAAATGTAAGGTAACACTATTGCAAATAGTTTTTAGACTTGTCAAAATGCTTTAATGCTTAATGTATAATGCTTTAAACGTAAATAGTACTAAAATTGCTCCTTTAAGATATTGCTGTATGTCGCTGGAACTGAAAATAGTACTAACACTGCTACTTTAAGATATGGCTGTGTGATGCTGGAAATGCAAATTGTACTAAAAGGGCATTTATTTCAGATTTCCACTTGTCCCTAATCATGGCAGTCTACTCTCCCTACCTAGCTGCACAGAAAGGGCTATTGTTCATTTTTTGATAGGGTCAGTCGATCAGACAGAGACTTATCAAGAGCAGCAACCTCTCCCTAGCTCTATCTCTTATCACTAATGGCAACCTGGACATGTGGCCATGCCTCTTTTACAGGAGGGTCCGACCTAGCCAATCACAGCCATGCTCAAATTCGTTCATGGGTGGGGTTACTAAGGGGCTGCTTCTTTGTCCATCAACCAGTTAAGCAGCATTTTCCCCAGTACAGACCTGAACGTTGCAATTTGGTCCACTCATCACTTGTATTGATATATTGTGCATTAAAAAATAAAGTTCTTAGACTGTGTTTGCTAGATTTCTTTATAGAGAACAGTGAAAGCATGTTCCAGGAGTTGTAAGGTGATGCTACAAACTTCAGAAGAATATTAATTAGATAAAACTTTGCATTTTGCCTCTGTTCTTCATCAGGCATAATAAATAGATTAAAAACTCATCAGACCGCGTGGGGACACGGAGCTGATTCCGGAGCTGCGATGAATAGAAGAGGACCTGCTGGGGGTGTCGGAAGGTGAGTAGACCTTTTGTTTTTTTTCTACAGGCATTATATTGTGGGCAGGGGCTGGATATATACTACAGGGGGCTGGGATCTATATACTACAGGGGTTGGCAGGTTACACACTATAGGGGCTGGCAGGCTATATACTACAGGGGCTCGCTGGCTGGCTATATACTGGGGAGCTGTCACCAATGCATTTCCCATCCTCGGCTTAAACTTGAGTCAATGGTTTTTTCCAGTTTTTTTTGTGTTAAACTCAGGGGTCTTGGCTTATATTCGAGTATATACGGTAAATGCCCAGATGAAAAAACCCCTTTAGCCCCCTACCAACCCTCAAGCCAGATGATAAAAGATAACAGGCAGGAGAAGTTAAAAAGTTAAAGGTCAGCGAGCCCTGTGAGTAAATAAAAGATAGGTACAAACAAACAGCTAGTCAGTACATAACAAGACATGTAACCACAAACAAAGGTCACTACTAATAATAGTTTGATCCTGAAAATAAATGCATATTGAGTCAAGTGAAATAGAATCAGGACGTAGACATGAGAACCATAAACATCAACATCTACTATCATGTATCTTGTTTTTGTACACAATAATTTAAAAAGTAATTTGTTGAATATTGAGATTTTAAATAAATTTCCTGTGGGCTGGAAGGTTAAGCGCATCATGACCTAATAACTAATTCAGAGGTTAATTCAAAGGACACCCAGCAATAAGTATAACACCTGGAAGGTACATTTGAAAGATAATGTGATTTTTGGTCATGAAAGTTTCTTTTCTTTTTTACATTCGATTTCAATGGAATTTGTATTTGAAGCTTTCCTGATTATAGCTGAGTAATGCATTGTAAACATTACAAATACTTGGCTTCTTTCAAAGCTGCTTATTTTACTCTTCAAGGCATATTGATTGGAGACTTTATGATGTGAATCACACATTAGCAAGAGAAGAATGTTGTCACTGACTTGGAAAATTAGATTAAACATTGTGTCCCGGTTTTGGTATTAATATTTTCCAATTTTCAATTTGATCTTTTATTATTTATTTGTACTTTACTTTTATGACAGAAATTTTAACTGTTATAGTACAGCAGGAAATGTTCAATGAAAGAAGAAAAAAAAAAAATGATATACATTGACCATACATTTAAACAATGACATTAATTATACTGCATGTAAGCAAAACCATTTTTAAACCCAGATTCAATAGATGTTTTAAAATGACTTTAATTTTATTACCTAATATCCAAAAGTACAGAGCTCAAGATCGCTTTGTTATCATTTGCACACAAACCACAGTCACCCCTTATCCAATGGGAGACACTGAAAGGCATGTTCCGACTGATCTACACTAAACATGGGGCTCGTCTAAAGCGAGAGAGATCGGCCAAGACCATGGTACTTTTGTCCAAAATCCATTCCCTGGAACTAAATCACAAGGCTAGTGGGTCCCTGGAGGGTTGTTGAACCCTCGGAAGGAACTGAAAGAGTTCCTTAATCATCAATACCTGCGATTTCAGGATGGAAATAAGCGGTTCTTTTACAAGCATTCCAACAAGTGCAGAAGGCCCTTAGCTACCTACACTTGACTGCCACGTATATACACCGCATTAAAGATCGCTCAGATCAACTGACGCATGACCATCATGCCATTAATACAACCTTTTAAACATACTATCGAGCCCTATGTAACCTTCAGGGGCCCTTACGGGAGTTGGCCTCCAATAGGATAGAGGCTTATGTCTGCAAAATGGCCCTCCTAAGCCTGGCAAGGACCTCTCTGTATGTGAAAACTACTGCTCCATTTCTCTCATTAACGTAGACATTAAACTGTTTTCCAAGTTAATGGCCAATTGACTGGGCCCGTTCCTTCCCTCTATTATTCATAATGACCAGATGGGCTTCATCCAGGTGAGAGAGGCTCAAGACAACACCAATAAAACTCTGTTACTCATATCCTGAGCCAAAGTGGCTAAGCAGCCACCATAACAGCCATGGAACATCTGGCTGTTACCCTTTCGGAACAACCCCAGTGTGAATGGTTTTTAAGTGGGCCCTCGGCAATACAAAACCGCTCTCTATGCTGATGACCTCCTTCTTTAAGTAACTCAACATAGAATTTCCTTTCTAGTCATACTGGCAGAATTTTGGAAATTTGGCTCTCAGCAACTTAAGGGTCAATTTTGCTAAATCTGAAGTGCTGAATGTCTCTCTTCCTGGGGCTAATGCCCACCACCTATCTTCCCTGTTCCCATTCAAGTGGTGCGACTCCCACATTCGCTATCTTAGCATTAACATCCCAACAGACCTGTCCCCTTCGTATGCTCTAAACTATAATCCCTTGTTGGAATGTACAATAACATATCTCACCCGATACCAGAGCTTACATCTCTCCTGGTTTGACCGCATATATGTCCTGAAAATGGATGTGCATAAAATAGTATGATCAGGCTGAAGGGCCCCATGACCAGGGGCGTAACGATTGAGGTTGCAGGGGTCGTGACTGGGCCCATTGCGAGTCAGGGGCTCCAACTGACCCCTGCGCTGCGCTGATAACTCAGCGCAGCACAGCGGGCAGATTTTTAAAATTGTGACAGCCGCGGGCCTTCCCGTTATAGTGCACGGACTGTTCTGCATCTGGTCCTTGCGCTGGATCAGGGGGACCTGGAGCTGTCACATTTCAAAATAAGAACGGGCCCCCAATCCGCCCACTGTCCCACCCACCTCATCACACCGCATCCATCGATTACGCCGACGCAGGCTTAATGACGCGTCTGCCTGCACTGAGTCTGCTGAGGTCTATGACCCGTCACTTGACCTGGCAGACACCTCATCAGCAGTTGCCTGCCCTGGATCTCCAGAGGAGAGAGAGCGCAAAGAGGAGCGGAATAAGGTAAGAATTTTATTTTTTATTTTGCTTAAATATTTGGGGCCCTGTTTCTATTTGGGGAAGGAGGGGGGCATAGGTGAAAGTTAGGAAATGGCTATTTGGGGGGATTTTACCTATGGGGCAGGGGCGTAACTTGAGGGGGTGCAGAGGTTGCAATTGCACCTGGGCCCAAGAGGGGCCCTTATGATATCACTTTCCCATATGAGAAGACTAGTATCATATACCATACATTATAGTCGGGGGGGCCTGGCACAGAGTTTGAACTCGGGCCCATCAGGTTCTAGTTACGCCACTACTATGGGGGACATTAATTATGGCTACTGGTGGATGGGGGAACATTAATTATGGCTACAGGTGGGGTGACGACATTAATTATGGCTACTGGTGAGGGGGGACGACATTAATTATGGCTACTGGTGAGGGGGGACATTAATTATGGCTACTGGTGGATGGTCGGACATTAATTATGGCTACTGGTGAGGGGGGACATTAATTATGGCTACTGGTGGATGGGGGGACATTAATTATGGCTACTGGTGGATGGGGGGACATTAATTATGGCTACTGGTAGATGGGGGGACATTAATTATGGCTACTGGTAGATGGGGGGACATTAATTATGGCTACTTGTGGATAGGGGGGCCATTAATTATGACTACTGGTGGGGGGAACATTGATTACAGCTACTGGTGGAATTTTTCCCTAGGGCCCAGAGGACTCTAGTTACGCCACTGCCCATGACCCCATTGTTTAATAATCCTGCTACCCCTCCACGGGATGGGCAGACAGAAATTTCTATTTTAGGAGGCTTTCTCGGATATCCTGCTAGGTCAGATTGTACACGCACCTCTATCCCATCTATATCTCTCTCGTGGCTAGAATATCGAAAATTGTCATCTTACGTGTCAGCTAACTCGACCAATATAGGTTTTAGCTCCTCCCCTACTGCCCTTGAGGCCCTCTTCTGGACATCCTCTTCCCAGACTCACATGCTTTCTGCATAACCACATATTACATAGATGTCTCCTGATTCTGATGGATACAAACTATGACTACATTTCACCTGTACATTGCAGAAAGAATTTAGACCAATAGGCAGTAATTGCCTAACTATAACTCTATGGTGACTATGAAAAGCAATATGTTATACAGCATTTAATTCCTTTTGTATAACATTACATTATGTTCAAAGATCACAAACTATTCAATGTGACAGATATATAATTCTAAGAAATGGGTGGAAAATACTTAACCGCTGAATACATATTATAGAATTAAAATAGGTTGGTTCTGCTCAAAAAACCAAAGTAAAATAAATGGAAAAAGCGAAATTTACATAAAATTGCAAGTCACATTGTAAGTGAATTACACTCTCCTGGGTAAATTTTTGTAAGCAGTGCTCTACAGTTACACATATATGAGGGCTTTTTGATAGCTTAGCTCTACTGTGACAAAAGGAAAATTTTATTCTACCTTATTTCTTTTCCTGCCATGGCTCTTTGCCCAATGCACACCTCAGGAGACATTGTGCTTTCACCGAGAAACAGTTTCTTTTGTAATATGACTGGGAAATTCCTTTTACAACACAGTCATATAAATATCTCTCTACAGGAACAAAAGGTACTGGAAAGAGAGTCTGGTATATTCAGTACCGAAGCTCGATATCACATATTCACCTTTAATGAATGATTGATGTATAGTTAGAGCTATGTATAGTTATAATTATAATTCTAGGTTCTTTATCATACAGATCAAAATTAAGATCTGGATTTTTGGTGCGATTTAGAAGTATTGCTGTGTATTGTAAAATAAACTGTTTCTTGATGAAAGCACAACTGTATGAAACAGAATCTAAAAATAAGTTCCAGAAAATCACTACATGAGATGAGTATTTGATCCCCTTTCAACCAGCAATAATACTGCCTCTCTCAAACATTTTAATTTGAGACCTGCACAAGGTTGGAATGAGATATAGGACAATAGGAACGCATCTTAGTTAGAAAATTGTTGGCACAATTATTACAAAATGGAAGAAACATAAGATGACTGTCAATCTTCCTCAGTCTGGAGCTACATGTAAGATATTTCTTAGTAGGATAATGTTAATTCTGAGCTCGGGAATCATCCCAAAACTACAATATTAAGTATTTAGTAAGACTCTTTGCATCACAGATTAACATCCTACACAGCAGGCAAGGCCACTCTGCTATCGCCAATTTGAAATGAATTTCAAGTGGTCAAATAAGACCAAAATAGAAAATTTAGCATCATCTCCATTTGCTGTGTTTAGAAGAGGAATGGGGGTGCATACATCCACAAGAACGATGTCCATCTGTTAGGAAGGGTGTGAAGCTTTTCTGCAAAGCTGACAGGATGATGGCACTGTATTGCAGGGAGGAGGAATAGAGCCATGTATCGCTACAGTAGATTTTGGCCAAAAATCTTCTTCCCTCAGTAAGAGCAATGAAGATGGGTCATAACTATGTCTTCCAGCATCAAAGTGACCAGTAACACATAGCCAAGTAAACTAAGGAGTGGTTCTGTATGAAGCATTTCAAGATACTTGAGTGACCTTGCCAGTCTCCAGACCTGAACACAATCAAAAATATTTGCAGCGAGCAAAAACTCAATGTTTCTCAGCCACAGCCCTTAAAATCTAAGAGATATGGAAAAGATATGTATGAAGGGTTGGTCTGAAATTCTTTCTACAGTCATGAACTACAGGAAATGTCGGACCGCTATAATTGCAAAAAAAGGTTTCTGTACCAAATATTAAGTTCTGTTTTTCTATTATATCAAACATTTATCTAATTCAATAAATTGCTAATTTAATATTTAAAAATCATACAATGTGATTTTGGGGATTTTTTTAGATTCTGAATTGCACAGTTAAAGTGTGTCTATTCTAAACATTACAGAACATGTAAATAATCCATGGGAAAAAATAGGCTTGCACAGCTCACCAAACAACCTCCAAAAATAACACTAGGTGAACTTCATTAGCGAGTCTTCCGATGCACAGGGTCCATGCTGCGTGGACTGCAGCCACAGAAACTCACATATGGAATGGTAGTGGATGCCAGAACCACAAGTAAAACTTCTTGTTTTATTTAATAAATGTTAAAAAAATTTACAGGTTGATGTTGCCATATATAATAGCTGACAAGTTTCGGGCGGACAGCAAGATAAGTTAAGTGCCCTTAGTCATAGAATGGAACCTTAACATGTCTTGCTGCCTGAAACGAGTCAGCTACTATAGATGACAACATGGACCTGTAGGTTTTTTCAACATGTATTAAAAAAAATAAGATGTTGACTCATGGAGCAACTTCTATTCCTTGTGTGAATAAAAATTACAGACCTTTCTATTCAAATACAATTCCACGAGCTCAGCTCACCTGGCCCTCTCCCATCCAACTGGTGCACAGTTTCTTCCCCGAAGCAGGTGCCAATCATAGTAGAAAAATTATTGTACTTCAGCACTCAATCAGGTATAGACTAAAAAGTTTATTGAAATTGAAATTTATTGAAATCTTAAAGAGTCCATAATGCACATAACTTGTATCCCTTAAACCGATGAGTTTTAACTGAATTCAGTCTTAATCATGGTATAGAAATGGGGAGTGACATACTGATGTTTATAACCGGAAACGCCTCCCTCTCTAAATTTGATCATTACAAAAGTTCTTGAAATACACATACACATGCACATAAGTCTGTTTAAAAAAGCATACACATATAACATGGGAATAACAATGAAATTGTACTTCGCAGTGCATATTTTGTTGAGATTAAAAAATGCAACCTTATCTCCATATAAAATGTCACATACTGTATTTGAAAACATACCTTCGTAATACAAAGTTAGTCTACATTGAGCCTATGTAGCAACTCCAAATATTAAGTTCTGACTCTCATAATAGCCACCAGGAAAAAAAAGGGAACATGGGAGGTTTAAACAAAGCGGAAGGAAAAGTGGTTATAAGTATCTGTATGTGACTCTCCATTTCTATACCATGATTAACCCCTTAAGGACGGAGGGTTTTTCGCCTCATTTCTCGCTCTCCAACTTCAAAAATCCATAACTTTTTCATTTTTCCGTGTACAGACCTGTGTGAGAGCTTATTTTGTGCGTAACAAATTTTACTTTCCCGTAATGTTATTTATTTTAACATGCCGTGTACTGCGAAGCTGAAAAAAAATTCCAAATGTGGAAAAATTGAAAAAAAAACGACCTAGGGAGTGTAGCTCTGCGGCGTTCCCCTGCTCCCTCATCAGCATGTGGTGTCTCACCCCACCCAGGACCACGGCCTCTGACCCCTGCAGTAGATGGACGCCCACGTCCCCGCCCTGCCAAAAAGCAAAACGGCGGGAGCTGCCATTTTCTCGAGCGGGCGAAGTATTCGTCCGAGCAACGAGCAGTTTCGAGTACGCTAATGCTCGAACGAGCATCAAGCTCGGACGAGTATGTTCGCTCATCTCTATTCGCCATCACTGTTCTAGCATGTAGACCATGGCAATGTAAATGGTTTTGAATGTTCTGATGTGACACCTTGGTGGCTCTCACTTCCTATAAATGTTACTGTAGATGTGTGGCATTTATCATCTAGTTCTGCAGGGCATTGCTCACACTGAAGCGGTCATTGGTGTGGGATGTGGCCAAAGGACTTCCACTTTTCTGTAACTTTTTCATTCTCTCATTATCTCTATTGTAACCTGCTTTTCACACTTCGTGAGACTCTAAACTCAGTGGGGCAGATGTATCAAGCAATGATGCTCCGTGTTCCACCTTTTGATATTATCCCTGTCCATCGGCCCAAACCAAATATATCCATAGTATATCAGACCTCTAAAAATAAAATAATTTCCCCATGTAGTGCAGTACATAATTATTTTTCACAGTATAAATGATATAGCAATCACAGTCTCAAGCCCCACTGTGGATTAACAATAAATGGTTTTTTAACAGAAGTTTTTACTTTAATAAATCAAAACATTTTCACAAATATACCTTATATATACATATATGTATAAAATATAAAAATATAAAAATTTAAATCATCCCCTTTCAGTAGATTACATATGAAAGTAAAAAAATTCCCATACAAAGATCTAAAAATTATTATCCTGTATGGTGAACAGCAAACTGGTCAAAAATCTCAATGTCTAAATCATAATTTGCTTTTGCTATTTTGCCATCCAATTTTTTTTCTCTTTTTAATAATATTGATCAAAAGGTCATACATAAATGATATCATTATGACCCACAAAATAAGAACTCCTTACAAGAGCATTAAAAAGTTATAGATATCAGAATATGGCAATATGAAAAAGAAATTCTCAAAGACTGAATTCTAAATTTTATAGAATAAACTGAAGATAAAATGACCCAATTCATTTTGCTAAATGAGGTTGGTAAAAAGAAAGGCCATAAATAAATGGTGTTTGGATTTACACATTGAATAATAAATGGTGTCCTTAAAGAAATTAATTCCATTGAAAATGTATTACTTTTACCTACATAGTATGGCACCACCTGATGATCAGTGTATAGAATGAAATTCTAATGAAATTCAGCAGTAGCAATTACATCTCTTTAACTACCCACCATTCATTTTTGTCACACCAAACCAGTGTAAACATCAACTATTTAACATGCAATCTTACCTCCAGCTGCTTTCAGTTGTTAGGAAGTATAAATGAACTTATATGAACTTATTATAACTTATAAAAACAAGTTTACAAATATGGTAATGATAGAAGGATATAAATTAAAACAAAGCTGAGTGAATAAAGAATGGTACCAGAATGTCCTCCAAGAGCACCTTTTCCAAACCGTCCAAGAGCAGTTTGGTGATCAGCAATGCCTTTTCCATCTTGATGGAGCACCTTGCCATAAAGCAAAGGTTATAACTAAATGGAGATTTTGGGTCCATGGCCTGGAAACTCCCCAGATCTTAATCCCATTGAGAACTTGTGGTCATTCATCAAGAGACGGGTGGACAAACAAAAACCAACAAATTGTGACAAAATGCAAGCATTGATTGTGCAAGAATGGACGGCTATCAATCAGGATTTGGTGCAGAAGTTGATTGAGAGCTGCCAGGGAGAATTGCAGAGGTCCTGAAGAAGGGTCAACACTGCGAATATTGACTTGCTGCATTAACTCATTCTAACTGTCAATAAAAGCTTTTGTTACTCATAATATGATTGAACTTATATTTCTGTATGTGATAAAAAAATCTAACAAACCAGAGGGCAACAGATCAGGTGAAAATATAATATTTGTGTCATTCTCAAAACTTTTCGCCATGACTGTAGGGCTACCATTCCTGTCATAAAGCAAACTAATACAAACTCCCATAAGTGATTATATAAAAGGCAAATAACAAAAACATGATGAAAGGAAAAAGATTCTTGCACAACAGGAAATATGCAAAATGTCTTTGTCACTCACATATCATACTATTTATCAGTGGAAACATAATATTTTGGAACATTTAGTCCTAGTGCCATCTGAATTGTGAATAGTTTTGTAGTCTGTCTTTCAATCACTGTTTTAATTGTCTGTTAAGGTTAGGTTTTATCTCCACACCTTCTGTCATTTGGGGTTCATTATATAATATAATGAGCACTTGAATTGAAAATCTTTGCCCTCATTTCTTGATTAACTACTATACATCTGGTGAGTCGCCATATGTTCCCCGCAGCAGAACAGGTGGAGTCTGTGATCAACAAACCTGTCTAAGTTTTCTCCGATGAAACTTGGAAAAATAGGCATTTGTTGGTATCTTCAGAATGACAGCTATAAAATGGGATTTGAGACTAAAAGCTTGATCAAATAACATCCACTAATAATGTAAGAAGTGTAGAAAGTTAATTGGATTTTTGTTAAAAAAATATTTTTTTCTGTGAGTCTCTTCAGATCACAGGAATCAGGGAAAGTCATCGTGTTGATCATGACGTGTAGTCCAATCTGCAGGTAGCATGTTATAAAGCAGGAGGAGCTAAACAGGTTTTCAAAATATCTATATCTGTTATATATATCATATCCTATCTGTTATAGAGCTATAGATACTGCACATATTATACTTAATGTATATGAAATTGACATGTATTAAAAGCAGGTCATGTATACAATAGACAGCACAAAAAACAGAGGTGTTGTAAAGGATGAAATGCAAAAAATAAAAATAAAATGAACATCAAATACATTAGTTAAAGTGAGAGTACTCAGTTGTTGATACCTTATATTGGCTAAGTAAAAAGGTTGATGACAATTGCATTTGGATAAAAAGGAAGATGCTCCTGTCCAGCTATGCTTGTGTCTGTAGGAGTAGCTTCAGTTTCATATAAATATGGTACATTCTGGTATCTTCCATTTTACAAAAAAGCTAAAAGATTCTTTGTACAGTGTTATTCAGTGGTTAGCCATAGGTCACCCTTTGATGACAGCTACAACCCACATCTTTAAATACCAAAGAGAATTGCATACACATAACATCCAATTTTACAAAAATATGGTCGCCTCTGTATTTCCAGATCTCCCTCTTCTGTGCTGTAGACAGGCCTCAAATTTCCAAAACATCTTGATTAGAGATGAGCGAACATACTTGTCCGAGCTTGATGCTCGATCGAGCATTAGCGTACTCGTAACTGCTCGTTGCTCGGACGAGTATTTCGCCCGCTCGAGAAAATGGCAGCTCCCGCCGTTTTGCTTTTTGGCGGTTGCTTGGTTGTCGCCAGCAACAGAGGCCAATCACAAGCCATGAGGCCTCTTCACTCCACCAGCATGAGTTGGTACCCTTAACACGTCGATAGCAGTGGTTTGCTGTCCAGGATCAGGTGACCCTGGTGATAGACTCAGCCGCTGCCGGCGGCTCTGCTCTTAGGCGAACCCCCCTGGATGTCGAGGGGATCATTTCTCTTTCTGTCAATGGCCGCTAGGAGAAGACCTGCTGCTGTGTCCGGAATCGCTTAGTTGTTCTCTATCTTACTGTTAGGTCCTAGCGTTGATCTTCAACACAACCTCAAAGTGCCCTTTCTTAGGGCACAATACGGTATACTTTATTTTTTTAATTTGCTTTGGGGCTGGGCTTGGCTGGCACCTAGTCCGTGCGGATAGACTACTATATTGTGTGAGAATTGGCAGGGGGACTTTCTAACCGCGATAGTGTTGCTGCTTACGCTGTGACGACACATATCCACCTCGGGAACCCAAAGTGGGGCAAAAATTTATTAGGGGTTTGTGAATGTCAGGGAATTAGGCAAGTTCTGGCCAGTTTTCTTTTTAATTTTTACGGTTTATGTTTTTAATAACTCAGTTTCAATCTCATCTTTGCATAGTATAGTGTGCTTTATATACTTTCTAGAAATAGCCATAAGGAATCCCAAACGGCTTTAACTTACGCCTACAGTAGCGGTTTATATGGAATGAGTATGATTGTCTGTGTGGTATTGTAGCTCCGGTGGCTGTAACTTGCTGTGCGTGATGCATTCTAACGCAAATTGTAAGCAATTTGGAGGAGACCTTCCGGACCACTGTGGTTTTGGCGCTTCTAGTGACGCACACTATCCATTCGCAAAGACCGAAGGTGGGAATTTAGTTAGGGCCCGGGGTTTGTATTTTCAATTTAGGCACCATCTGCCATTTCCTTTTTATATTTTCGTTTATTTGTTTTCATAACTCAGCGTCATCTCATCTGGCATAGTAGTGTCTTTAGTACTTGGGCTAGAAAATAGCCATGAGGAGAATCCAAACGGCTTACTTACGCCTACAGTAGCTTTATATATATTTGATTTCTGGTTGTCTGCTGGTGGGCTGTAGTTGCTGCAGTGCCATCTACTGCAAATTCTGAGCATTTGGAGTGAGAGGGCTGTGCGCCACTGTGTTTTGCGTTTGTGACGCACATATCCTCGCACAGACCGAAGTGGGAATTTATTAGGGCCCGGGTTGATTCAATTAGGCAGAGTCTCATTTGCCTTTTTTTTTTACGTTTATTTTTTTCATAACTCAGCCGTCTCTCGGAGGAACCAGGGGGGGGGGGAAAGGGGAAAAGGGAGGGGGGGGGGAGGGAGAGGGTAGAAATGTGGGGAGGAAGGGGAGGGAAGGGGGGGGGGGAGGGGACTCCTCTTTCTCTATTCCTAATGTGCGTTTAATACTTGGCTAGAAATAGCCATAGCAATCGGATGCATCGTTTGGTTTTAAACACTAAAAACCACACAAAAAAAAAACAACAAAAAAAGGTTAAAAAAAATTAAAGTTATAACTGCTCATTTTTCAAAAGTTTGACCCGATGGCGTATGGGTAGAGGACGGAGGGCGGGGACGTGGGCCGTCCAACTACTGCAGGTGTCAAGGCCGGTGGGTCCTGGCTGGTTGATACCCCAGCTGCGATGAGGGAGCAGGGAACTCCGCAGACTTACACTCCTAGGTTGCATGTCTGAAGTTAACTGGGACTCGTGGTATAGCACTGTGAGGTCCAGAACATGTCGAACAGGTGATGTCCGTTGGATTGCCGACAATGGCTTCGAGGCAATTTGTGCCACCAGTCCATTCTTCCCACGCGTCGCACCCATGTGGCACCGGGAAACGGCACTCGCCAGGCTCCTTCACCTCATCTCCTCCCCCCGCGTCTGCCCCCTCCCAGCCAAATTGATGCCATTAGAACCGGCATACTTGCTGAGGAACTGTTGTTTTTCCTGGAACCCTTCCGCACCGTCCAAACCACTTGTCCGTTTCTGATGATCAATTTTCGGGGCGATGCCCCGGTTTCCCACCAGTCGGCAGTCTGTGGGTGATGATACCTGTGTGACGTCTGGAAGAAGTGTGTAAAGAGTTGTGCCGACGATGAGGATACACGGGGTTGTCAGACAGTGGGGAAGTTGTGGTGTGCAAGGCAGTCCGAGGGGTGGAGCAGACTCGAGGATCTGAGGATTATTAGGTGACAGACCCAAGCTGGGTTTGAGAGCCGGTGAACACAGTGCTCTGAACGGAGGATAGTCCCGACAAAACAGGTTGGAAGATGCAGTGGGTGGGGCCAGACGGTTAGAGGCATGGCCAGAACTGTTGCATTCGGCCAAATGTGTCAACTAGTGACCTCCGCGTGGCGAGGGCTCCTGGCGGCTGGGCTAGATTTTCAGAAGGTCTGGAGGTCATTTTAAGGAAAACAAGCACGGGTGAGCCAGACGGCTGTGTGTGTTCCAACATTTTGCCAAACCAGGATCAGCAGGGGTTTCCACCGACTAAAGGTAGCTTAACTAACCACCAGTATGCTGCAGGCATTCGCCCGCTCGAGAAAATGGCAGCTCCCGCCGTTTTGCTTTTTGGCGGCCAGAAACAGAGCCAATCACAAGCCAGGAGACTCTGCACTCCACCCAGCATGACGTGGTACCCTTACACGTCGATAGCAGTGGTTGGCTGGCTAGATCAGGTGACCCTGGAATAGACTAGCCGCTGCCCGCGCTGCTCGGATCATTCTGTGTCCGGATGCCGCTAGGGAGAGAGCTGCTGCTGGTCAGGGAAAGCGTTAGGGTGTTCTATTAGCTTACTGTTAGGCAGGAGTGATTCTCAAAGAACCCAACAGCCCTTCTTAGGGCTACAATAACGTTCTACTTTTTTTATTTTAATTTGCATCTTTTACCATTTTGTGAGGAATTAGCAGGGGGACTTGCTACCGTTGTGTTTAGCTCTTAGTGGCACACATATCCATAGCAAAGACCGAAGTGGGAAAATTTCTTAGTGGCACACATATCCATAGCCAAAGCCAGAAGTGGGAAAATTCAGTCAGTCGTAGTGGGGTGGTGGGATTTCTATTAGGCAATAACTCGAGCACTCAATATCCTGTCTGGCAAAGTAGTGGTTTCCTTTGATAGTACCTTGGCGCTAGTACAACACAGCCATAGGAGACTGAACCGAATGACAGCTCTTGAAGCACTACCCGGTAGAGTTCTATATTATTGATTTCTGGTTGATCGGCTGGGGGGGGATGTAGTTTCTGCAGTGCATGTACTTGCCAATCTGGAGCAATTGTGTAGTGAGGGGCTTGAGAACCGCTGTGTTCGCGTTAGTGGCTGCACATATTCCATAGCAAAAGGCCCATGAAGTGGAAAAATTCGTAGGGGTTGGATTCATTAGGCAATAACTGTCAGTTGTCATATCATCTGGCATAGTAGTGTGCTTCCGTTGATACTTGGCTAGTAGAAAATAGCATAGGAGATATACAAAAGCGTCTTGAAGAAGCAACATAGTAGCGTTATATTATTTGATTTCTGGTTGATCTGCTGGTGGCTGTAGTGTAGGTTTCTGCCCAGGAGTTTTACTATGCCAATTCTAGCAATTTGTATGTGAGACTTGCGACGCTGTGTCGCGCTGAGGGGCGAACATACCATAGCAAAATGCGGGCCCACAGAAGTGGCCAAATTCAAAGTTAGTAGGGCGTTGCGATTTCTATGGCAATAAAAACTCAGTGTCATCTCAGCTGTGGCACTAGTAAGTAGTGTGGTTCCTTTGATTACTTTGGTAGAAATAGCCATAGGAGAATACAAACAGCTTCTTGAAGCCTACAGTAGCGTTCTATATATTTGATTTCTGGTTGATCTGCTGGTGGCTGTAGTTTATGCAGTGCATGTACTAGCCAATTCTGAGCAATTTGTAGTGGGACTTGCGACCGCTGTGTTCTGCGCTTAGTGGCGCACATATCCATAGCAAAGGCCGAAGTGGCAAAATTCAGTAGGGGTTGGATTTCTATTAGGCAATAACTTTAGATGGTTGACCAAAACCTGCAAAAATTTGCAGATTCAGATAATTTTTATCTACCGTGTATACATTTACCGGTGAAAATTCCTCCATGTATACAAAAGAAGATATATCGTATAAAAGGTTAAAACATTGTTATCTGTATCAGTGGTTAAAGATTAAACTTGGATCACTAATAGAGATGAGCGAACATGCTCGTCCGAGCTTGATGCTCGGTCGAGCATTAGGGTACTCGAAACTGCTCGTTACTCGGACGAATACTTCGCCCGCTCGAGAAAATGGCAGCTCCCGCCGTATTCCAAATGCAGTGAAAATGGTAAAAAAACCACATTTGCAATGTTTACTTGTGGGCTTGGATTTTACAGCTTTCACTGTGCGCCCCAAATGACATGTCTACTTTATTCTTTGGGTCGGTGCGATCGCGTGGATACCAAATTTATGTAGGTTTTATGAATTTAAAAAAATTAAAACCTCCTGTACAAAAAATTTTTATTTTTATTTTGCCATCTTCTGGCCCCTATAACTTTTTCATACTTTGGTGTATGGAGCTGAGGGTAGTGTCATTTTTTGTGAATTTTGATGGCGGTTTCATTGCTATAATTTTTAGGACTGTGCGACCATTTGATCACTTTTTATACATTTTTTAGATTTTTCAAAATGGCAAAAAAATTCCATTTTCGACTTTGGACGCTATTTTCCGTTACGGGGTTAAACGCAGTAAAAAAACTTTATTATATTTTGATAGATTGGGCATTTTCGGATGCGGCGATACCTAATGTGTTTATGAAACAAAGTAGCCTCGGGTATTCGGAACACCCGAGGCTACCGTGACGTCATCGGGGAGTGACGACCCGCAGCAAGATGGCGGCGCCCATGCGTTGCCGGCAGCGATCGAGGTGCTAGCACAGATCACGGGTGTTACCGGTAAGCCTCGCGGGCCGAGCCCTCTCCATGCACCGAGACCCGTGCATGGGGAAGGCGTTAAAGGGAATAGTGACATGAGGGGTATGAGTGGGACATATAGGGGACATATAGGGGACGTGACATGACATGAAATATGGGGAGGTGAGGTTATGAGGAGAACATGAATTTGATGAGATTATGATAATGAGGTGTATATGGGACCGTGAAATTTACATGAGGTGTATAAGGGGTATATTGGGTATATAACCCGACTGGATTTCAGAACATCCTTAAGTTGGAAACTGCTGGATATTCTGACCGTCCTTTCTCCTGTAGACCCGATGCACCTTGTTCTTCTTCTGCAGATCGATTCTCACCTGATGTCTCTTCGCACCATCGGATCTTCACCCCCATTCTTCATTTTTCACTTTTTAGTGTCTTTTGACACCTGATATATCTTATTGTCCAATTAATCACTTTTTTTGCAATCCACAGCTTTTGTATTTTTCACTTTTGACACACATTTTTTTTATATTTTTTATTTTTATTTTTTTTGTGGCAGTGTTCACTCCAATCGACATTTTTGCCGTTCATTCACAGTTGTAACAACAATACATACTTCTTGTTCTAATATAACTTTTTCTCAATCCGCATAAAATTGCCTATATACGGCATCCTCATTCATTCTAATTCCACTCATACACATTTCTTTTATTCACAATACCCCATCACCACTTCACCCATTTATTTATTCATTTATATTATTTTTATTTTATTGTTGCTGTCTAGCAACATTCAGTCTTGCTGGCGACTTACAACATCGTTCCTAAGCACACACTTATTCATGTTAATGCTGTTTAATCATCTTGCACTGGGCACACTATTTGCTTTGCCCTACAGTTGCCCTTAACAAATATGGTGCCTGATGTGTGGAGGAGTGTGTGCATGGCCCGATGACCTCGGGTGTTTGCACTTCGGTGGGTGGGTCGGTCACGCATCATCCAGATCACGTGATGTGCTCTGGTGTTGCTGCTGTTCACCCCCTGGTTCGGTCTCCGCCCATGCGCCGAGCATGCTCGCTAGACTCAGCTCCACACGTCGCTTCATTCAGGTGTGTAATTAGTTTGTCTCTTTGATTGGCCGGCCAACAGCATTTAAACCTTCCAGCCTCCTCCGCCACCACCCCTGACAAGTCCTGCCGGATGAAAACAGGGTCGGGGAGGTGTGGGCAGCATCTCTCCTCAGCACCCTCTACTCCAAACCCACCAGGTCTGGTACAGGTCATTATTCCCTCTGTGCGCTCTGTTTATGCATTGTGATATTTCTAAATTACCTGCTTCTGTGATGTAATTAGCACCTTTTGGCTATGCACTAAGCACTTAAATTTGTTACTTCCTTGTCAGCCTTGTGTGCTCGCTGCCAGAGACCTAAAACTACACTACCCTTTTGTTATGTTCTATTTTTAAAAATGACTTCAATAAATTTTGCATTTTTATTACAATTTATGCTCATCTCCTTTTTCATTGGTGTTGTCTGACTTTGAGCATCTTTTCAATATTTGTGTCCCCTGGAATGCGCATGTACTATGTAAATGGTCCATAGTATTATAGGTTTGTGGGTATATAAGGGGTTTATATGGAACAAATGTTTGAAGTTCCAGAAACAGCGATGTTGTGTTTTCTATATTAGGATGAGAATTTCAAAAGGAAATGATGAACTTTATGCTAATACCAGGTAAGTATATAAAGTGGCAGAACTAAATCGGGGTCAGATATTATATTTCACACACTACTCCCCATAGTGGTCAGTATAAATACCACATTTTTATAAAGATGTCTTATGTTCTATGTCATATAGCAAGGAGTAGGATGAGGAGAGAAAACATCAGGACGTGGTGGAGGAGAGAAGAAAATAGAGCATCACAAGGAGAACAAACAGGAAAGGAAAGTGGTGGGGAGGAGGAAATAGGGGAACAAGAAGATGAGTTGGTGAGGGTCCAGATATTAGTAACTATGAACTGACATCATGGATATTCGTGTAGTCATCAAACTCCATTGATTGAACCTAATGGTTTCATTAAAGACCTTTAGGACACAAAGGTGTGAAAGTGACCTGGCAAGCACTGAGTCTCCCCCGTAAGTATATAAAGTATATAGGGATATATATATATATATATATATATATATATATATATATAATAGATAGATCTGTCGTTCATACATTGATCCTGTGTTTTCTATATAGACCTTTAGGACAGAAATGGAATACATCCTGGACCAGTGTGGAGTCGTTCCAGTAAGTATATAAAATATATAGGGTTTAGATTACATTAATTGGGTCCATATATTCATTCTAGTTTTTACTGTAGTCCTTTAGGAGAAAAGGTGAAGTGGGCCCGGCCCAGCATGCACTCTCTCCAGTAAGTATATATATTATATAGGGTAATTTACATGCATTGGGTCCATAGATTGATCCCTGTGTTTCTATTATAGACCGTTAGAACAAGGGATGGTCCTGGACCAGTGTGGAGTCTTTCCAGCAAGAGTATATAGAATATATAGGAATGAATTTAAATTACATACCTGGAGTCCATGCAATCCTATATTTCTATTACAGACCTGTGAATCGGAGGTGGAGGAAGTAGCCTCCCCCAGCATGGACTCTCCCCAGTAAGGATATAGAATATATAGGAATGAATTTTTGAATTTGTATTACTGGAGTCTGTACAATGATCCTTATGTTTTTATTATAGACCGGTTAGAAGCAGAGGTGGAAGTAGCCTCCCCCAGCATGGAGTCTCCCCAGTAAGTATATAAATTATACATTATATATTGGGGTCCATACATTGAACATTAATCCTATGTTTTCTATTATAGACCTGTAAAAACCGGAGTGAGTGGAAGTGACCTGCCCCAGCATAGAGTCTCCCCCAGTAAGTATATAGAATATAGAAGTTACATTGCTGTTAGCCATACATTGAAATTTCTGCTTTATTTATTAGGCCAAGACAAAAGTGGTGGAGACTGAAATGTCTAAAGAACAGTAAGAGGTGAGTTTAGTTATATTGTGTCCACTTAGAGGTCACTATGGGTCGTTCATTGGGATGTATTCCACCCCATCAAACAGGGGAGTAAATGTATATGCAGAGAGCACTTTGGCCAGACTTCTGGCATATCTACGTAAAAAGAGCCTTCTACCATATTTATGAAGGGTTAAAACCATTCCTCCACTTCGACTTGCCAACAAAGGGGACATGGTCTCTGCAAAGGGGAATAAAATTTTCTGTGCACCAAAAATAGGGTGAGCCACATTGTGGAACACCAGTTTAACCGGTTAAGGACGAGCCCTTTCTTTTTTCATTTCCATTTTTCACTCCCCACCTTCAAAAATCTATAAATTTTTTATTTTTACACATAAAAAGCTATGTGATGGCTTGTTTTTGCGTAAAATTGCACTGATAGTGATGCATTGAATATCCATGACAGTACTGGGAACGGGAAAAAAATTCAAATGCAGTGAAAGTGAGTGAAAAAAAAGCATGTCTTCACTTCACGCCAAAATGACGCATCTATTTTCTTTGGGTCAGTACGATTACAGGGATACAAATTTGTATAGGTTTATAATGTTTTTCATACATTACAAAAATTAAAACCTCATGAACAAAAAATTTTTTTTATTTGCCGCTTCTTGTGCTTATAACTTTTTCCATACTTCTGTTGTATGGAGTGAGAGTGGTGTCACTTTTGACTTTTGATGATGTGTTTCAATTACATTATTTTTAGGACTGTATGACCTTTTGATCACTTTTTATAGATTTTAATTTTTTTTTTAAATGGCAAAAAGTGCCAGTTTTGACTTGTGATTTTCCGTTACGGGTAAAGCGAACGCAGAAAAAACCATTATTATTTTTGATCAGGCATTTTCGACGCGGCGATACCTAATGTGTTTATTATTTTTACTGTTTATTATATTTATATCAGTTCTAGGGAAAGGGGGTTGATTTGAATATTTTAGGTTGTTATTATAATATTTTTTTATTTTTACTATTTTTCAGACTCCCTAGGGTACTTTAACCCTAGGTTGTCTGGTCGATCCTACCATATACTGCCATACTACAGTATGGCAGTATATGGGGATTTTACTCCTCATACATTACAATGTGCTGTTAGCACATTGTAATGAATGGGTGAACCTGAAGTAGCTTCGGGTCTCATGAGACCCGAAGCTACCATGGCGACGGATCGCAGCTCCCCGATGACGTCACGGGGAGCGGCGATCCTCGGTAAAGATGGCGGGGCGCCCATGCGATCAGCAAGAAAACACCCGCGATCGGTGCCAGCAACGATCGCGGGTGTTACCGGTAAGCCTTGCTGCAATATGCAGCAGAGACTTACTGGCTATGGAGAGGGTCGGCCCCGCGAGCCCTCTCCATGCATCGGAACGCGACCGCCGCCGTGAATACACGGCGGGCGGTGCCGAACCGGTTTAAACCAAATAAAAGCAGGTCTAAAAGTAGAACCCTACACTCTTAGGTCTCATGGCACACAAACAAATGAGAGCTTTTACTCACTGCACCATGACTGGAAGCATAGATGTCTAGGATCACACTCTCCATTACGTTTATGAGGCCTAAAACTCCGACAGATTCATCCTCACCACTAGACAAGTTTTCTCCAGCTCTGCACTGTCAGAGCCTACAACCACATTAATGAATCCCCCATTGGTGTAAATGCAGTGTATGGGAGGAGGGGGAGAGGTGAATGTTCTGGGGCCAGGTATTCCCTATTTATTCTAATGTCTGTGACAAATCTTTTTGCAGCAGAAACTTATTAACTGTATTATTTCTATCATTCAGCTGATCGAGCAGTAGAAAAGGACAAAAAACCTTCAAGGTAAAATATTCCTTACTCCTACCCTATGAGACCAGTATAGATGATGGTAGGGGGTCTATAATCAGAACCAGTCTCTGATTTAACCATATATTCCCCTGGTCTTGTCTCCTGCGAGGTTCCTCAGATTCCTCTGCTGTTGTGGCCCAAAGACTGTGGAATAGTCATAAGAAGGTAAGCAGGTAACCTCGTCAACCCCAAACCACACATCAAATGGCACTTATTAAATAATTAAAAAATATTTTCCACTTCCACCCTTTAAACACTTTCAAAAGCATACATTTACCGATATACTGGAGTGTAAGCCGACCCGAGTATAAGCCGAGACCCCTAATTTTACCACCAAAAACTGGGAAGAACCTATTGACTCGAGTATAAGCCGAGGGTGGGAAATGCATTGGTCACAGACCCCCCCCCCCACAGTATATAGCCAGCCTGCCCCCCCACTAGTTATACCGCCTGCCAGCATTTAAAAAAATAAACTTATATACTCACCCTCCGGTGCTGGCCCATGTGCAGCGCTGCTCCCGATGACCGTGCGGGCCTCTTCTGGCTTCCACGCCCGTATTCTGTCTTCTCTAAGATTGTGCTGGCGCCGCCATTCGCTCTCTCCCGGCCGGCAGGAGGGCCTAGTATGACGCGCACGTGCTGACGTCATACTAGGCCCTTGAGAGAGCAATGGCGGCACCCAGCGCCCTTACAGAAGATGGGCGCGGAAGCCAGAAGAGGACCGCGCGGCCACAGGGGGGGAGCAGCGCTGCAACATTGGGGTTACCAGAGGGTGAGTATATATAATTTATTATTTTTAGTATTTCGGCACATATTGACTCATGATAAGCCGAGGGGAAGTTTTTCAGCAATTTTGTGCTGAAAAAACTCGGCTTATACACGAGTATATACGGTACTTGTCCAGCAACCCCGTCCTGGAGATTGAAACAAAGCCTTCTAAATGATGTGCACTACTACCCAGAAACACGGCAATACCAGAAAACCTAGAATTTGTGACACGTTCCTGTCCTCAACCAAGTCTAATTGCTTCAATGACACTGTGGTGCTCTTGTGCATAACCCTACATTAGACCCTCAAAGGCGCTATATTATATTGTGTGCCACATCAATCTGGATTATATATTGTGAATTTATACGCCCCTAACACAGCATTCATTGACATTTCCTGCTTAAGAAAGGTCTGAGGATGGGGTGTGGGGTGGTCCCTGGGATAGGGGCTTGTCCCCCCCCCCTTTTGGGGGGACTGTGTGCCTCATTATGGCACTTTTTAATGATTTTTATCTTGTATGTGTCTTTGAATTTATGAATAAAATTGCTTATTTAATTACTAGCCTTGGGCCATATGTTGCATCACTTTTCTTGTGCATTTCTTGATGGTTCTGGATGCATTTGGCCCCACATACATATTTATTAACATGCTGTGCTGTCCTCTCCCTATGATTACAGTAGATCACTTACCATCACCATCAGTCTGTGGACAACCTCTGCAAGTTGCTACAAGTTCTGCGGCAGACATTTCCCCACAAGTCTTTCAAATGTTTTGACAAAATTCCTACAAGCAGCGAGGATGGGTAGTGCTCAAAACCTGAATAAAGATGATGTGGAATAAAATGTCTGCATATTTAAGTAGACTTTGTTTGTATTGCATATTTCACAGATTTACTGGACATGCAATCATTACATTAGTAATAAAAAAAAAAAACTTTTAGTTGATATAAAAAGTATAAAATTAAAAAGGAAAAAGCGGGCCCGTGCCGTAAGACGGTTGCATTGTATTGTGCTTACTGCACAGTGACTGGGCGCCATAGACATGGGGGACCGATATGCGCCCGCAAATGGTGTGGCGCATATCGTCCCATTATGTTGTGTGAATGAGCCCAAGGTGGCATATAAAGTACAGTATCAAATCACAGGACTGCAGGCAAGAACATAAGCCAAATATTGAAAAAATCAAGTACAGACAAGAAGAAGCTCAAGACAAGCTTTAAAGAGGACCAGTCAAATCAATAAAACACTTTAGCTGATCTACTAAAGGAATCCACTTCCTATTTCCCCCAGCCCCCCAATTATAGCACTGTTAAGTCTAATTTATTGGAACATAACCAAAAAGCTAGGAACACTCCGTACGTAGCGGTCGATCACCAGACCTAGTTTACAGTTTCCAGCTTATTCATAAGGGGGGGCTGAGGAGGCGGTGACTGCAGAATCTAGCCTGGGCAGTCCACCACCAGCATTGTTGGGGGAGTGGCGCCCTCGAGAGAAGCTGAAGAGAGGGGAGTGTTTCGGACCGCCACCTCATGAATATGCCGGAATGCTGTAAGCTAGGTCCCGTCGATCGGACCTCCAGGTACTGGAGTGTTTCCAGCTTTTCGTTATGTTTCGATAAAGCTACAGATTTAGCCGTGCTTGCTAAAACTGGGGGGAGGGCTAGGGAGCTGCTTACTTTAGTATGATAGGGATTTTTTATGCAGGGCCCCAACAGCCCTCTGAGTTTTGTAAGGTGAGTCCTAATTAACCCTTAATACTGATTGAACATAAAGACTAAGACACATGTCAATCTCTAGTCAGATCTTCTCTCCGTTAATAATCAAAATGCATAATATATAACAGACAGAAGAGTCATCAAAGGGGCGTGAAAGTATACTCCAAAACTATTGGTCATCAGCACCATTCTGGGAAAAAAGTTAATTAATTGTGCTCAGTTCTCAGAGACCTTGTACACAGATATTGTTTATACTAATTTGCTGAGAAGGAGATGATAAGTGGGCTCCAGAATCCTAATATCATGCAGCATCAAGGACAGATGGCTTATTAATGTCAAAGGGTATTAGCTGACAGGCGAGCAAAACATGTTACATAAAATGAAGTTTGAATGATGACATTAATTGACAATGGTCAGGGAACATGGCGCTGTGTATCTAAGATGGCGGACAGTAGTCAAGATGGCGTCCGAAACCAGTGAGACCTCCTTAACATGTATGAACAGCTAAAGTGTTTTATTGACCTGACAGGTCTGATTTAAACCAGCAATGGAGGATAGTACTCATGGTTTTTAACAGGGTATTACGTATGCTCCAGGTGAGAGGGGCAGGGTTCTGAAAGAATATTGAAGCGTACTCCATTCATTTCCTTTGCTGATCTGAATTAGATTGTAGTACTGTGGAGATCAATCCTGGGAACCAACAGGGCAACACTATCTGATTGAATAAATCGAGGGATTAATGGGAGAGGATATGTTTTTAACTAAGGCCACCATCTTTTTACCTAGAAAAAAGTTCATGTGTGGAGAATACAGATCCTACCCATAGGATATTTAGAACCTGGCAAGAATCAATCTCAGCCTTGCTAAACAGGTCTATTTTACTAATCTCATATCCTCTCTCAAAACAACCCCAAAAGGCTCTTGATACTCTTCACTCCTTACTAACACCAAAGGTGCAGCCACCTGTCACAGACCTTGGGGCTGAAGATCTGGCTGCCTACTTTAAGGATAAAATTCATTGTATCATAGTATATAAGGCTGGAAAAAGACACAAGTCCATCAAGTTCAACCTTTAAGAATTAAATAAATGTTTTATCACTAAACACGTGATATGTTTTCCTCCAGAAAGGCATCCAGGCCTCTTGAATATGTACATAGAGTCCGCATAACAACCTCCTGCGGCATAGGTTCCATAGTCTCAGCTCTTACAGGAAAGAACCTTTGTCTATGTGATGGTTAGAATCGTTACTCCTCGTAGGCGTAGAGGATGCCCCTGTCCTGGTCCGACTAGGGCCGAGGTATAAAAGATCTTTGGAGAGATACCTTGGTACTGTCCGTTCAAAGGTATTGTACATTGTAATGACGTCTGCCTTCAGTCGTCTTTAGAGATGACGAACATGCCTTCTTTTTTTTTTTTTCCATTTTCGGGACTGCCCTTGTGAGTTGTGCTCGGTGCGAGAATTAGGGTACTCGAAACATGTGTTACTCGGGACGAATACTTCGCCGCTCGAGGAAAAATGGCGCCAGCTCGTTTTGTGTTTGGCGGCCAGAAACAGAGCCAATCACAAGGCCAGGGACTCTGCACTCCACCCCAGTCTGACGTGGGTGGTTACCTTACACGTCGATAGCAGTGGTTGGCTGGCAGATCAGGTGACCCTGGGATAGACTTAGCCGCTAGGCGCGTGGCCGGATTGTTCTGTCTCTGGAATACGCTTAGGGAGACGAGCTGCTAAGGCCTGGTCAGGGAAAGCGTAGGGGTATATGTTCTATACAGCTTGATTCGTTAGGTCCGGAGCTGATCTCTAAAGGAACCCAACAGCCTTCTTCGGAGCTACAATAACGGTTCCTTTTTATTAATTTGAGTCATATCTTTTGAGTGAATTAGCAGGGGACTTGATACGTGGCGTTTAGCTCTTAGTGGACACATATCCTAGCAAACAAAGCCGAAAGTGGGAAAATTCAGTAGGGGTGGATTTCTATTAGGCAATAACTCAGTGTCATCTCATCTGGCATAGTAGTGTGCTCCTTTGATACTTGGCTAGAAAATAGCCATAGGAGAATACAAACAGCTTCTTGAAGCCTACAGTAGCGTTCTATATATTGATTTCTGGTTGATCTGCGGTGGTGTAGTTTCTGCAGTGCATGTACTTGCCAATTTGAGCATTGTAGTGAGACTTGCGACCGCTGTGTTCTGCGCTAGTGGCGCACATATCCATAGCACAGGCCGCAAGTGGCAAAATTCGTAGGGGTTGGATTTCTATTAGGCAATAACTCAGTGCTCATTCATCTGGCATAGTAGTGTGCTTCCTTTGACACTTGGCTAGAAAATAGCATAGGAGAATACAAAACCAGCTTCTTGAAACTACAGTGAGTTCTATATATTTGATTTCTGGTTGTTGCTGGTGGCTGTGGTTTCTGCAGTGCATGTACTTGCCAATTCTGAGCAATTTGTAGTGAGACTTGCGACCGCTGTGTTCTGCGTTAGTGCGCGACTTCCATAGCAAAGGCCGAAGTGGGAAATGAAATTCAGTAGGGGTTGGATTTCTATTAGGCAATAAATCAGTGTCATCTCATCTGGCATAGTAGTGTGCTTCCTTGATACTTGGCTAGGAAAATAGCCATAGGGAATACAAAACAGCTTCTGAAGCTACAGTAGCGTTCTATTATTGATTTTGGTTTGTCTGCTGGTGGCTGTAGTTTCTGCAGTGCATGTACTTGCCAATTCTGAGCAATTTGTAGTGAGACTTGCGACCGCTGTGTTCGCGTAGTGGCGCACATATCCATAGCAAAGGCCGAGTGGGAAAATTCCGTAGGGGTTGGATTTCTATTAGGCAATAACTCAGTGGTCATCTCATGGCTAAGTAGTGTGCTCCTTTGCTCTTGGCTAGAAATAGCCATAGGAGAATTACCAACAGCTTCTTGAGCCTACAGTAGGTCTCTTATATTTGATTTATGGTTGATCTGCTGGTGGCTGTAGTTTTGCAGGTGATGTACTTGCCAATTCTGAGCAATTGTAGTGAGACTTGCGACCGCTGGTGTTCTGCGCTTAGTGGCGCACATATCCATAGCAAAGGCCGAAGTGGCAAAATTCAGTAGGGGTTGGATTTCTATTAGGCAATAATCAGTGTCATCTCATCTGGCATAGTAGTGTGCTTCCTTTGATACTTGGCTAGAAAATAGCCATAGGAGAATACAAACAGCTTCTGAAGCCTACGTAGCGTTCTATATATTTGATTTCTGGTTGATGCTGGTGGCTTGTGTTATGCAGTGCATGTACTGCCATTCTGAGCAATTTGTAGTGAGACTTGGCGCGCTTGTGTCTGCGACTTAGTGGCGCACATATCCAATAGCAAAGGCCGAAGTGGCAAAATTCTAGAGTAGGGTTTTGGATTTCTATTAGGCAATAATCAGTGTCATCTATCTGGTCATAGTGTGTGATTCCTTTGATACTTGGCTAGAAAATAGCCATAGGAAGAATACAAACAGCTTCTTGAAGCCTACAGTAGCGTTCTATTATTTGATTTCTGGTTTTGGGGATCTTGCTGTGTGGGCTGAGTTTCTGCAGTGCATGTACTTGCCAATTCTGAGCAATTGTAGTGAGACTTGCGACCGCTGTGTTCTGCGCTTAGTGGCGACATATCCATAGCAAAGGCCGAAGTGGCAAATTCAGTAGGGGTTGGATTATTAGGCAATAATCAGTGTCATCTCATCTGGCATAGTAGTGTGCTTCCTTTGATACTTGGCTAGAAAATAGCATAGGTAGAATACAAACAGCTTCTTGAAAGCTACACAGTTAGCCTTATATAATTGATTTCTGCGGTTGATTCTGTGTGGGGCTTGTTAGTTTCTGCATGCATGTATTGCCAATTCTGAGCAATTTGTAGTGAGATTGCGCCCGCTGGTTCGCGCTTAGTGGCGCACATATCCATAGCAAAGGCCGAAGTGCAAAATTCAGTAGGGGTGGATTTCTATTAGGCAATAACTCAGTGTCATCTCATCTGGCAATAGTGTGTGCTCTTTGATACTTGGCTAGAAAATAGCACATAGGAGAATCACAAACAGCTTCTTGAAGCCTACAGTAGCGGTTATCATATATTTGATTTCTGGTTGATACTGCTGGTGGCTGTAGTTTCTGCAGTGCATGTACTTCCAATTTGAGCAATTTGTAGTGAGACTTGCGACCGCTGTGTTTTCTGCGTTAGTGGCGCAAATATCCATAGCAAAGGCAGAAGTGGCAAAATTCAGTAGGGTTGGGATTTCTATTAGGCAATAACTCAGTGTCATCTCATCTGGCATAGTAAGTGCTTTCCTTGATACTTGGCTAGAAAATAGCATAGGGACAAAAACAGCTTTTGAAGCCTAACAGTAGCGTTTTCTATATATTGATTTCTGGTGATTGCTGGTGGCTGTGTTTCTGCAGTGCATGTACTTGCCAATTCTGAGCAATTGTAGTGAGACTGCGAACCGCTGTGTTCTGCTGCTTAGTGGCGCACATATCCATAGCAAAGGCCGAAGTGGCAAAAATTCAGTAGGGGTGGATTTCTATTAGGCAATAAACTCAGTGTCATCTCATCTGGCATAGTAGTGTGCTTCCTTTGATACTTGGCTAGAAATAAGCCATAGGAGAATACAAACAGCTTCTTGAAGCCTACAGTAGAGTTCTATATTTTGATTTTGGTTGATCTGCATGGTGGCTGTAGTTTCTGCAGTGCGATTTTATTGCCAATTCTGAGCAATTTGATAGGAGGACTTAGAGACCGCTGATCCCTTTCTTCACTCGTTTCCGACTCCCCAAGGGCTGTCCCCCCCCCAACCCTAACCTCTCTCTTCCCACCCACTCCCATCCCTTGTTTGTCTCTGACCTCCCAACTCTCTCTTCTATCACGACCTTATCTGCAGCAGGCATCACTTCCCTGCTTCTACTCAATACTTGCAAGCAACGTCGATTGGTAGCTTTTTACCGCTACTTCGACCCATTTATTGCTCGCGTTTGTTCCTCCTCATTACGAGTCTCATTGTATACCCGCGCCATACTCGTGGATGCCCCTCATCGTTCGCGCCGTATCCAACTACGGGCACGCCGCATGACTATGGCTCTCTTCATCTCTACCTTCCTACCCCGTCCTTTCCAACAGACCCCACTGCTTCAAAACAATCCTACACCAAGTTCCGCTCCCAACCCCAGCTGAACACCAATCTACCCGCTTACTCCTGAGAACCCTTCGGCGAAGAACTGATACACACCCCTAGCTCCCCCCAAATCCTCTCTGCCTGGACAAGTGAATACTTGACACTTGCCTACCTGTGTACTCGCTGCCCCTAGGGTCGATTCCCCCGCAGACCCCCCCCCTAATCACAGAGTGTAACCTTAGATGAGGACGGACCCCCGAACCGCACCCGTCCTTCGATCGCACACAGCTTACACTATATTTTCTACACAGGACAACAATTCTGTTTTCTCGATCCAATCCCACGTTCATCTGAACCACTCTGTATCCACGCCTGCATGTCCTCGTTCCCAATGCGATGCCAATTGCGCGGCGTTATTACTCAGATATGAGTGACGGCCATCCGACCTCCTTTTGCTTTCTTGTTTTTCCTCTCTTTTCTCTTGCCCTTTTTTCCCTTCTCTTTCTCTTTCCCCCAATATATTCTACCTTGGTACCTATTCCAGTTCCTTCCTTTTAGTCTTTTCTCCCTTATCTTCATATTGGCAGGATTTTCGCTTGTTTCATTATTCTATTTGAACAATTTATGTGTAGTTCATTTTTAGATGCTGTGTTGGTGTTTCCATATCGTTGGCTTCTTTATATTTCTTTTTTGTTTTTAAATGGGAGGAGAGAGCCATTTGATTTTTTTTCCCTCATGAGCGGCGTATCGGGGGGCCTGGGGCTCAACTGCCTTCCTGGACGCTGCGTGCGGATGTACACAATGGCGACAGGTCGAGTTTAGTAACGCTGCTGCTCTCCATCATTCCGCTAATCCCCGACCTTTTTCCCTTTAATTCTTGTGTGGCAACCGCATCCTTCCATTACCTTTCCTTACATTGTGCTTGATATACCGCTAATGCATAGATAAAAACCCAGACTCCAAACCGTCGACGGCCGGTTTAACAGTAAACTATTTCGTACATAATCGCTCCTATTTCTTGTTTTAGCCAGCTCCTTACGGCGACCGACTCATCCGGGGTGTAAGGCCTTTGCTAGTACCCACCCATTCCCTTACTTAGGCAGTTGGGCATATCTAGGGCCGCCCCCGACGCTTTTAGGGGGTTACCCTGTACCCCCCCCCCCCCCAGCCCCCCCCAATTGATCTTGATGCTGGCCTCCCCCGTATTCTAGTACCCTCTGTAGGAAGTACCAAATTCTCGATTTTAGGGGCTCTAATAATCACACAAACAGGCCCATGGACAGTATGTCCTCTTTCCCCTGATCGTCGTCATGCAGTAAAAGGCTTTTCTACTTTGGGCGCTATTTTGTTACCGGATTAAGCAATGACCCCCCCATTATTTGAACGCTCGGGCATTTGGATGCGGCGCTCCCCTCGTGTTCTGATTTTTCTGTTTATTCCTCTTCCATCAGTTCCTCTGAAAGAGAGGGGGGTGATTGAAGTGAATTCCGGTTGTTTCGTTATCATTCTTTTCACCTTTTTTAATTTTACTATACTATTTTTCAGGACTCCCTAGGGTATGTTAACCCTAGGTTGTCCTGATGATCCCTTATCCTACGAGCCAATAAGTAGCAGTTATGGCCGATAAGTGGGGATTTGCCAACATCCTCATTACGTACAATGTTGCAATTCGATTCAGACCCGAGGTGTTGTGGCGATGGTGGCGACGCTCAGGATGACGCCACGGGGATACGGCGAGTCCACAGGGTCAAAATTGGCGGAGACCATGCCCGCATCTCTTTTATAGAAGGCAGGCGGGTACGCTTTGTGGAACCACACAGGATCAGTATGCTGTTTCCGATCGTTGATTTGTTAATGGGATATAAGGGCCTATTAGCGCATGTCCTCTCCTGCATTCGTGATGGCTTGGCTTGCCACCCTCGTGCCGGCTCGTTGCGGGACGGGGTTCCTACCTGTTTATAGGCTATTTTCATTGTAGCTCAGGCTACAGTACCGTCCCTTGAGCAACACTCCAAGAGAAAGTGTCCCCATCCGCCCCTGCATTCCTGGTCCCCATTGTTGTGGTCCCTAGATCGAGATACGTGGATTTCTTTCTGTATTGGGAATTTCCTACATTACTCCCGGAGCGGCCCACCACCAATGTTAGGTCCACCGAATGACAGCTTAGCCACGAATTTAATATCGCAATAGTGGTCCACGCCGGGTATACGCAAGTTCTTACCCCAGCCAAGAAGGGCTTTTGTTCTTTGTACGGTGGTTTGTCCTGGTGTAGGATGTCAGCCCACACGACGTTGTGCTACTTTCGTGTCCATCCCGCTAGAGCAAGTACTAAGATAGTGTATCGGCCGGATCCCAGTATGCTTCCTGTACCTTTTGTCATCCGCAAGACTTTCCATGCCCCAGAACTGGAGAAGGATGGCAGTAGATGCCCATCTAGGGTTAACAAACACATTAAAATGACTTTACCTTCCGATTGAGGCTTATTATTTTATAAGTATTGAATCATTGGGGAATATCGTGCCCTGAAGGAGGAAATACGTCCTTGATTTCGACGCCGGCACTTCGTCTAAATATTTGGCCGTATACGCGTGTGTCTGGTCAAGTCTTATTCCAATTCTATTCCTAACCCCAACTCTGGTGGCAATACCCTCCCCCGGTTCGGCCCGATGCTCACACACTATCCTTAATTGTCTCTTGCTCTGCCAATACCCCTGCCGCGAATACAGTAAACCCAACACAACTACGGTGGAGCATATGGCCTCCTGTCACGCCACACCATCCCAGTTTAATTTTCGAACTATTCTGTGAGGTGATTCTCCTTGAGGTTGCAGAGCCGTGACGCGGGGGGCAGGCTGGACGGACCAGCACATGAATCCCTTTACGAATTTGGCTGGGTGGGGTGCGCCAGGGTTTATGGTGGGCCACCGATGGAGCAGTGAACTTTTAGACATGGCTGTAGAGCTAGAGTGGACGTGTTGAATACTTTTTTCTGGAGTGCATTAACTTCCCCGACTATCTTACCATTTATGTTTACATCAAGTTTTATGGCATTAAATTCTCTAATATCTTGTTCTATACATTCTGTTCATTATTATGTATCTGTTATCAGACTAGTAGCACGGGTAATGAACATTTGAATGTTGAACGACTTTCTGACTGTGTATTCTCTATCTCTAAAGAAGTACAGTAATTCCACAGGTTTGTTTTTTCAGAAAAGAACCAGGTTGACCTGTAGTGAATGACAGCGTTGCGAGTGTGCGCGACAAGGGTCGTGTACACACTTTGGATCCTATAGTACTATTGGCTAAGGTCACAATGTGTTCCGTTCGACCTTGCCATTCCTTATCCTTATTTTGTGCTTAGAAATACATGCACCCTTCGCCCGCCCCTCTTGTCCTGGTAAACGAAAAAATGTCTCAGAGGAGAGAGAATAGTCCAAGTACCTTATTATGGCGAGATCAGAGTTGAGTGTGACTTATACTTGAAGGAAGAGGGCTTTAAAAAAGAAAACTAACAGTCTACATGGTAAGAAGAAAGAGAAGCTGAAGAGGGGATACGTCTGGCATAGATGCACTGCATGCGTAGTCTTCTTCAGCAATTAACCCTTGCTCTGGACAATTAATGTTGCAGTTGATCAAACCCCTTACCTACTCAGCGGGATTTTTCTGGGAAAAGGATTGGATTCCACAGGGGATGCAGTCCCTAGGGAAGAAGAGCTCCTTACCACTCACGGTCACCTACCTGAATGTGGGCATGTAAGGGGTGAGAAACACTGCAACGAGGTAAGGGGGGCGGGAAAGCGGACACGGGAATAGGAAGGACATCCAAACTACCAAATAACAGACTCCCTCAACAAACATGGTATCATAATGTAGGATCCCCTGTACACAGACGGATAAATAAGGCACAAGAACGTTTGAAAAACCAGCAAACATGTCTTTGTGGCTGATTGTTGCACCTTTTATGAAAGGGCATAAAATTAAAAAGTAAAGTTATTTTCGGAGCTCCCACTTCGGTCTGGTGTGGTAAGTAGGGAGGGAAAGTGGTGCCAAAAATATCACACTTGGCAAGGGTTGTAAGCGATCATATCAAGGGACTTTATGTGGCCCAGTACCATTTGAACTCTAGGCTGCCTTAGCAGTTTAAAAGAGGTCGCTTTTTTAGAAAGAAACTCCAATGGTTTTTGGGTGCAAGTGCTGGGCCTGAGACGGGCTAACTGAGAGCATCGCGCAGGAAACCCGCGCGATTAGAATTGGGATAACACCACCATTGAGCATACGTCACACATATTACGGGGGGAATTGCGTGCTAGGATGGGACACTTTGGATATGCGCAGGGCCCCAACGACCTCTGACGTTTGTAAAGGTGAGTCCTAATTACCCCTTTCATGATGAACATAGAAAGACAGAAGACACAGGTCAATCTCTAGTCAGTCTTTTTTCTCCTCTGTAATCATCAACATGCGAATATAGAACAGACAGAAGATCATCAAAGCGGAAGCTGTGAATCCGTGCCTGAGTCGTGGATAGTAATAGCCCAAAACTTGATGGTATCGCAATTCTGGAGGAACGAAAAAAGTTAATTAATTGGATGCTCATTTTCAGAGAACTGGTGACACAGATATTGTTTATAACCTATTTGTGAGAAGGAGGGATGATAGAGTGGGGTCCAGACTCTCTTAATATCATGCAGGGCCCATCACGGAAACAGATTTCGGCCTCTCATTAAATGTCAAAAGGGTCAGTTTTAAGTGACAGGCAAGCAAACCGGTTACATTAGGAGAAAGGAAGTTTTGAATGATTGACATTAACTTGATCATGAGGTCAGGGACAACATGGCCGTCTGGCTCTAGATGTGCTGGCATCAATGTATAGTCGGACAGATACGGAAGTCTCCGTAACCCAGTTAGCGAGCCTCCTGTTAATCGCCTATTAGTAGTAACTGGCATCTGTCACATCTGGAGCGACATGAGCAGGCTTGCAGAGCTTAGGGGGTGGTTTTGGTGAATATTCTCTACCTTTGGGATCATCCAAATAGGTAGGACGTGTAAAAGGAAGAAGAACAACATTTTAATGAACACATAGTTTTTTTGGAGAAAGGTGGCGCAAAAGTAATAAAAAGTATTTTAAGAAGGACCTTGGATATACAACCCGAATAAAAGATAAAAAGCACCAGTGTGTTTCGATGAAATCAGCTAGCGCCTGTCAACTTGGAACAGTACTGATAAGCTAGTGAAACTGCAAAAACGATATCAGCAGAACTCTACGAAAAAGGATGGACAAAGCTGTCGCAAAGTGATAAAATGAGTCCTCCCCAGGAACGACGCGTAAAATAGGAGCGGGCATGGCGCGGGGGGAGTGATGATTTGCGTGGTGGATGGTGGGAGTTTATGGCAGTGAATGCATTGCTGTGACTTGCAGAGGAATTAGCGGGCCGAGGCCACTCCCCGAGCTAATCACTTTTGCTTGTGCTCCACCGTCCAAAACCAGGCAGAGGATAGGGAGAACCTGGCCTGGCCAAGTCTTTCACCTGCTTCGCTGATCGAGCATGAATACCACACACCCAGTGATGAAAGAAACACGAGAATAGATAACCCCCGTGAAAAACAGGATCCTTAGGTGAACCCCCCCGTGAAGACCAGTGAAGACTAAGATCGTAGATTACCGTGTTCGGCACATCTGCTTACTTGTCGGAAGATACGCGCGGCACGGTAGCGAACAAAAAGTATGTCGAGGAGACAATATCTAGTGTGAAGAACATATTGAAGAACAGGACGGAGGCCACTCGGGGCGGACAGCACAGCGGTACACGGGGTAGCAGCACCGAGGGTAGACTGGGGGTATAGCAGCGCGCGGCGACCACCCGGCAGCTCGCAAGCGGCGGAGCCACGGGGAGGCAGAGCCGAGAGGGCGATTGGCGGCGCACACCAGAAGCCCAGGGCCAAGTCGCAGATAGCAGGAGACCGGCGAGCACCGAGACATTTGTGTCCCGCCTCACGCACATCGGGGAAAGGGAAAGCATCACAGAAGCCTCGGGGGCACAGCCCGACAGAGACTGGTGTTACCATCATCCATCTACAATCGTCGTGATTTACCCTCTCCGCCCTGACAACCTCTTGGGAGGGAACAGCGCCCGGAGACACTCGGGGCAGTCGGGGGACACGGGGCAGCACGGCGACATTGGGCAGACTGGAGGACATTGGGGAGACCAGCGGAGAACATCGGGGCAGCACCGAGACATTGGGCGAACGGATGACACGGGGGGGTCAGAATGGGCGCCCTTGGTGCAGAACGGAGACATCTGGGCAGCACGAGCCATGGAGAAGGGAGCATGGTCGAACGAGAACATTGGAACAGCACCAGAGACATTTGTGCAGCACGGGACATTGGGCAGAACGGAGACACAGGGGCAGAACGGCAGAACAGAGACATTTGGCAGCGCGAGACCTTGGGCCGACGGAAAAACTGGGGGCAGAACGGAGACATTTGGGCCAGAGAAGACCAGAAAGGAGACATTGGGCAGAACGGGACATTGGGGCCCAAGGCCAGCAGGCGCCATTGGTTTTGGCACGGCGACTTGGGCAGAATGGCGACATTGGCGCAGCACAGGCCATTTTGGGGCCGCAGAGCTACGGCGGGACATTGGGCGAACGGACCAGTTGGGCCGACGGACCCTGGGTCGGCGACGCTACAGCATGGGTGCAAACATGCACGGCCGGGATCCATTTGGGCGGCCGCACGGCGACATTGGGGCACGACAGATCCATGTTGGCAGACGGAGACATTTGGGGCCTGGCACGGAGACATCGGGCGGACATTAGGACGATGGAGATAAGCTAACCGGTAGGGGAGACATGGCGACATTTTGGTCAGCACGGAGCCATGGAGGCCAGCCAGTAAACGAGCTGTGCGATCACAGGAGGCCGAACGGAGGACATGTTTTGGGCCCCGCATCATCGTAGGAGATCATTGTGGGGGCAGAATGGAGACCATCTGTGGGGGCAGAGCGAACGGAGAGACGTATATGTTGGTCCAGCACGGAGACATTCGGGGGCTTCAGAACGCGAGACATTTTGGATAGGGATGAGGCACCGGCGCCCTTTAGGGACAGCACGGGGGACATTGGGGCGGAAACGGAAGACACGTGGAGTGGCACCGGCCACGAAGACACTGGGGCAGCCACGGAGAGACACCAGGGGGCAGCATGTAGAACAGAGGAGGCAGCACGGAGGAGACACTGGGGAGCTGGAGCCACAGGGCAAGCGAGCCAGAAGCAGCAAGCGGATCCTGGGACAGGGTATCTCCCAACCCAGTAAGCAGCTGTGAATCTCAGGGAAACATTCTGCTACTTATTTTTCACATGTGGTTTTTCCTTTCAGCTATCCCGTGTATCCTGTTTTTCTTCTTTTTCATGCTTGTTTTCCCTCTGTTGCTAGGATCTGTCGGGCTTGAAAAGATCCTGCTAATCTTCCGCGCGGGACAAAAGGCAACCGTCCAGAATCGCTCGCGCGGCCATGTTTGCCTACCCTCTGAACTAACCTTATCAGAAAGGCCATTCTATTTTCACATACAATACAACACTTTATATTAGACCGACACCCACTGGTCCCTATTGCACCATGTCGGATTCCCTTGCCTTCACTACGGGCAGCGTTCATTCGCGACGCGCCTCGAGCCTAGGGACCGTTCGTCTCCCGCCCGCCCGACGCCCCCTTCCCCCCCCCTCGCATGCCCTGTGCCCACCCGTTCTCTTCACCGCCGTGTCACGACCCACGGTCGCCTCACCCCAGATCTTCGAGACATCCTATCACTCTAGCTCCCCACTTCGCTGCAAACGATTCTCCTTGCGCAAACTGATAGGATGCACTAGGTTACCCGGCATCTTTACCACCACAACCCCATATACAGTCCCCAAAAACAAACCACCGACCGGGCCCGTTGCCTCACTCTGACGACTACGGCCAGTCATTTGCGGCACATGCGTTTTAACCCGGAGGGGTCACGCAGTGTTCTGAGCATTTGTTATTTCCATGCGTTCCTTCCCGTCATGTACGATAAACTCCACTTTTTAAGGCGTCCTCTCATTGGCTAGTAGTGTGCTTCTTGTTTACTTGGCTAGAAAATAGCCATAGGAGAATCAAACAGCTTCTTGAAGCCTACAGTAGCGTTCTATATATTTGATTTCTGGTTGATCTGCGGTGGCTGTAGTTTCTGCAGTGCATGTACTTGCCAATTCTGAGCAATTTGTAGTGGGAATTGCGACCGCTGTGTTCTGCGCTTAGTGGCGCACATATCCATAGCAAAGCCGAAGTGGGAAAATTCAGGAGGGTTGGATTTCTATTAGGCAATAACTCAGTGTCATCTCATCTGGCATAGTAGTGTGCTTCCTTTGATACTTGGCTAGAAAATAGCCATAGGAGAATACAAACAGCTTCTTGAAGCCTACAGTAGCGTTCTATATATTTGATTTTGGTTGATCTGCTGGTGGCTGTAGTTTCTGCAGTGCATGTACTTGCCAATTCTGAGCAATTTGTAGTGAGACTTGCGACCGCTTGTTCTGCGCTTAGTGGCGCACATATCCATAGCAAAGGCCGAAGTGGCAAAATTCAGTAGGGGTTGGATTTCTATTAGGCAATAACTCAGTGTCATCTCATCTGGCATAGTAGTGTGTTCCTTGATACTTGGCTAGAAAATAGCCATAGGAGAATACAAACAGCTTCTTGAAGCTACAGTAGCGTTCATATATTTGATTTCTGGTTGATCTGCTGGTGGCTTTAGTTTCTGCAGTGCATGTACTTGCCAATTCTGAGCAATTTGTAGTGAGACTTGCGACCGCTGTGTTCTGCGCTTAGTGGCGCACATATCCATAGCAAAGGCGAAGTGGGAAAATTCAGTAGGGTTGGATTTCATTAGGCACAATAATCAGTGTCATCTCATCTGGCATAGTAGTGTGCTTCCTTTGATACTTGGCTAGAAAATAGCCATAGGAGAATACAAACAGCTTCTTGAAGCCTACAGTAGCGTTCTATATATTTGATTTCTGGTTGATCTGCTGGTGGCTGTTGTTTCTGCAGTGCATGTACTTGCCAATCTGAGCAATTTGTAGTGAGACTTGCGACCGCTGTGTTCTGCGCTTAGTGGGCACATATCCCTAGCAAAGGCTAAGACCGAAGTGGGAAAATTCAGTAGGGGTTGGATTTCTATTAGGCACTAACTCAGTGTCATCTCATCTGGCATAGTAGTGTGCTTCCTTTGATACTTGGCTAGAAAATAGCCATAGGAGAATACAAACAGCTTCTTGAAGCCTACAGTAGCGTTCTATATATTTGATTTCTGGTTGATCTGCTGGTGGCTGTAGTTTCTGCAGTGCATGTACTTGCCAATTCTGAGCAATTTGTAGTGAGACTTGCGACCGCTGTGTTCTGCGCTTAGTGGCGCACATATCCATAGCAAAGGCCGAAGTGGCAAAATTCAGTAGGGGTTGGATTTCTATTAGGCAATAACTCAGTGTCATCTCATCTGGCATAGTAGTGTGCTTCCTTTGATACTTGGCTAGAAAATAGCCATAGGAGAATACAAACAGCTTCTTGAAGCCTACAGTAGCGTTCTATATATTTGATTTCTGGTTGATCTGCTGGTGGCTGTAGTTTCTGCAGTGCATGTACTTGCCAATTCTGAGCAATTTGTAGTGAGACTTGCGACCGCTGTGTTCTGCGCTTAGTGACGCACATATCCATAGCAAAGACCGAAGTGGGAAAATTTAGTAGGGGTTGGATTTCAATTAGGCACTAACTCAGTGTCATCTCATCTGGCATAGTAGTGTGCTTTGATACTTGGCTAGAAAATAGCCATAGGAGAATACAAACAGCTTCTTGAAGCCTACAGTAGCGTTCTATATATTTGATTTCTGGTTGATGCTGGTGTGTCTGTAGTTTCTGCAGTGCATGTACTTGCCAATTCTGAGCAATTTGTAGTGAGACTTGCGACCGCTGTGTTCTGCGCTTAGTGGCGCACATATCCATAGCAAAGGCCGAAGTGGCAAAATTCAGTAGGGGTTGGATTTCTATTAGGCAATAACTCAGTGTCATCTCACTGGCATAGTAGTGTCTTCCTTTGATACTTGCTAGAAAATAGCCATAGGAGAATACAAACAGCTTCTTGAAGCCTCAGTAGCGTTCTATATATTTGATTTCTGGTTGATCTGCGGGGCTTAGTTTCTGATGCATGTACTTGCCAATTCTGAGCAATTTGTAGTGAGACTTGGCGCCTTGTGTTGCGCTTAGTGCGCACATATCCATAGCAAGAGGCCGAAGTGGCAAATTCAGTAGGGGTTGGATTTCTATTAGGCAATAACTCAGTGTCATCTCATCTGGCATAGTAGTGTGCTTCCTTTGATACTTGGCTAGAAAATAGCCATAGGAGAATACAAACAGCTTCTTGAAGCCTACAGTAGCGTTCTATATATTTGATTTCTGGTTGATCTGCTGGTGGCTGTAGTTTCTGCAGTGCATGTACTTGCCAATTCTGAGCAATTTGTAGTGAGACTTGCGACCGCTGTGTTCTGCGCTTAGTGGCGCACATATCCATAGCAAAGGCCGAAGTGGCAAAATTCAGTAGGGTTGGATTTCTATTAGGCAATAACTCAGTGTCATCTCATCTGGCATAGTAGTGTGCTTCCTTTGATACTTGGCTAGAAAATAGCCATAGCAATAGGATAGATTGTTTGGTTTTAAAAACTCAAAAAAAAACAAAAACACAAAAAAAAAAAAAAAACAAAAAAACAACCAAAAAAAACAAAAGAAGTAAAAAAAAAAAAAAAGTTATAACTCTCATTTTAAATGTTTAAACCCGAGGGCTAGGGGTAGAGGACGAGGGCGGGGACGTGGGCGTCCAACTACTGCAGGGGTCAGAGGCCGTGGTCCTGGGCGGGGTGAGACACCACCTGCTGATGAGGGAGCAGGGGAACGCCGCAGAGCTACACTCCCTAGGTTCATGTCTGAAGTTACTGGGACTCGTGGTAGAGCACTGTTGAGGCCAGAACAGTGCGAACAGGTGATGTCGTGGATTGCTGACAATGCTTCGAGCAATTTGTCCACCACCAGTCAGTCTTCCACGCAGTCCACCCATGTCACCGAAATCCCCACTCCTCCAGCTCCTGCACCTCAGCCTCCTCCCCCCCCAGTCTGCCCCCTCCCAGGAAAATTTGCCATTTGAACCGGCATACTCTGAGGAACTGTTTTCTGGACCCTTCCCACAGTCACAAACCACTTGTCCGGTTGCTGCTGAGCAATTTTCCGATGCCCAGGTTTTCCACCAGTCACAGTCTGTGGGTGATGATGACCTTCTTGACGTAGTGGAAGTGTGTAAAGAGGTGTCCGACGATGAGGAGACACGGTTGTCAGACAGTGGGGAAGTTGTTGTCAGGGCAGGAAGTCCGAGGGGGGAGCAGACTGAGGGATCGGAGGATGATGAGGTGACAGACCCAAGCTGGGTTGAGAGGCCGGGTGAACACAGTGCTTCTGAGACGGAGGAGAGTCCTCGACCTGAACAGGTTGGAAGAGGCAGTGGTGGGGCCAGACGGAGAGGCAGGGCCAGAGCTGGTGCATCAGCGCCACTGTCAACTAGTGAAGCTCCCGTGGTGAGGGCTCTTGCGGCGAGGGCTAGATCTTCAGAAGTGTGGAGGTTCTTTAAGGAAACACCGGATGACCGACGGACTGTGGTGTGCAACATTTGCCAAACCAGGCTCAGCAGGGGTTCCACCACTACTAGCTTAACTACCACCAGTATGCGCAGGCATATGAATGCTAAAAGCCCCCACTCAGTGGCAACCAGCCCGTCACCTGGCGCCATCAGTCGGTAGCTCTAGGCACAGCAGCAGTGCCGTCGCTAAGCGACAGCAGGCGGTGCTCAAACTGCTGAGCCTAGGCGACAAAAGGCACACCGCCCAAGAGCTATTACAGGGCATCACGGCGCAGACTGATCTGTGGCTGGCACCGCTGAACCTCAAGCCGGGAATGGTTGTGTGTGACAACGGCCGTAACCTGGTGGCAGCTCTGCAACTCGGCAGACTGACACATGTGCCATGCCTGGCCCATGTGTTAAATCTGATAGTTCAGCGTTTCCTCAAGACATACCCCAATCTGTCTGATTTGCTCACGAAGGTGCGCCGCATCTGTGCGCATTTCAGGAAGTCCAGCCCAGATGCTGCCACTCTCAGGGCAGCGCAGCGCCGCCTCCAACTGCCCGCTCACCGACTGTTGTGCGACGTGCCCACGAGGTGGAATTCAACACTGACCATGTTATCCAGAGTTTACCAGCAGCGCAGAGCGATTGTAGACTGCCAGATGTCAACTTCCACCAGAACTGGTAGTCAGGTCAGTCAGCTTCCTCAAGTCTACAATGAGGAGTGGACGTGGATGTCTGATATCTGTCAGGTGCTGAGTAACTTTGAGGAGTCAACACAGATGGTCAGTGGCGATGCCGCCATCATCAGCCTCACCATCCCGCTGCTTGGCCTGTTGAAAAACTCTCTGGTCAGCATGAAGTCGGAAGCTTTGCGCTCCTCACAAGAGACGGGGGAAGAAGATTCCCTTGTTGATAGCCAAAGCACCCTTAGGTCTGTTTCTCAGCGCATATCGGAGGAGGTGGAGGTGGAGGAGGATGAGGAGGAAGAGGAGGAGAATGTTGGCGAGACACAAGAGGGGACCATTGTTGAGTCCTTCACTGTTCAGCGTGTATGGGCAGAAGAAGAGGAGTTGGAGGAGTTGGAGGAGGAGGAAATGGACAGTCAGGCCAGTGAGGGGAGTGAATTCTTACGCGTTGGTACTCTGGCGCATATGGCAGATTTCATGCTAGGCTGCCTATCCCGTGACCCTCGCGTTCAAAGAATTTATTCCAGCACCGATTACTGGGTGTTCACTCTCCTGGACCCACGGTACAAGCAAAATCTTTCCACTCTCATTCGAATAACGAGTACCCGAGCATTTTAGTGCTCGCTCATCTCTAATCTTGATCAATATCTCACTATTCTCTCCTACAAGTAAAGTCATGGCATGATTATGAGTGTTTGTTGCATGAATATGCTATATTGGATATCTGCTTTTATCATGTAACACCTGGACTATGAGAAAATAAAGATTTGGATCAGAATATTCTCAGTGCTGGAGTGCATTATCTTTTTCTTGGTACAAAAGCACAAAACTGGGGGAAGGAAGGGTGAGGGGTGAGTGCTCTTCACCCCTCCTCCCTCCATAGGAAGATGAGCAGCCACACCACAAATCTGCCAAAATATAGGACATGTCCTATATCTTCCAATTTGGCCGCCTGACTCATGCACGGGAGCCATAGGGGTTTATGGTGGCTGTGAGATAGCTGCAAATCATGTGACCAGATCACTGCCCCCATAAAGGCTGTGTGAATGAGCCCTTATCATGTGTACCAAATGTCTTACCAGAGCCCTATACATTGGTGAAACAGGACACCAACTTAGAACAAGGAACAACTCTCATCGTCACACCATAAAATAAAAGAGGACTGATCTACCAGTAGCAGAATATTTTTGCAGCCCTACAGACTACAATGTTGAAGATATGAGAGTAAATCTATGAAAAGACAAAGTGAGAGGAGATCTCGGAGCACAAACATATGATAACATTTGACACACGCAGAAGAGTGATGAACGCGTCTCATTATAATTTTAAGTGATCTGCTCCTCAAACCTGGCGGGGTCATCAAAGCCAGGACCAGATCTCAATAAGAGGACAGAAAATTCATAACAATCCCAAAGTGCTACAATATTTACTGCTATCATCTCTTAACATTGGTTGATGTGTTCAATATCCCTTGTATCATTAGTGTATCCATTTCAGTATAAAAATGAGTTCCATTCACATGTTGTCTTATACCATGCCTGGTATTTTCCAATGTTGCAATTGTCACCAAATCTTTTGCTAGCCAATAAAAGGTATCAACCACTCAACCACAGAAGACTCTCATATTTATCACCTTTATGACCACTGTATTGGATTTTTATGGTCACCATTTAAGGTACTTGATGTAATGTCTTTCTACAGAGCCGAATCAGAAGAATATTGCAGGACATCAAGTTCTGCAGATTCCATAGCCGGGCTGTGTTATCACAGCACGACACTAACCTCTGATCCTGGGTGCTCAACCCACTATACTTTGACCACTATGGCCAACTATGGACTTCGTTGACTAAGCGAATGCAGAGGGAGTTTCCCTGGATCTATAAGTAATTGTAAACTTTTACTTAATTTACAAAGTTCAAAGACTTTTCATCTAATTCCAGTATAAAGGTATTGCACAGCGCACAGGCGTCCAGTTAACAATGAAATTGGTTAATAATTTACAAGAGTGTACATCCCTCTTTAAGGAGTTACAGTACAGTATTGGGAGCAAGGAATTTATTAGTCTACTGAATAGCAGCTAATCCATAGCTGGACTGAGTCATGTATACACCCAAGCAGTTTCTTAGTTTTATAGTGAAGTTTTGTTAATTTAAGGTTGGTTCCTGTACACTGAGATATCATTTCTCATGAACAATGCAGAGGGAAATAATTGTTAGACATTACCATCAAACTTGATACATAACTAACTTTTGTGGAAACATAAAACATTTCAAGTAGATATGTTTTAGATGGAGAGCTAAATAGCATCCCTCTAACATAACTGATTTGTAAAGAAGTGTTGCCAACTGCATTATTTTAGGTATCTTTTATAGTTCTTCATTTATAATAACTGGGATTGTGATATTATATATTACAAATACATTCTACTGCACTTTACAGGTAGTGATACGAATGAATATATACAGAGGCGTCTTCCATCACTCCAGTAGATTCTTACTTTCTCTTCAAACACTGCTATAGGCATTGCTTGTTCATGTTTTTAAGCATTTTCAGGTCATGTGAACCAACGAAAGCCATTTTTGGGACTTTTGTGACATGTCATGATCTGCCGATGTGCTACTGGTCAGGTTTTCGGTGCACTCACTACTGAATACCAAGAACATCAGTAAGCACCTCCAACCACTGATATGGAAGTGGTGTTCATGGAGGGACCTCTATACCATGGAGGGTCCGGAACCCGCATGACACAGGACTTCAGAGGAAGTCCCAAAAACAATTGCCAATAGGTCACATGATCTACTGCTGCAACAGTTAGAAATGGAAAGTTTTCTAGGGTACATACAATATGGGTGACCCTTTTATGGAATTGTACTTACCCTGGTAAATTTTCTTATGCCCGACAAACATCTTCTAACACAACACTGACAATTTTCACTATTACTCTGTAATTCCACGTTGATATCACCGGCATCAATACAAAAAGTCAACCTCTCTAATAACCTAATAATAATTCCTTTATTTATATAGTGCACACAAATCACAGATCTTATCAAATCAGTCCCTGTCCTCAATGGGGCTCACAATCTAATCAACCTACCAGTATGTTTTGGAGTGTGAGAAGAAACCTGAGGACCCAGAGGAAACCCATGCAAACACATAGAGAACATACAAACTCTATGCAGATGTTGCCTGGATGGAACTTGAACACAGGACCCCAGCGCTGCAAGGCTGTAGTGCTAACGACTGAGACACCATGCTTCCTGGATCAGTCAAACATAGGTGACATAGCAAGCTTACAAGGACTGTCATGCACACAAGAATAGTAGATGTTACTCAATCAACTATTAACAATAATCGTGTATGACCAAGAGTTGTTATTGGTCCCACATAGAATATTTATCCAAAGGAAACCAAATGCCATCCTACCCTGGCAAGTCAGACCCCTTCATTCAGGAAAGGTTTACATTTAAACATCTTCTGACATATTTCCAATGATGTCTTCAGTATTTCTACACAGATAATAAGTGCTTTACTTCAAGTTCATAAATATTTTCAAACTTTTTTGTCTAAAACTATAAATCACACGAATTTTCTGATTCTAATTATACTGTCTCCTGATAAAAAGAAAAATAGAGAAATATTGGAATAATATTGTGTCCTTAGCATTGATTTTTCATTTCCTAACATCTCCATTTCCTTTAGTCATATTCTATTATCATGTAAATATTATGATTTTTGGAAAGCCCCAGCAAGCAATATTTCATGCACTGACATTTATGACTTAAAATCATAACATTAATTATGTCATTTCAACAGACGTGACAGAATAATTATGTAAATCCATAAAACTCTGCTTGGACTGACATCTTATAGGATATATTTATCCTCCCAACTGCTGCATCTTAGCCTGGTTATTGCCATCAGGAACATTTATACTTCAAGAGCAGCCAGAAATGCCATTACTTGTCCAACATCATTTTTTATATTTCCTCCTTTCTAAAAAAAATAGGACTAATGTTTTGTCAATCTGTTCTTTAAATAACACTCTGCCCTGGGAAAAGTGAGGAGTTAAAAGTTTTCTCTTTTATTAAAATACTACATTACCAAAGGACTATGATTTATGTTGTTAGGAGCTTAAAGGAGTTGTACCAATTTAGGAGGTGACAGGCTGATTGACCAAGGTACAACTGGGGCCCCCACAGTCGCAAGAATGCAAAAAACAAAATTTGAGTTGGTCAGCTCACTCACATATCATATGGTGGAGGGTGCACGGTAGCAATAAAGCTGTGTCGGTCAGCTCAAACGATTCAGAGGAAAAACAAAAAGAGTGCTGGATCTCGATTTTGTTTTTCCTTTAGTCACAAGAATGGACCCCAAGAAATACAGTCAAAGGAAGTTAACTAATTGGAGTGTTAGGATGAGCTTGCATCCTGGTGCTCAATTCAATTGAGTGTCAGAAATTGCACTCAGCTATCCCCAGCATTCCTATTCACTGTATGTGCGAGTAACTGAGCTGTGCGTGGCAATATCCAATACAATTGAATAAAGTAGCAGGATACAAACTTGACCTGTCAGGCCACCCATTAGTGAGAGCAGAATTTCCGTTCTCTGGATTGATGGAAGTCCAAGCAGTTAGACCCTCACTGAACAGACCTACCTGCTGACTGTTTCTTGTTCTCAGTTACTCTACAATCCTACCTATAAATACCAAGGGCATTTATATCAGACTTGACATTTATTGCTGGTTTTTTAATCTCGGTTCACAAATAGCTGTTCGTTTGTAACTTACTTAAATCTTCCTTATCTGGTGCTCTGATCTTGGCCTGATATCAGGGATTTCTTGCGCATGCTGGATTTCTCCATTCTTGTAGTCTTGTCTACTGTTGTGATCTCTGCAGTTGTGCTTCAGTGCTCTCCTAATTGTCCATGGTATAGTCTCTTCTCAATGTAGTTGTGTTTGGTGTCCTGTTATTTTACTTAGAGTCCTTTGCCACCAAGTCCAACCATTCTTGTGAGCGCCAAACCATCCACCAAGTAAATATGATATAATTTGAAGAAAATAGAAAAGGCATAAAGGCAAGCCTGAATATTTCGCCTTAAGCCATGAATTAGGTTTAATACCGTTTGCCTTGTTTGCCTTTATGTTTTTTCTATTTTTTCCACTCCTCTGTGCTCTATGCTATTTTTTAAAAAGGATTCAATAAATATTTTATTTTTTACCCGAACATCGACTTCCTGTGCCTAGTTGGAGAATTGTTTCTTCTTGAATTTCACCTCGTTTGCATGTGGTCAAGGTTATCCGTGCTGGAGCATTTTGAAGTCGGAGAAATGTAGACTGTTTGACCATGGTGGTGAGCTGATCATACCAAACTATTTTTTTGTTAAAGTTATATAATTTGAAGAAAGTCCTTAAACTCTTCAGCGCTCTTCATGCATGTATGCTTGTACTGTATCAATTTGAAAAATGTGCTTCGGGTGCTGTATCTACTTCGAGGTTAGTGATATTGGTGACTTTTCAAAAGTATAAGCTGTCCCTATCAGATCCATTAGTCTGATATCAATCAATGGCAACATCTGATATCAGTATCAACAAAGAAAATTGATTCAGAAGTACAGCTCCATTCTATATGTAGAGGCCAGCCCTGTAAACTACATATGAGTTTGAGTAATCAAATGGAAACATTTTTCTTTTTTACCCTACAAATATAATTTTTCTAACAGATAATTTCTTCAGTTCTGTGATGTGTTTTTGCAATACGATTGCAAAAGTTCCAAATACAATTTACAGTGTCTATTGTAGTAAATGGAAATGCAGTTGTCATAAAAGATTGCTTGTGAAGTTATTGTCCGTTTTATAAAAAAAATATCATCATTTCTATTTCCTCTCTGACTGTCAATGAATATGACACATAGGTCATATTGCTTTACAGTTTTATAACCCTTCTCACAATATAATGTTGGACTTTCCATAGTCATTTTACTTTCACCATCTTTTTGATGCATCCTATGTCCTCATGACTTGGAGTCCAAGGCACACATATGGTCTATGGGGACATTGCCAGAAGCCTTAGTATCCTGTTGCCAGCTCGCTTACTGTGTGACATTTAGAGGCAGCTGCAGAAGATGCTGTGTTTCCATACCACCCTTGCCATGTTATGAATAACGCCAGGAATATGAGATAAAAGGGCAACATTGTGAATACAAAAACCTGTGTTCTAAACAGATTGAAACAATATGCATTTGGCAAATTGGTCACAACGCCACTTCCATTTCTTACAATTAAATGATTGTGGATGAGAAATACAATTGAATGCCAGCAGAGGATTTTACCAATGGAAGATATGTAAGGTATATTCTACAGGAAATGTCTAGTATCACTAAGAACAATGGATCAAAACAATTCTAACCCAATGTATTATACTTCAGATTTATATTTCAACTTTTAATATACATTTTTTATATGGTTGTTTAAAGGGAAGAGGGGAGTTTGAACAAATGTACAGATATACATTCTGAATTAAATTGTCAGTTTTTAGAGTAAGTTTTGAGTGACAATAAAAATTCAAGTGTCCTGCACATCTGACAATAATTCTGTAAACCCCCATTCACCCTCTGTATCTATCCTAAATTCCCAGTCACAAAACCTGAAGTACATGTATAACATGTTATGGCAAATACCTTTCCTGCATCATACTTTAAAGGGGTTGTCCACTTTCAGCAAATATTTGATATGGTTTGTGTAAGGAAAAGTTATCAAATTTTCCAATATATTTTCTGTATCAATTCCTCATAGTTTTCTAGATCTCTGCTTGCTGTCTTCCCATAGAAAGCTTCTATTTTTACTTCCAGTGAATGGAAATCTGTCCATGTGATGTGATGGAGATGCAGGTGCAGGAGCCGTTATTATTGCACAGCTCCCATTACTCTCAGTGATAATAACGGTTTGTGCACAGGCATGTCTATCACATGGACAGATTTCTATCCACTGGAAGTAAACAAAGAAGCTTTATATAGAATGACAGCAAGCAGAGATCTAGAAAACCATGAGGAATTGATAGAGAAAGTATTTTAGAAAATTGCATAACTTTTCCCTACACAAATGGTATCAAATATTTGCTTAAATTGGACAACCCCCTTAACTTTGGCCACACTTTTATCTAAGTTTCCCACATGCCTTTACTACCTGAATATTAATTCAGTAATTAAGAATTCTTACTACATACTATGAATATACAAAACAAAAAAAAAAATCAGGCTTATGTATACACGCTGCTTAAAAAGTCGTGATACACACTACACATTACAAGAAATGGCTACTGAACAGGCCTTAGAGTCAAAATAAAAGAGAACCTTAACTTTACTACAGGGTACACTATTTTTACCATACATTGGTCAGCTTGACAAAAAGAACCCTATCTGACAAAATTTTTACCTAAAAACAGCCAGGGAGGGCTCCAACATTAAAGTCACTATTAGCAATGACAAAAATGTGCACCCACCAGTAGACTCCACCTCCTGAACATTTTCCCTGCCCTCAAGGAGGTTTTTTGGTGCAACAATGCTAAATGGCTGTCATGCAAGGCCATCCAACATCAGACCCACCAGAAGTAAAATCCTTCTTGAATTCCGCCTCTAATGGAATGCCCATGTGGACTCCAGTATGTGAGACTCATCTCACAAACATTTGAGAAAGAATAAACACACCAGATTAAAACAAAAATAGGCTATATGATGCACAGTGTTTGCAGACACTTTGATCCAACCATGACAGCAATTTCAATCTGGCAAAGATCCTACCCCTTGAACAGGACAGATTTGGCCAACTCGTCTGGAGAGAGAACTTTTGGATTTCCAAGTTAAATACAATGTGCCCATATGGACCCAATGAGTAACTTAAGAGGATGTAATTTGGTCACAACATAGCTCAACAAAGACTGCACCAAGCATTATGGAGCATTTCTCGCACCAATTTTCTGATAGCAATTTTCATCTGAAAAAAAAACCCCACAAATTTTTTCAGTCTATTCTAATACCACTATTATCACAATTTAACAAATTTCCTATTCTATAGACTCTTGAATATACCTCTTCAATATGTTTTATAGTCGTACATTTGTCCAAATGTTTACATTATCAGTTCCACCATATTCTCATTACAGGCGGTCCCCTACTTAAGAACTCTCGACTTACATACGACCCCTAGTTACAAACGGACCTCTGGATATTGGTAATTTATTTTACTTTAGTCCTAGGCTACAATAATCAGCTGTAGCAGTTATCACAGGTGTCTGTAATGAAGCTTTAGTGTTAATATTGATTCTTATGACAACCCAAAATTTTTAAAATCTAATTGTCGCAGAGACCAAAAAAGTTCTGGCTGGGATTACAATGATAAAATATACAGTTCCGACTTACATACAAATTCAACTTAAGAACAAACCTACAGTCCCTATCTTGTATGTAACCCGGGGACAGCCTGTATATATCAAGTCTTCATCCCTATCCAACATAAGTTTCAATACCCCAACTTCAAAAATCAGTCACTTTTTTATTTTTCAGTGTAGTGAGCTGTATGAGGGCTTGTTCTCTTCATAACAAATTGTACTTCCTATTATTAGTTTTAAAATTTCATGCCGGGTACTAAGAAGCTGGAAACAAATTCCAAATACCAAACTGGCACAAGTTGTATTACATTTTAATACATCGAAAACATGTTTTCTACAAAAAAAGAAAATTTTCTGTTTTGCCATATTCTTGCTAATAACTTTTTAATATTTGGTGTACAAACCTGTGCAAGTTATTATGTTTTGCAGGGCAAGGGGATTTTTTCTTTGCTACCATTTTAGGGAGTATACAGGCTTTTGATGACTTTTTATTAAAACTTTTACGAAATAGGGGAAACATTTGGGTATTTCTGGTATTGTCAGTGTATCCAAGTGCCTTAGACAGCTTGATAAATGTGGCACATGTTTTGTTAATGTTTGCATTCGATTTGCGACTTTTTGTTAAATTTTCCTAATTCCTAAGTATTTCTTACACCAAAAGGTGACTGGTGTGAATTTGCACTTTCATTTGCCCCTTTTGAAAAGTTGCACTTTATAAATCTGTGTACTCCATCTAGATTCACTTATTAAATCTAGCATAAAGAGGCTAAAGTGGAAATAGGAGTACTGTAGATTGGCAAATGTCTCTCATGTTTGCACAAATACCAATTGAGGCATTTGTACACCAGAAAACTTATGTAACTACAATGACAAATTCCCCCATCGTTAGAAATGCAAGCTGCAGATAAATATCTAGTTCTATGCCTATTTCTTTAACTATTCGTATCACTGGTTCTGAAGAGCCGCGAGTCTGATCGGATTTGAAAGATGTGTTCTTTACACCAAATCATTGTTATACAGTAGACACTAAAAAACAGAAGATAGGGGCACCTGAAGTGATTCTCCACCTCCAGCATCTAAAAATGACTAATCTCAAACAGTAAATGGTTCTTCTGAGTAGGTGATTGGGAGGGATTTCAAAAAAAGGAGGCAATGCTAAAAATACCTTACCCGAAGTCGGTTTAACACGTTTTCTCGTGTTATAATGTAACATATCTTGGACTGACAGATCCTGAAACTGAAGTTGCAGTCTCAGCAAAAAGATGGGTAGAAGCTACAATTATTCATGTATCATTCCATTTCTGACTATTCTGACACAAAGTTTTACGCCAACTTTTATAAGGTACATCAGCAAGATATTCCTGTCCATAAAATGGCTGTAGGTTGCATGATCTGTAACTGTGCATGAGCAATCACTCTGCAAAGGCCTTAATCTTATATTTACGAATCCTATCATAAGGTCCTGGCAGGGCGATTGCTTATGGTCAGAGATCCCTTGACCCTTCATCTGCAGCCATTTTATGGTCAGGAATGTCTGGCTGAAGAGGTAAAAGACAGTAGGCTTCACTTTTATATATCATGTAGCTTTTAATGGATGTATATGGGTGCACTATACTAACACACACATTACAAAAAACACGAGGAAAAGGGCCAACTGCTTTAAGCCATTTATTACATGGAATGAGATCCCCAACAGTTCAGGCATGACAGGATGGAGAGCAGGGCAAGAGGCAGGTGTTGTCAACAGAATCGGCTTGGCAGGGATTTGATTTTGTATCTACTGAGAGGCTGGAGCCTCCAATTAGACCCCGGGCTTTGAAGTGCATTTAAATGTTAGTCTCAATAAATAATAACAAAAATCTTTATTTATATAGCTCCATCAATTCCATAGCGCTTTACAGAATCTGGGGTACATATGCAACTACACTACACTAGCCACTACAGAGTAACAACAGTCATATGGAACAATAGGAATGAGGGCCCTGCATGCAAGAGCTTACAGTCTATGAGGATAAAGGGAGTACCCACAATCAGTTGATAAAGAGTTAAACTTGCATGCAGTTAGTGAGTGTGATAAGCCTGCCTAAATAAATTAGGTTTAAGAGCACATTTGAAGCTTTGGGGGTTGGCTATTAGTCTAATAGTCTAGGGTAGGGCATTCCAGATAATCAGTTCAGCTCTGGAGAAGTCTGGGAGACATGAGTGGGAAGCGCGAATTAAGGAATAGAATAATCTAAGATCACTGGCAGATCGGAGATCACGGGTTGGATTATAGATTGAGATAAGAGAGGAGAGGTAGTGGGTGCACCATTATGAAAAGCTTATTCCCACAAAATCCTTCTATCAATAGAAAGAAAAATAAAACCCATAAATATATACATAAAATTAATACAATTCATAAGTAAGAAGAAAGTAAAGAAAAATCAAAGAAAGAAAAAGCAATCAGTATTCTGGAAGTGCATCCTCAGTAAATTCCCCCAATGTCAATATTATGTCCCCTACATTTATCCATGCTGTATACTACTGGGGGCAGTGCTGTAATGGTAATGTTGTTGTATGCCTTATGTTTATGAGCAACAGTTTTCCTGCTGTATACCTGCATGTCATAAGAATTTAAATTAAAAAAAGGACCATGTTAAATTCAAATCTGTTTTTTTTTTAATTTTTACCGGTGTTTTGTATGCGTTGGAAAAGGGGTAGTCTTATACGGCGAATATATCTTAAACTCTATATTTTAAACAGGAAAGTAGGGGAGTCGTCTTATACACCAGGTCGTCTTATACGCCGGAATATACGGTAAATCCTTCTATCAATAGAAAGAAAAATAAAACCCATAAATATATACATAAAATTAATACAATTCATAAGTAAGAAGAAAGTAAAGAAAAATCAAAGAAAGAAAAAGCAATCAGTATTATGGAAATGCATCCACAGTAAATTCCCCCAATGTCAATATTATGTCCCCTACATTTATCCATAATCCACAGTGAATCATCACTGTGAGTTTGACCACTTTGACCCCCCGATTGAAGGCATGTTTGCAGCTCAGACAGTCTTTTTTCTTTTGCCATTGGTACGTGAGCAAACCTCAAATCCCAGTGACACACAGTTACATTGTTAGCGGCAAGTGCAAGTAAAATAGTTCTTATTTTATGTCAACTGCTAATGAAGCTTTGGTGGTTATGCTTAAAGAAAAGAAGTAAAATAATTAATTCAGTGCCACATTTTATGAAAAACTGATGGTTCGTGTAGCATGGAATCAGATAATCACCACAGGTACAGTATATACAGTCAGACTTTTGCTTTTACACATGGGCTTATGCAATGGGCATATTCATTGGTGTTTCTTTCTAAAATGAAACATTCGCACAAATATATTTTCCAGGTATCAAGTTGTGAGTATGTATAGTACAAAAAGAGTCCAAGGAAAGCATATGGTGAAAAAACCACATTTAGAATTTTCAACAAAATGACTGATGGATTTACACATTTGCTTCTCCATTTTTCTAAAAAAAAATAGGAATTAGGGGGTGTGGAGGGAGGGGTGAATGCCCTCCAGTCACATGCTGGTCATGTATCTCTGTTTTTTCTCATTTTATTGATATATTTGTGGGGGGGTTTTGGGCACATTGGTAGATTTGCACAAAACATTGTTCCTTTTTTACCTGCCCAATACATTTTGCCAAAATCAAGTTTTCCAAAACCTCAACTCTCCTCAGCTGTACTGTGGTTTTTGGCACGTCTAGAGTTTTGTTTAATAGTAGCAGCATGACAATGCTGTCCTTGAGCCGAAAAAAGGTTGTGCACCCTGATTTAGATTTTTTTTTTTTTTGCAAAGTACACTCTAGCCTTTTTATCCTTGACGTTCATGAGATTATTGAAATACCTACATCCTGGAGAGTGTTCATTACTTGGCTGGCTACTGTGAAGGGGTTTCTCTTCACCGTGGCAATTATTCTGCAATCAACCAGCACTGTTGTCTTCCATGGGCATCAAGGTTTCTTTTTGCATTTATGAGTTCATCAGTGCTTTCTTTCTCAGTGTGTACCAGACTGTAGATTGCCAATTTCTCAAATGGGGTTTTTTGTTTTGGCAAGCACCACACCTCAAATCTACTCCAGGCCTTTTATCTGATTAATTGAGAATAACATAATGAGGGAGTTGCCCCAACCTTCTCATGAAACAGCCTTTGAGTCAATTGTCCAAATTTAATGTGGTTACTCTCAAATGAAAGCTGAAAGTCTGAACTTCATGTCCTTGTCCATTATAAAACTATAACTTGAATATATTTCAGTAAACAGGTAAAAAAAAGCAAAATTAATGTCAGTGTCCAAACATTTATTGACCTAACTGTACTGTTGGAGTCCAAACATTTATTGACCTAACTGTGACCTAACTGTAGGTTTCTTCTTGTTTAGACACTCAATACTTGTGTATTTTGAAACCTCTCTTCCCTTTCCACCCCATTCTCCATGCTATATTGTTTGATAGTCCTCTTTCACCTTTAAATTGCAACATAATCAACTGCTGAATCTATAAAAATGTGATTTAACCCCCTCATGTGCTTTATGTATTCCTCATTTCAAAAACCCAAATAAAAATTTCCCCAAAAATATAAAATAAAAACTGGTGTTAAGAGGCACCATATTAAGGGGGTATGTTGGTGGAAAGAAAGAGATAGACATGTCCTTTGCTACCACCTTTAAAGGGAACCTGTCACCACATAATTCACAAATACAGCTAGTGATACATTCCCATAGAGCCCTAGAAACGAACTGGCTAACTTTTAGCTTAAAATTGTTCCCCTCAGATTCCAATATATTCAACTTTATCATTTTACCTGGTGTCTCAGCATTAATATAGCAAGACGAGGTCGTCGTGGCCTTCTCAGGCTGAATCCAGCAGCTCCTTCCCTTGCTATCTCTGTGTGCAACAATAATGTCATTTGACCAGAATGACTTCATCGGGGGTCCTTTAGCCTTCTAACATTAGAATACTGTACACCAAGCATATATCTCATGAAATCACAGCATATGATATCACATGATATCACAGCAGCTTGCATGGAGAGGAGTAGAATTCCATGCAGGCATGCTGTGATTTTTATGTGGTTAGATATGTACATGGGTTACAGTTTGCTAATGTTAAGAGGCTAAAGGACCTGTGATGATGTCACCCTGGTCACATGCCATTAGGCCACGCCCCTCGACTCGCCTTAAAGATATATAGATTGGCAAGTTTAAAACTCTGATTTTGTAGGAATCTGGGGGGAACAATTTTTAGCTTAAAGAAGGGTGTCAGATAGCTCAATAGGAACCTACCACTAGCTGTAATTGTGAAAAAGCTGGTGTCAGGTTCCCTTTAACTACTGCTTCATTATTTACTTACATTTTCAGCTGGAACCATGTTCATGAAATTCATGATATAACATGTAATATGAGCTATTTGCTTTCTCCATTTTTAGCTCCCAAGCAACAACCGTTTATGGAATTTGGGAAACTTTAGAAAATAAATAGCTTTACTTATTCTACTTTTTAAGATCAGTCTTACATCTTTAAGATTGTAAGATTAAGACACATTGGAACCTAGAATACAGTACCTCTACACTACTGCTCAGGAACAAAAGTGTATTAAATGATACATTGAACAAAAAGGTTAAATAATCCATTACACAAGAACCAACAGCCTGTATACAGACTGCAATGAGCCTGCTTTATCTGAGAGTCAACTACGCATGATAACTACTTTACTAATGCTCCAATTTCACACTTGTCATGTTGCCCTAAATGATGGCTCTTCTGGCCACCTTTAAGCTACAACACCAGCCTTCCCTAATTGAAAAGCATTTATTCTACTGTGCCTCTTTCCCAATATTGTAGACTCGGATTTTCCGCATTGAGCAGATGCTTTTGTGATAATTTACCTAAATGTTTGCATTTAACTTCTTTCACAGTGGGACTGTGAAGAGAGCACAAGGGAATATTACTATAAATGCATAAAAAGTGTTGAATATAAAAGAGAAAATCTAACTAGAATCTCTGTAACCCCTTGTTCCAGCAGCAGAACATTGAAATGTCTATTCAATCTACTGCTGTGTGTCTCCAGGTTCTCCTAGCCCATCATATGCATTTCAAGAGATGTTGTGTTTATTTAAAACATAACCTCAAATTCCAATTATATTAATTAACAACTAACCTAAGTTATCAAGAATTAGATAAACATCCACTGGTTATACATGGTTCTACCTCTTGTCCAAACTGCGGATGAAAATAAAATGTCTGATGATATGGATCATAGGTCAATGGTGTATTGTATAGTGTATTAATATAAACTTTACCTTTTGGTTTACCTTAACTCATAGAACATGGATGCAGAAATATATGGTGGCTGACCTAGAAGTCCCAAGGAATACTGAATCAGTTCTTGCATTTCATAATTATATATTTAAAACAATCCCCAAATTATTAGGTTTTAGTAGGTTCAGAAAAATTACAAATTAAAATTAAAAGGCCAATAACTTTTTCACACTTTGGCGTACAGACCTATGCATGGTGAAATATTTGCAGTATGAGCTGCATTAAATTATATCAATTTGGGACCGATATGACTGTTTGATCACTTTTCTATTCAAATATTCATTGATGAAAAAAAGGCAAAAAAGCGAACATTTGGGCGCTATTTTCCGTTACGGTGTTCACGTATTCACAGGAATATTGTTTTGTATATTTTGCTAGAATGGGCATTTTGGTATGTGGGGATACCTAACATGTTTATGATTTTTATTGTTTATTTATATATGTGTTCTAGGGAAAGGGGGGTGATTTAAACTTTTACTTTAAAAAAATTTGAAAAATATTTTTTTACATTTTTTTAACTATTATTTCAGACCCTCTAGGGTACTTTAACTCTGCAGGGTCGGATTGTTCATCCTACATCCTGCAGTTCTACTGTATTGCAGTATATAGGAATTTTATAGATGATGTCTAATAGCCAGCCATCTGCTGGTTATTGGAGATCATTATACATGGAAAGCCAACAAGTGTCTATGAGATGGTAGGCTGCCATGGCAACTGATCGCCACACTCTGATGATGTGTTGGGGGCGGTCAACGGCCATCCAAGATGGCGCGCCCATAGGCAGCAATGTTAGGTGCGGTGGTCGGGATTGCCTGCAGCACTTAACAGGTTAACTGACACAATTGGTACCAGCACCAACCACGGCAGTAACAGGCAGATGTCAGCGGTATTATACAGCTGACACCCGCTGTGTATGGGGAAAGCTCAACCTGTGAGCTATCTACATACACCCCCCCCCCCCCAGAGAACTAGGATATAACAGTATGCCCTGATGCACAAAGGAATTAATGCCTCAGCCTTTTTCAGTGTGTGCATTTCTCTCATTTACTCCCCTACTACCAAATGTCCTTAGTTTTCTTATGTTTCCATAGATATATTTTTTCTTTTTACAGAGGGCTTGTTCTCTGTGGGACGAATCCTACATTCTAGTGTTGCAATTAAATTTTTCATGTAATATACTAGGAAGCTGGAAAACAGTTCCAACTGTAGTAAAATGACCAAAAAACATGGAGATACCAGATTTATATAGGTTTTATTATGTTTTAATTCATTTTAAAATGCTAATCATTTGATGAAAAATGTTTCTTTGCTGAGTAAGACATTTCATTGATAACATTTTTGGATATGACCTTGTGAGCACTTTTTCTTCAAACTTTTACAGATGGCCACGTGGCAAAAAAATCAGCAATTTGTAATTTTTTTAATGATGTCGTTCACTGCATGCAATAATTATTATGATTTTTGTGATAAATTAAGTATTTTGGGATGCATGCATACCTTACATGTTTACGATTTTGTTTTTTTTGTATTTGGGGGATTTTTTTTTACCTACAATTGGTGCTAGTCCCATCTGGAGTGTTAGTGGGAGGTGTTTGCGGTATAGTACAGCGGTCACCTGCTGTGCATGGGGTATGTAGTGCACAAACCCTCTCTACATACTTAACTACATTTAAAGACAAAAAAGGAAAAAAGCTACATTCAAATGTAACACACGGTACATTTGAATGTAGCTTTTTTCCTTTTTTGTCTTTAAAGCACCAAAGGCTCAAATCTTTATAGATTTTCTATAGATGGCCTCCAGATCTAATGACAAGATAACATCTTGTTGAACGTCTATAACATGGAGTAGTACATTGAGGGGCTATCTGTTATGATAAATAGAATGTCATAGAGGTTAGACAGAAAATTCTGACAAATAATGTTTGTATTGTTGGGGTTTAAACACATTTACAGAAATTCTCCTCTTCTAGCATGTAATATCAAACTACAAACATTTTCTTTTTTTTAATGACCTGGCGAAATGATTCTCAATTTCATATCTGACCTAGACTTGGGTGCTGTAGGATGTGTTAAAGCATTTTCTGCAAGATCCATTTGATGCTTACAGCAATAGATACATTTCACGGCTGAAAGCTCTAAGGTCTATTCTGTGTTACTGAGATTACAGTTTAAGTACATTTTTTCAGTGGTTGTTTAAATCAGAACAAGTAAGTCACTCAGTAGCAGACCACTTCTTCAGCTTGGCCTCATCCACTTTAATAAAAAGCATTTTAACACCACGTGAACCGACTTGACAATGAAAGGGCAGTATAGGCCATTTTTTAAGGTCACTATTTACTTTAGATTTTTTTTCTTCAAACTGAAGGCAAGAGCAAAATGCCAGGTTCCTGCTTTCTGTATTCTATCACAATGTGACTGTTTTGATCTCCATCAGTAAAGGCATCAAAACCTACCATGGTCCAAGAATTATATCCTATTGGAACGTAAAAGAAATTGAGTTCATGCTTCGTTAATCCTTCTGACATGTTTGTAGTCATTTACGGACGAAAAAGTGTTTATAATGGTGGGGTCCGTGTTGATGTGCTAGGATCGTTACTCCAATACCCAGGTTATTTACATTTTTATTTTTTGATAAAGGGACTAAATTAATTATTTTACTAATATTACTTTCTAGTTTATATGTTGCAATGATGTGAATTGCAGTTGGTATGGTAGGAGTTATATATTGGGTATATTGATATTGGTGATATATTTGTAACAAGTGTGGTTGGTGGTCATAGACATTTAAGGGTAGATTTACGCAGATTACGCAATCTAATCTACCCACCAGTATGTTTCTGGAGTGTGGGAGGAAACCCACACAAACACGGAAAGAACATACAAACTCTTTGCAAATGTTGACCTGGATGGGACTTGAACCCAGGACCCCAGTGCTGCAAGGCTGTAGTGCTAACCACTGAGCCACCGTGTAGAAAGTAAAACATCATAACATTAGACTAGGAAATATGCATATACCTTTACCAGGATGGGATAAAGAAAACCTTGTAAGGCAGCCCCCTTAACATTAAGCTTGAACCTTTCAGAAAGCCTAATGACATGATGCGAGATAATAGCCAAAGCAGTATATCTATTCCAAAAGACACAGGCCACCAACTGTATTGGCATCTCGTCAATACAGTGTAGGGAACTGGTTTAGTTCACTAAGAGGATAGAGATTATGTTTGGGAAGTATGAGGACTACTTAAGGGGACTTTCCCAGTAAAGGCCACCTCTGCAGACATGTGGAGACTTACAGCCATTGATGCTTCCATAGGGGGATGACTGCAAAAGTGGTCTTTAGTGATAAAGTCTCTTTAAGGAGTCTTATTATTTCCTGTACAAAGTTAGACTAGACAGTCTTGTGCTGCACCATATTTAACAAAGTGTCTGACGTTGGATAATAAGTCTGGTATGTTTTAAGACTGTTTGGTATAAATTAGTCATTCCTATTAGTTGGCTTAATATGATTTTGGTTCATTTGTGATGAACATTTGGTGAAACCCAGGTCACACCCTCTTTTACAGAAGTCATGGTCTCCTCAAAAGCTGTCTTAGGCCCCTTACACACTTGCGTTTTTTAACTCGCGTTTTCTGTGCGTGCTTTTGATGCGCAGAACTTGCATTGCACTCTGACCCATTGTAATCAATGGGTCTTTTCAGACTTGCATTTTTGTTCACGCACACACGCGCGTTTTTTTAACGCGCGTTTAAATCTCGACATGCTCTACTTTTGCAAGTCACGCACGTGAAAAACGCACCATAGAAGTCTATGGAGATGCATCAAAAACGCATTGCACTCTGAGACACTTGCAAGTGCAATGCAAGTGCAATGCGTTTTTCACGCATCAATTGCCATAGAAAAGATAGAGCTCAGTCCTGAGTCCATTTCACGCGCATTTTCTTCGCGTGAAAAACGCATTGAAATTGCATTGAAATTGCATCAAAAACGCGCGTGAAAAACTGAGACACTGAACAAACACTGACTGAAAACTGATTGCACTCTGATGCAAAATGTGCGTTTTTCACTGACCAAACCCTGATCGCACCCTGATCAAACTCTGACGTGATCTGCAACGCAAGTGTGGAAGGGGCCTTAAACTCTTGATAAACATACTGCAAGGTGTTTTATACATTTTTGGTGCATATTACAACAGAATCCTGTTGTAAAGAGATTGAAAAATTTGCCAGATAGAAAGCCACGTTCCTAATGACCTACAATACAATACAATACATTACAATAAAACGTTATTGATCCCATTCGGGAAATTGTTTTGTACACACTGTTTGAGCCAGGGAATTAGGGAAACAACGTAAACACATACTACATACTATTCAATTAAACACACTTAAAAAATGAAAGAGAGAAACAATACTACGGCATGACGGCAATACGAGTATAGGAACACTAGGAGAATGTATTAGTGTGACGGAGTATGGATAGATTTATTAAATATAATTGCCTTATTAAATTCAATTGCCTTTGGGAAAAAGGCATTTTGGGATCTTGCGGTTCGGCAGTTTAATTGGCGGTAACAATCGCCAATTGTACTTAGTTAGTTTGCTGTGATTAGATACAGCGGATGCGATTTGTTCTTTGTTATTGCGCCAGACTTGTGGATGCACCTATTTTTCCAAACAGGCATAGGGGTGTGCCAACTATGTTCTGAGCTCTCTTAATGATTTTTGAGATCCTGTTCTCATCTTTTTTTTTTATGGAGCTTCCCCAGCAGGTGACAGCAAGAATATTACACTTGCAATCGAACATTTTTAGGATCTTGTTGCATACATTGAATGGAAAAATCTGTTTTGTTTCCTGTGAACTATGTTGTGGTGCCCATTGTAAATGTAATTTCCATATCCTGGTATGTAGACTGGCACTCTTTTTATGATATTGCTTATCCTATACTTATCTTGAGTCACTTATAGGCATTTTGTTGGTGTCTCTGGAAACAATTACAAATTACAAGCTTCATTGTAGATTCATCCCTAACAGTATGTGGGACAATTCCTGTAGCTCATCAAATTACAGTTAATCCATTGGTCTATTTCACTGCCAAAGTACAAATCAGCATGTGGTTTTCTAAACTAACGTAAATGAGCAACAATTTTGGCTTAGTTTAGACCAAAAGTGTGATAAACATGTTTCAGTATATCTTTTAGATACTTTTTATCTTAAATAATTTTTTTTTTGAGTTCCAATCATATAAACATAGCATCTCAAAGTAGGACATCTGTAACTAATTTTCAATTTACTTTTCATAATAGAAAATATCTAAAACAAATCAACATACAATAACAAATTCACATAAGAAACAGCTTTCAGTTATAAGAAGTTCAGTATTGTAGATATCATTTTGTTACATCATTGTTACATTAATGTCCATTGGTCAAATCTACACCAGGAGTCCCACATACAATGGAAAGCAAGCAGGTTTTGTTGATGAAGGGCAAATATTTTCTCATATGTATAGTTTATTAATTCTTTATTATGTTTTTTAGACATGTAGTACAACAAAGAAGAGGAATGGCTTAGGGTGAAACAGGACACAGGTTTGTGTGGCATAGCCAAGCAACACACATTCTAAACATAGACTAAACATTCTAAAGAAGATAATGTGCTGCACACTTGGCTCCTAGGAGCTAGCAATGGCCCGGAAGAAGCTGTATAGGCGGAACCCAGGGTCGGGTGGACTTGTGTGACTGGCTTCCTGCTTATGTTTAGATTTGCGAATTTTTACAAATATTTTATAATAAAATTTTAAACTGCAAGGAATATACTTCACTATCCGTACGCGTATTTCTTCTAGTGAAATTGTCTTAAAGAGAAAGCAATGAAGGAGGATTAGGAAACGCGATGGAGTTGGTCTGAATGGTGACCTATTCTTGTCAGAAATCTGTGGAGACGTGCAATACTCATTGAAAAGGATTGATGCGTCAAGCAATATACTTTGTTGGATTCATAAAGAATTTATAAAGGATTGTTGGAGCTCCGGTCACAGTAATTTCTCTCTTTCTTTTATTCTTTAGAAGAATCAAGTTATCATTTAGCTTTGAGTCTACTTGAAGTTTATACTATTAGAATTAGTCAATCTTTCCAAAATCGCAACTTTTTATTTCGATCATATCTCTATTTAAATGGGAAAAAATTAAGTTCTCATTTTTCAGGATTAAATGAAACTCCAATGATAAAATATTGAATATATTAGAACATAATGTATATAACATTCTTTTGAACATTGATGGGATATATACATTTTCTTATAATACCTTGCTCCATAGTTGTCATCTGATGTATCCTATAATGTAGACCAGACAGGACATTTTTTTTTATCAAAATGAAATAGTTTTTTTCCAGAAACAATGAAAGGAAAATAGACATCATCAGTTGCTTGTTAGTATTAAAAAGAGTACATTTTATGTAGGAGAAGGGAATTTCATAAGTACCATTTGTTCCACCAAAGTTGACAAGACACCATGTTTAAGTGAATAAGCCATCTGTTTCTATTGCCAGCTCGTCTCAGTGTTGACATTTCTCTGTTCTCTCATATGTACCTGCATGCCTGAATGCATATTGCACATTAACAAGCGACACAAGAAGCAGATGCTGTAACTTTAGCTGAGTATTCTGTAGAAAAATAAAACAGATTGCCTCCTGTAATTTAGAGATTACATTGTTTGGATAGCCAGGGCAGTAACAGTTTAGTTGCTCAAATTATGTGACATTTCCAGGAAACCAAAAATATTTTCTAGTTTAAAAAAAGAACACTTACTGATATTAATCAAAAATAAGAAAAATGTGTGTTTGGGAACACTATGTGAGAGTTTAAATCAGGTAATATGTAGTTACTCATAAAAAAAAAGTTTTGCGACTTATTTTTAACTACAGATCAATTGTACATTATTCAGTGCTCAAAAAAAAAATCCTCAGTGCCTTTTGTCACTCGCTTTTGGCAACTACCACTTTATCGGAAAGCTGTTATAGTATCTTCTATTCTTTGCCTTTACTAATTGGGCTTTTCAAAGTTTTCTTATCCTATTTACATGAAAAATGTCCTTTTGTACAGTTCTTAGAATTTATAAATCATGTTCTTTGCTTTGAGAACATATATAAATATGTGCGGCACCGTACCGTTCTGTAGCTGGGAGAAAGATAGGACACATCCTATCTTTAACTGGAATACGGTGCTGTGCACTATATATCACTATGGAGAGGGGCGGGGTGAGCGGTGCCCTCCTCCTCCTCCTCTCCCAGGTGCCGACGTGTTCCCTCCATACTTCGGTACAGTGGGCACACGTCAGTGTGAATGTAGCCTTTCACTGTGAGAGAGACTTCCCATTCAATGGGGCACATATATCATAGTTTTTTATCTGCCACTTTTTAAAGTTTCCTGAAGTCTGCCTACTTAATCATTGTAATGTATCTCTTACGTTTTTTTCCCTTTGGGATTAATGTGATGACTTTAGTGGTGTGCGACTTTTTAGTCCCAAATAGTAGCTCCCAAAAGTAAGTCTGGGTCTAGCATGCTCTATTTTGGGACTTTGAGGTGCAAGAATGGTACAATTTCAGATCCCAAAAGTCTCACAAGTTGAACAAACATTTGGGCTACAAAGATAAATACGACACATTACAACATTACATACTTGAGGCAGCTAACTTTGGAGCGCTGCTTAATAAGTCTCACAAAAAAAGAAACAGAAAGCCCCCCAATGTATTACTTTACCACTCTACCCCACTCTCTTCCACTTTACAGCTTCCCTTTGTCATGCAGAAAATTCATCTATAAATCTGTATAAAATCTGCACCGTTTTATATGCTTCTATGATGAGGATTGTATTATGTGTATTGAGTTTTTTGCCTTTAAAAAAAAAAAAAAAACTGATCAGACATCATTTCAAGAGAAAATCTGCAGTTTTCTGGTGTATAAAAGTGGCCCAATTACACATGCATTTTCAAAACATGGTGCTTGTGCTTTATTAGAAGGCATATGCGACTGGGGCAAGCCCATTCCCATTCCGGTTGACATGCGTTTCTAAACCCAAGTCAACCGAGCATGTAAACACAGCCTAAGGCTATATTCACACTGCACCGTACCGTAGCGGGCAACGGCAATGCACGGAGAGAGGAGGAGAAGGTGAGCGCAGCTCACCCCCGCCCCTCTCCATAGGAAGTTATTTGGCGCACGGCGCCGTACTACGGAGAAAGATAGGACATGTCCTATCTTTTTCCGGGGAACGGAGCGGTACGGTGCCGCACGTGTGCGGCACCATACCTCTCCCGTAGGGCGCCGTGCGCCCATTGCCGTCTATGGGGGATGTATATCGGCCGTATATACGTTGGCCGTATATACGTCCCCCATACGGCAGTGTGAATGTAGCCTAAGACAGTATAAAAATTTGTTTTTAAGATCCTGCATAATGATACACCCCCTGCAAATAACATTCACTCTAATGCTACTGTATTATGATACACATTATTACTCAGATTGCACTATTTCTTAATTAATCAATTCACAATATATACGTGGTGAATATAAAAGAGACATAATCATTGGACATTCAAGCAACAAATGAGCTGGGCATCTTAATGCACACCAGGTTCAATTAAAAGCAAAACACTAAAAGTGAATCTGAAACAGTCTATACAGAAGACCAAAACATATTCAGAACACTACCTAATTTTTTTAAAAACTTTAATCCATCTTTTGTGTGAGGGACACATTTACTAAGGGCTTTGAGACAGTTTCATGTTGGACTTTGCACCTTATTTCCAGTGTAAACTGCTTGCACAGGTGTTTAAAAAGGGTCTGCAACACAAATGTGTCGTACGCGATCGTCTTGTGGCACGGCTGCACTAGGCACCGTGTTACATAACTTAGGGGGAGTTTCGGCGCTCAATCGGACCGTGCACCAGGTATAACATGCAAAGTTTGTTACACGCCCTATGTTAAAAAGTTGGTGAACTCTGGCGGGCCAGTGCAGGGAAGCGACAGTTTCATGACTTCTTAATGAATCTGGCGCACTGAGCACTGAGCATTATACGCAGGCAGAGCACTTTTAGTGTAGTTTCCTACATCCTTAGTAAATGTTCCCCATAATATTATACGATACCACGATATCCAACTATGAAAAGCAGAAAAGCACGTAAGGGTTTAATACTTTTATCTCACATAAAGGGGTTCATTCACATGGCCGTCTGGGGGAGGTACCCATAGATGGGTAATGGCGGCAAGGCGGCGGTGCGGTGCCACATATGCCACACATGAACATACTCTATGCTCTGGGGCTACCTCCTCTCCAGCACACGGCGTTATGCCCGCACGGCGGGCATGCCATGTGTGAATGCACCCAAAAGCTTTAACTTAGTCCAAGTAGTCATATGGCAAAAAGACATATCTTGGAGAGGCACAATAATAAAAATGTTCATTCCACTTTTCCCAATAAACATTAAATTACTCAGCAGGACCCTGTTGGAATTCCATCAAGCATTTCAAATACAATTTTTTTAATCGTTTATTGAGACCCATCAATACATTATGTGCTTGCCATATCTCTAAAGACCATCCCCTTTATCAATGGCATCTCATATCCTACACATTCTAATCTAGATGCTACAATTTATCAGCTCCTATAGTTTTAATATTTTTAAAAACAGCTAGGACTTCAGTGTGCTTGATTTCTTCTAAATGCTTGTTCCTAAAATCCATAAACTACAGTTTTTTTGTGGTAAGAAAAACAAGCTTTTTACTACTAACCGTTCCAACCCTGACTCTGTTTCCGTCGTTGGTATCAACATAACCCTGAGGCAGCTGGAACGCTGTCTTGCGGTTGGGCGTCACTGGTATTAACATAACTCTGAGGCAGCAGGAATGCTGTCTTGGTGCTGTGCTGGACTCAGACCTCGGTTTCACTTTCCTATAGACTACTGTAACTCCCTACTAACCAGTCACCCATTTACTAAACTCTTTCCTCTACAATCTATTCTTAACAGGACTGCCAGGTGTATTTGAGCCCAAAGGCTACATGATGCCTCCAGCCTGTGCCAGTCACTGCACTGGTTGCCCGTCCTCTACTGAATGTGGTTTAAACTAATCCCCCACATCCAAGAAGCTCTGCACAGTGCTACATCTTCCTACCTCTCATCTCAGTCTATGACACAACTCATAATCTTCAATTTCACAGTAATTTTAGATGATTCTATTCTTTAATTTGAACCTCCAACTCACATATGCAGGACTTCTCCAAAAGCTGCAACAATTCTCTGGAATGCCCTACTCAGACTAATACCCAACATCCAAAGATGCCATCTCTATTCCCATTCCGGTTGACTTGCGTTTCTAAACCCAAGTCAACCGAGCATGTAAACACAGCTTAAGGCTATATTCACACTGGCGTTGCCCGCCCGTACCGTACCGTAGCGGGCAACGGCAGTGCACGGGGAGAGGAGGAGGAGGTGAGCGCAGCTCACCCCCGCCCCTCTCCATAGGAAGTTATGGCGCACGGCGCCGTACTACGGAGAAAGATAGGCCTATCACATTCCCTAACTGCATGATATATTTTACTAATCCATTTTGTGTACTCCTCTCACCACATACTTAGCTGTAAAGAAGATGGTGGCTGATGGGATCAAGCAGCAAAATTGTTATTTATTAAATTAGTTTTTTTTCTGCATTCCCTTATAAAGAATGTCTGGTCCATTGTACAAGCTCTTTTGTCACCCCCTCCTTATCCTTATGTGAAAGCACTTGCGAGCAGGGCCCGCACTCCTATGGTTCCATATGACTATGTTTAATTTATTTGTATATGTCATACATATAATCCGCTATATGAATAAAGATTATTATTATAAGGATTCCTGTTCCTGTGTTAGCTAAGAGCAATGAAAGATTTGACAATAACCACTTTCTTCTGATGAGTCTAATGATTTGATTATCTTTCATGATATTCTAGTATTGGTCTGCCTTCTATTTCCGTTAAGTGTTGATTATATTTGATGTTCTTGCTTTGTAGATGTAAAACAAGCGATTATTGAGTAAAGGAGCACACAAATTACTCACCTCAAACTACTGCACTGCATGTTCTCAATTACTAATAGATGACTTTCATTTGTTCGAGTAATGGATAGTAGCAGAATCTAGGTCTAGCAGATACTTAATCTTGTCATGTGTCTATACGTTTTAGGAAGAGACTTGTTACAAATGTATGTGTGTGTGTAATATTTTTCTTTTCTGTATATTTTATTAATAATTTGTTAATTGTGATATCCTTACTTAAAAGAGTCAAATTAAACATGTTGCCCTGTGGGAATAAAATACTTTTCTGCACTCTGTCCCTATCCCCCCTATGTATGTATCTATCTATCAGTGCTGGAATGGTTATCTGACGAATGTCAGGGGCCTACCCCCATTATCAATGACATAGGGGCATAACAATGAAATCCATATAAATATATGTAAAATCCTGTTGATAAAATTGATGTTCATAGTGCAATCATGTATAAATAGTATAGAGTATCCAAAACCTGTTAACAGACATATACACTCACCGGTCACTTTATTAGGTACACCTGTCCAACTGCTCGTTAACACTTAATTTCTAATCAGCCAATCACATGGCAGCAACTCAGTGCATTTAGGCATGTAGACATGGTCAAGACAATCTCCCGCAGTTCAAACCGAGCATCAGTATGGGGAAGAAAGGTGATTTGAGTGCCTTTGAACGTGGCATGGTTGTTGGTGCCAGAAGGGCTGGTCTGAGTATTTCAGAAACTGCTGATCTACTGGGATTTTCACGCACAACCATCTCTAGGGTTTACAGAGAATGGTCCAAAAAAGAAAAAACATCCAGTGAGCGGCAGTTCTGTGGGCGGAAATGCCTTGTTGATGCCAGAGGTCAGAGGAGAATGGGCAGACTGGTTCGAGCTGATAGAAAGGCAACAGTGACTCAAATCGCCACCCGTTACAACCAAGGTAGGCAGAAGAGCATCTCTGAACGCACAGTACGTCGAACTTTGAGGCAGATGGGCTACAGCAGCAGAAGACCACACCGGGTGCCACTCCTTTCAGCTAAGAACAGGAAACTGAGGCTACAATTTGCACAAGCTCATCGAAATTGGACAGTAGAAGATTGGAAAAACGTTGCCTGGTCTGATGAGTCTCGATTTCTGCTGCGACATTCGGATGGTAGGGTCAGAATTTGGCGTCAACAACATGAAAGCATGGATCCATCCTGCCTTGTATCAACGGTTCAGGCTGGTGGTGGTGGTGTCATGGTGTGGGGAATATTTTCTTGGCACTCTTTGGGCCCCTTGGTACCAATTGAGCATCGTTGCAACGCCACAGCCTACCTGAGTATTGTTGCTGACCATGTCCATCCCTTTATGACCACAATGTACCCAACATCTGATGGCTACTTTCAGCAGGATAATGCGCCATGTCATAAAGCTGGAATCATCTCAGACTGGTTTCTTGAACATGACAATGAGTTCACTGTACTCAAATGGCCTCCACAGTCACCAGATCTCAATCCAATAGAGCATCTTTGGGATGTGGTGGAACGGGAGATTCGCATCATGGATGTGCAGCCGACAAATCTGCGGCAACTGTGTGATGCCATCATGTCAATATGGACCAAAATCTCTGAGGAATGCTTCCAGCACCTTGTTGAATCTATGCCATGAAGAATTGAGGCAGTTCTGAAGGCAAAAGGGGGTCCAATCCGTTACATAAGCGTCAGCCTGTCAGCGCTGTCAGTCGACAGGCGTGTACGCTTATCGGTGATGATGCCACCAGCTGCACTGAAAACCCGCTCGGACAAGACGCTAGCGGCAGGGCAGGCAAGAACCTCCAAGGCGTACAGTGCCAGTTCGTGCCACATGTCCAGCTTTGAAACCCAGTAGTTGTAGGGTCCGTTACTAGCATGGTGTACCTAATAAAGTGGCCGGTGAGTGTATAGGTGTAATAATATCCATAAAAGTCTGATCGGTGACAAATACTTTAATTGAAAAGGGGCAGTGCTCATTACGAAACCACATGAACAGCCACTGAATCTCACCACAGGGCAGCAGTGGGAACAGACACGGATTATATTGAAGGAGAGGACAGATCAAACTTACTGTATACCTATATTTAGTAAACTACAGAAAGAAGGATAATTACAGTTTATACTCCAGTATAAGTCGACCTGAATATAAGCCAAGGCACCTATGTAACAATGTATTATTCAGTTGAATCAGAAAGCCAGCAGAATTCTGGTTTGAGCTGTGGATGTAAACAAAACTCTACATACAGCAAAAAAAAATGACTGTGCTGTTGTAATCTTCAGTTAAGACTAGGGATGAATGGACCCATTCGGGTTAGTTCAGTTCTGTCGAACCTTGAACAATAGGTTGGCGAGTACGCTAATGCTCGAACGAGCATCAAGCTCGGACGAGTATGTTAGCTCATCTCTATTTATAATGTTTTCATACATTTACAAAAATGAAAACCTCCTGTACAAATTTTTATAATGATAATTTTCTAACTTCTAGAGTACCTAGGACATAGTTATTACCAGTCTTGGGCACCCAATGTTTTGTAATTAGTATTAGTAATGCTTTGTAATTAGGAAGTAGTAAAATTCCTGACACTTTGTATTAGTGTTAGCATATCATTCCCACAAGGTTGACTATTGTATAACTAGTACTTTGTTTTGTAATGTTACTCATACCTACATGATATACATGACTGTTGCCCCAATCTATATGCTGGTTTGTAAATTCAGTACTAGTCTGCAGTTTAATCTGAATGTTTTAAAATGGTGGCTTCTAAAACTTTCATGACTATGCCATTCATTCCATAGCTAACATAGCTAAAGGATTGGCATGGGTAAATAAAAAAATTGTAAAAAATTAACTAAATGAGATGGAATCTTTAAAAAAAACCTACATGTTGAAAACTAGTGTGACTTATACACAAATTTCTAGGATAACTGGAGCAACATCGGTTTGGACTGAATAGGTTGGGACTACAGATGAGCGGATCGATGTTCAAGTTCGGATTTGGGTTTGGCCGCCTGACCCAAACATATTGCCGGATTGACCAGCCAATACGGCAAATGGATGGCCCTAGAAACTAGCCATGGCAATGATTTGACAGGGGGACACCAAAAATAGCCATGGCTAGTTGTTAGTGGCATCCATTTGCTGTATTCGATGTCTGCAATCAGCAATCTACAGGTCAGTTGGTTGAACCTGAACTTGAATGTTGGGTCTGCTCATCTTTCCTTGGGACCTGAACCAGATCTTATGAAAGATTCAGGAAAATTCTTAACCGGGCTAGGAGGTCATAGACTCTTCAGTGTTGGATCACCAGTTTTCATTAATTTAAGCAAAAGACAAACATTCTCAGTTTTGTGCCAATTCAATGCCATTCTCAGTCATTATACTTAACCTCTTAAGGACGCAATTTTTTTTTGCTCATTTATTGCTCTCATTTTTCCGTCTACAGAGCTGTGTGAGGGCTTATTTTGTGCGTCACAAATTTTACTTCTCTGCCACACTATTTGATATTCCATGTCATGTACTGGGAAGCTAAAAAAAATGTCCACATTTGGAAAAAATGTAAAAAAAAAAACATGTTCGCATCACGTTCTTGTGGGCTCAGTTTACGACTTTCACTGTTTGCAACAATTAACACCTCTACTTTATTTTTTTGTTCAGTGCGATCACGGTGATACCAAATTTATAAATTTTTTATTGTGTTTTAATAGATTTTCAAAAATTAAACGAATGTGTACGAAAAAGAAAAATTTCCGCCATCTTCTGACACTAATAACTTTTTTAATATATTGGTGTACGGAGCTGTGTAAGATGGCCTTTTTTTTGCTAAATGAACCAACGTTTTAATTGCTACCATTTTGAGGTCTATGCAACATTTTGGTCACTTTTTATTCAATTTTTTATGTGATGTAAAATGGTATAAAAGCCTCTTTTTGGACATTTGGGCACCATTTTCTGTTATGGAGGTCTCCGACAGCAATAACCATTTTCATATTTTGATAGATTAGGCATTTTGGGATGCGGTGATACCTAATGTGTCTGTGATTTTTACTGTTTATTACATTTTATATCAGTTCTAGGGAAAGGAGGGGTGATTTGAACTTTTAGGTTTTCTACTTTTTTTTTATTATTTTTGAAACTTTTTTGAAACATTTTTTTTTACTACTTTTTAGATGCTCGAGGGTACCTTAAACCTAGATGTTCTGATCGTTCCTACCATATACTGTAATACTACTGTATTGCAGTATATGGCATTTTTGCACAGTATTCATTACAATGAGCCACTAGCTCATTGTAACGTACCTGGAAAAACCATGCAGCCTCCGGTCTGAGGAAGACCTTAGGCTGTCATGGCAACTGATCACCGCCCCCCTTCCCCGATGAGAGCAGAATCTGAAGGGTTAATAGCCGCCATTGGGGCAAGCACCTGCAATAAATCCTCCTGTGTATGAAGAGGGCTAAGCCTGTGAGCCCTCTTCATACACCCCCCGCACCTCTGTGCCGTACAGCAATGGCACAGAGGGTTAAGGGGTGGGTTTGGAAACTTTTGTAATGTGTGTGTGTGAGGGGATGATATTAGATTATTTACAAAAATACATCAATTATAAGTTCTGCACAACTTACCTGAAATGTAAAGCTCCTGGTTCAGGAATGTCTTTTACACCATCAGAAGCCACTTCTGTCCATAAAATGGTAGGAGATGGAGGGCCATGTGATCTCTAACTGTACATGACCAATCACTCTTCCAAGAACTTATGGTAGTATTCCTGAATTTGTCACATTACAAAAAACAAGAGGTAAAGTGGCCAACCTTGTTTCAAATTTTATAAAGTCATATTTGCTGTGGTAAGTCATCATTTCTGACATTTTTAACATATTTACTGTGCTATTTTTTACCACTAGATCTTTCCAAAGATCATTACTTTTGTTCACTTTCATAAACTTCTACATCTTCAATGGCTCAGAATACAAGTTTAGATAAGACAGAGCATCAACTACATCAGTCTAATTATATGCAGGATGGAAAAGATCACAAAATAGATTGTTGAAGCAGATTGTAAGCTGTGTGAAGATGCACTGGGGACATGTGGAATAAAAATCCTCTCAATCAGCTTGGGAACAAGCAAGCTGTCTAGCACTCACAGTCTGTGTCTGGCTTAGCTGACAATAAAAATCTGATCTTTTAGCACCCATCTAGTCTAGTGGTTCATATATTAATTACTCTGCTCAATATCACAGGAACTCAAATGTGGCACCAGAATCCACCTGACAAGTTTTGTTAACTAACGGTAAGTTTGGAGTGATGGGTACAATCTGTTTTTGGCAGAGAGGATAGCCTGACAATTACAGCGGATTAACCTACTTATCAAGGTCCTAAAAATATTCAATATTGTGTTCTGTAACGCAACAAAAATGTTTTGCAACATTTACATTTTACTCATCTCCAAATGCTGATCCTTCTATACATTATGTTGCATATTTTACTCATCTCCAAATGCTGATCCTTCTATACATTATGTTGCATTTATGTCTGTAAGGTGGATACCCTTTCATATTATCAAGCAACAGCAAAATTGTTTGATGTTCCAACCATAATGCTTTCCAGATCTGCGCCGACCAGTGTACTGCCTGATCTCTCATAACACTCAAGGAATATATTCTCAGACGATAAGTCAAGTAGAAGTTGAACATTTTTATTGCCTTAAAGAGAACCCGTCATGCAAAATAACCTCCCTAAACTAAATATATTTTCATAAACTGCCATTAGAGAGCATTGCCTCTATCCCTTCATTGTCCCTCTACATGCCTGTAAACCTAAGCAATGAGGTCCTAAAGCTGTATGCAAATGACCTGTGAAATGTCCAATGAAGCATTAGCATATTCAAGCTGTCCACTCTATTCATGAGTGGGAGGCACAGCCACACCCCCAGTGCATGACTGACAGCCTGTATAATGATGTGAGGCTGTATAATGATGTGCTTCGTGGTTCAGGCACCCCCTGCAGCCTGTGTGTGCATGTGTGTGTGTATAGGAGAGATACCGCAGCTCCAGGCAGCCATGTTACAGCAGAACATGTCAGGTACTTGTGTAGCTGATGTCTGTGTCTCTCACCTGTGTATTAGGAGGATGCAGCATGTCAGCAGATGCAGCACAGATACCAGCAATGCTTTACTATACATTACACACAGACATGAGCAGGGGGAGGAGAGGGGAGGGGTAACAGGGGTGACATCACTGCCTCTGACCATGTGACCAGCCTCATTTACATAATAAAGAAAAGCTGATTTTACAATGAATAATGTATGAAATAACTAGATAAAGGCTGGGATGGATCCTTGTGAGCTGCTCCAACAGGTAGTAGTGACAGGACAAGTGACACAGACCTGATGACAGGTGTCCTTTAAGAATGCCTTTAATGCCAAACCTATGACATACATCACTACATTTGTTAGTAAGCAGGGGGTTATAGTGCACTAAGTACAAAATTCCATTTTGTATAATCTAGTCACATCCAGTCAACTACCAGGCTAATCATATTCTATAATGGGATGCCTATATTTCATGTTTTAAATAAAGAAAATGAAAGCATGACTGTTAAAATAATTATTTTAGTTTTACAAATTAGCAAAACATCCTTTCAAATGACAACACAGTAATAACACAATAAAAAAATATGTGATAATAATTCTTCAACCCTTTACCGACATGTTACATATTATTTCATCACATGTTTGTTGCAGATGTATGGAGAGGGCTTATGTGCTGAGCCCTCTCCATACAAGGTGGGTGTTTGCTGCAATATACTGGTAACTCCGATGTAGTATGGCAGTATATGGTAGGATCAATCAGACAACCTAGGGTTAAAGATTTTTTTTTTTGGACAGGAGGTTTTTATTTTTGTTAATGTATGAAACTATTATAAAACCTACAAAAATGTTTTATGCCCATGCAGACCCAAAGAATAAAGTAGACATGTCATTTGGGGCGCACAGTGAAAGATGAAAAATCCAAGCCCATAAGAAAATGGCGCAAATGCATTTTTTCACCAATTTAACTGCATTTGGAATTTTCCCACTGCCAGTATACTGCATGGAATATTAAATACTGTCACTATGAATTGCAATTTGTTAAGCAGAAAAGAAGCCCTCACGCCGCAGCTCTTTACATGGAAAAAAGTAATAGCTCCCCTCCGTACTTCCTTACCTTTCCACGCTCCTGCTCTGGATCCAGCAGCCTGGTGCGAGCACCCCTGCCTCCTAGGGCACTCAGGCACCGGCGCTCGAAGATTTAAAGGGCCAGTGCACCGCTAATTGATGCTGGCCATGTCCAGGAATTCCATAAAAGTCGGCCACTTCCTGCATTCCCTGATGGATCTTTGTGCTATATGCCTCAGAGAAAGCTTGTTTCGTTGTCTAGTGCCTGTCTGCTGATATCCCGTTGTGACCCCAGTTCCGTTCCTGATTTTGACTCCGAGCTGCCTGTCCTGACCTCCTGCTTAGTTCCTGACATTGATCCCTTGCTGCCTATCTCGACCTCCTGCCTGTCCCTGACCACGATTCTGCCTCATGACTTTGTACCACACCTTGTCCACCACTGCAGGCAAAGTCACACCTGTGGAACGACCTGGTGGTACCTTGCTGCAGCAAGTCCATCCCGCTTTGTGGTGGCCTCTGGTGAAAACCAGGTACCACTTAGACTACAGGTGTCGGTGTAACGATCTGGGTCTGGTTTTGGAGTCTAAGTGTTGTGACTTACTTGAGTTATTGCAGGCAGGAATCGTAGTCAGTAAGGCCAGAGGTCGGAACACAGGAGAGGCTTAGCAGTACAGAGGAGCAGGCAGGTATCGTAGTCAGGAGGAAGCCGGAGGTCGTAGCACAGGAGATCAGCGTCAGTATTGAGGGAACAGGCAGGTATCGTAGTCAGGTGGAAGCCAGTGGCCATTGCACAATAGAGGAGTCAATCGCAGGAGAGTAGGAGACAAGCTAGACTACAGGCTGGAAGCACAATAATCTTGCAAGGATGTATAGGCAAGGCTGGGTTTAAATAGGAAGTCCAATCTAGGAAGGGGTGGAGCAAGGCCAGGGAAACAGGAGCTTGGAACTGGAAAGTCAAAAACTAGGCCAAGGATCAGCACTGGAACTGTCCAGAGTGTTGCATAGCTCAGTTGGTAGAGCTGCAGCCTAGGACAGCGGAGTCCGCTGGTTCAAGTCCTGACAGTCGGTTTACACCATCGCCAGAGGTGGTACAGAGGATCCACTACCTCAGATCCTGACACTAAGTTCAGGTTGTCAGAATATGCTAAGTGCAAAGACATGATTCTTCATTTATAGGTCAGGGAACAATTTTGACAATACATTAAAAAAAAAGTTTTGTTTTATATTCCAATATGTAAGTCTGCCCTATTTCATTTTATACATTGAATATATCTTTTTTAGGGGAAATCTTCAAGAAATGCAGTTTTTGCATTTGCAATCTATAGGAGCATAATGGAATAAGCAAATATAACAATGGAATATAATGGAATAAGCAGTATAAGCAAATATCACTAATATTTAAGAGATCACATGCTATTGGTTTGGAAAATGCAGATTATAAATCAGCTAAGAGATTATTAATTAAAAGTAATTCTAGGCACTCAAAAGAGCAGTGCTTGATCAAATTTACCTTGCCTAAACTTTCGGATCACTAAGCTGTGCGATGATCTAGCTATAAATATGGATCGTGGCCTTATAGTTAGAGGAGTTGCTATTGATTCCTTGTAGTCCTTTGATACAGATAAGAATACAGAGCATTATTGGATTTCACGAGAATAGCTGCTGCTGGTTTGACTCACAATGGAACAATGCAATGTTTTTTAGAATAAAATAACTGGACTTAAATGTAACCCTCGAAGACAGGAATGAATATTGAAGAGACCAATATGTGTGGGCTCAAAATTGTATCCTGAAATTAACAATCATTCTGAATATTTAATGCTCCATTCTGAGTTGATCAATTCATCACGCGTTTGTCTTGTTCTCCTCATTATTGTATCTTGTCTGCAGAGGTAATATTGATTTTGTACTTATTGCTGGAAGCGCTTATTTTTTTGCATTGGTTTCTTTTAATATCAATTATCAGCATAATAAATTCTCAGATCTCTTTAACTATAGTAATAGGTAATAATGTTACTTTCCTAGTAAGCTGTATTGCCTCAACCATCTGTGTATTCACTTTTCTGACCTCTTCTAGGAATGATTTATCGCTTGTACTGAGTGAAGGATACAATGACCCCAAGCTGGCAAGTACTGTATTATGTGCTAGCTATCAAATTCAGCAAACTCTGGTTTCTGAAGAGGAAAAAAGAAGTTGAGAAAGCAGAAAATATGACCCGAAACAAAAACTCTGAAAAGCAATCAATATGCATTTAATGCAGTCGACCCAACATGGTTGCTAATGTGCAGAATTAAATACAGTACACAAGTTATTTTAATTGTTTTTTGCCTCTATGGATTAAATTTAGAAGATCTGAGCTCATTGGTATCATTTGGTCAATCAGCCTGTGTTCACACTTTAGATAAATTGGCAAAGTATATAAGACAGACAGGCTTTTCTTTTTTTTAGAAGAGTGTGAAAAATATTAAAGTCACATTACAGGGATGTTAAAATTAGTAGGTAAAGTAGACGGTAGTTGCCCAGCTAAACATTGAGACCGGGGCACAATTACTGAACTACAAATACCTACATCCAAAAAGACATTGGGGGAGATATACAATGAATTCTCTGAACATATACAAATAAAATAGGACATTAATAATTAATAATATAGTCATATGAAACAATAAACATCATCCCTTTTAACCTTGAAATGTTTCTGGTTTGGGTTTAGCTTATAATAATATTAAATCTATGTTTAAATAGTGGCATCATATTCCGAAGCCTTTTGCAAATCAAATATATGCATTACATAAGAAAGGTAACTTACTACCAAGTTAGAAGTGCTTATATATTCATACAGCTTAACAATAAATGCAAAATTAAGATAAATATTCAACAATCAAGATTTTAAGTTAACAACAGATAGTACAACTACTTGAAGTTCTATAATTTTTAATAAAGGTAGATTAGGAAGTACGGATCAGCAAAGTCATTAAGACTTTGATCTTAATTTTAATTGATCTTAAGATTAAGAATCTTAAGAGTCATTAAGACTCTTAATCATAGAATCGATGATTAAGAGTTTTAATGACTCGAAATGCGTAAGATTGGTGGATCCCTATGTCCTGTGTTTGGCCATATGTTTTTTAACAGAAAAACAAATATTTTTACTACTATAAAGTGTTGGACTCTGCTGATCCATACTTCATAATCTACCTTTGTTTCTAGGTGCTGCTAGAACATCAGCTTCAGGATCGTTCATTCCCAGGTCACTGTGCGTGAGACATGGGGGCAGATTTATCAAGCTGTCTAAAAGTCAGAATATTCTTAGTTGCTCATGGCAACCAATCACAGCTCAGCTTTCATTTTACCAATGCTCATGAATATTTTAAAGGGGAGCTGTGATTGGTTGCCATGAGCAACTAGGAATATTCTGACTTTCAGACAGCTTGATAAATCTGCCCCATGGTGTGCTAACTGCACTATGACCGTACACATTAGACCTCTATGGGGGCTCACAGCCCTCATACTGTATATAGTTCTGTACTTGAGGCCTAAGGATCATTTCTATCCGAATGTCCAATTTTTTCCCCTTATGTTATGCATTTGAAACAGCTTTACATATCATAAAGATTTATACTTATTTTTTTCATGACATGCAAGACTATAAAATAATAGCATAGTTTTATTAATGAAATGTTTTGTCTTTATAGAATTAGGAAATAACTAAAAACAAATGTACAATAATTTTTTTTAAGTAGGAAAATTTTAATAATCCTTTACCAAAATATGTTTAAAAGATATATGCGTCAATCTATTGCCCTTTCACAGGTTTAGCTACAGATGCAGAGGGTGCATGTACCACTACAAATTATCAGCTCTGTCTCCCTGCAGCTCCTTCTCTATTCTGGCTTCGGCTGACAGGATGGAGGGGGGAACACTTCATATGGTTATATTTTCTCAACCATGGCACCTAGAAACACAGTTCTTCCCTTTTCATATCATGCCAGGATTGTGCTTCTAAGTGTAACAGAATCAGGGGTATGCACTGTTGTAATAAGTTGGGAATGGAGAGCAGTATTTAATAGTCACATTTTTTACTCCAACTTTAAAAGTATATTTCTTTAGTTCTGTGGCACCTAGAAGCACATCTTTATATCTCCGGTGGCCGACTGCGCTATTATATAATTCTGCTACTCCTGAAGCAGGGCAGGAAAGATGCCCAATGAGACCCCATTCATGTCCTTCCACACCCACTTGGCATTGAGGTAGCGTGAGAGGGAAAATAATCGCAATTCCTGGTGGTGTTTAAGGAATTGCGATTACCCCAGGGTGTGCGCACCAGAAAACTACCATTCAAACCTCGATAAATTTCCCCCATGATATATAATCAGCACTTTGCAGGTTGAGTATGAACCCATCTTAGCAAAGCTCATTTATATTAAGTATAGGTATTCCAGATCTTTCAATAATGTATATTAATTTTATGGGTTGGATTATAGCAACAAAACATGGATGGTGATCAAAGATAACGTTTGCATAAGTAACTTAAAATAAATATGTATTATGAAAGGCACTACAACATACTGTAGATCTTTTAAGAAGTCAGACCAGTTGCACATAGAGTTAGGTACAATTTTTCTTGGCACTTCCCCCCCTCCAAAAATAATTAAATTAGAGTGATATGCAGTATTATCTAGGAATATCAATTTTACTTGTGTTTTTCTGGGATGCTCTATTCTTTGTATTGGGTACAATACATTTGGCCTGTATCTGCTTACTTCATATGTATTTATTTATAAATATTGACATTGCGCAGAAAAGAAAAGTGAGAAACATGCAGATTCTGTAAGATACAGAGCCGCCGTTAACATGGCTGCATAATGTAAGCCCTGTCTGCCACCAGCTCGTATTAAACTAATTACAAACAGATGTGCGCACTCGGAAGAGACTTTGATAGAGTGACACACGATTCAATTAACTTTAATTGTTGTTGATAATTGTATAAAAGTGGCACACAGTGTACAGGAGGAGAATTTGCAGAAAATTCAGGCTGTCACTGTACCTATCTGCATACAACCTTACTGACCTTATTTATATATTGTATATCGTATTCCACTATTGGACTAAAGAAGACCAGCAATGTATCTAAACTCAAAGATCCATGTGGGGACTCTATGTTACATTAGAGAAATGCAATGCTAAATTAAAATTGGTTGTCTAGTCTATCCAATGCAACATAATATACTGTATGTTTATTGTTTAATTGGGATCCGATATTTGTAATCACCATTGTAAGAGGAAGAGTTACATGCACACTGACATATACCTACATTGCTACGGCAAGCGAGCATACGTCTCCATATTGATCCATGGCGCATGGCCCGTAACATGGGGAAAGATAGAACATATCCTATCTTTTCCCTGTGTACAGAGCGGTACAGTGCCGTATTGCTCTGTGCCGCCATTGCCAGTCTATGGTGGACGTATGTACGCCCGCTAGCTTGCGGCCATACATACGTCCTCCTATGACTGTGTGAATGCGGCGTAAGACTGGGCCACAACGACTGGGCCACAACGACTGTGTGAATGCGGCGTAAGACTGGGCCACAAGCGGCCACAAGGGCCACAGGGAACCACTTAATAACTAATGATAATGTATGTGTTTTTTTACTTACAAGCTGCAAACCAATAGTTGCAACTTGGCAGCATAATTTTGCAAATAACATAGTATCAAAAAACCTTAGTAGATAAGGTTGGATAACAGTAGAGTTAATTTTTTATTTGACTGAAAAATTAGCTTTAGAGTTCTAAACAATGCAAGAAAAGAGATAATAGCAGCACTGTCCTTATAATCTTTGCATAAAGGAACAACAAAAAGAATCTTCCATGAGTTGCTACAACTCTTATATTTCAAGTGGTATACGGACTGTTTCAATCCTGAGAAATAGAATCCATTTGTGGCACAATGAAAAAGAGAAAAAAGACTGGCACTCACCGATCTTCCAAAGTAAGAATAGCTTCTGTTATCTCATAAGATAAAACGCATACTTACATAGAGGACCAGGGTATTAGGTAGGAGGGAGGGCGTGCAGGTAGCCCACAGAAAAGGTTATTATATACAGTTTTCATGTAATTCATTTAAATTTCATAACAGCATCTCCTCATTAATTTAGATAGCATAGCACCCCATTATAATTTTAGGTAGCACAGTACCACCTTACAAAAGTGGTACAGGAACACTGTATAAAAATATGGTAAATATGTTTCCACCCGCCTAGGGAAAAGTTGTTCTTTATTTTATCTGGACTTTTCTCATTCTGTATTTGCATTAAAGTTTGATGTAATGTATCCTGTACCACTTCTTTTGTACTAATGCTTGATGTCTGTGATTGTATTCTGTGCTTCCCGAAGACGAGTGTTGTTTTTTTTTTGTATGTTATGCAGGTACCAGTACTAATGTGCTGCCTGATTACTTTAAACAATGGTATATGTGTGGGGGGGGCTACTTGCCTACTAGTCATCCTGGAACTAGTTCCAAGTTATATAGGTGTTCTTCTACTGTCTACTTATAGGGCAACACATTGGCTCAGTGGTCAGCACTACAGCCTTGTAGCGCTGGGGTTCAAGTCCTATCCAGGTCAACATCTGCAAAGAGTTTGTATGTTCTCTCCATGTTTGCGTGGGTTTTCTCCAGGTCCTCCACACTCCAAAACATACTGGTAGGTTGATTAGATTGTGAGCACCATGAGAACAGGGACTGATCTGGCAACCTCCATGCAGTGTTGAGTAATCTGTGTGCGTACTGTAAGGCCTGGCAAAAAAACACTAAACATACCCTGTCTTCCATTTTTCTCAGCCTCGGTTTACAACTGGGGTACCAGTGTTCATCATTCTACTAGGTAATGATTCTGCTATGGTGCTCTTAATACGCCACCCTTTAGCTTATTTACAGTACTCAATATGTGATTGATAAAAGGCAGAGAAAGTTGATTTTCCACATAGCACGGTATAAGTGAAAGTACAATCAACAGGAGTCCTGTTCCAAATAGTTATCTGGAGGTATCTCTGATCAATATTCTGCTCTACAGAACACAGAAACCAAAATAAGGCTATTTTTGATGATGTTAGAGCAAAAGCTGGCAGAAAATTTTCCATTGCATGTTCATAAGTTTTCACTATTTTGCCTTTTAGCCTCAGCTATAAAAGTGATCATAGTAAGTCCGTAAAAAATAACTGAATCATCTGAAGAAAAACAATGCACAAAGGAAGGAATAGAACTATTTATTGGATCCATTTAACCCATGCAATTTTACTGACCCAGCCAAATTAAATCTATGGTGACTAGGTATGGTGGCAGAGGTGTACAGATCAGGAATGGTGAAAATGCAGAAACAATGTCACACACGGTTCATTTTGTGATGAACTTTTCAGTGAAAATCCTCTGAGCACATTATTTGACATGCTCCAAATATAAAATGTGCTGGAGATGTCACTTGTGCTGCAGAATGCGTACACCTCCTCTGTGCTGCTCTGCTTTCATGCTGTGCCCCTCCCCTCTGCTCCGACAACTTCAAGAAGGAGGGGCAGAATGACGGAAAAGGAGTGGACTGCCAGACACAGCGGACACAGTAACACTGGCCATCCTCCCCTCATTGCTGTGCAGAGCCTCATGATGTTTCTATAGTAGAGATGAGGGAAGGGGAATGGGATCACAGACACGATTCTTCCCTTGTCCGCATCAATTGCAGTGCTGCAGGTAGTGGCAGAACAGGGATTGTGTAGTCCTTGCTCTGCCGCTGCTTGCATGTCAACAGTGCCCACAGCTGATACTGAATTTTGACATCGGCGGGCCCTTTCTTCCAGGGGGCCCAGTCGCACCCCCTGGATGGTAACTTTTTACTCCACTATGCTGCATCATGAATATGTCTGAAGTGCCACATGTCAGAGTATGCAATCTTTGGCTAAATGAGCTGTTTCCTAGAGTAAACTATAGTTTTTAATATGATTATTGATGTAAAGTGATGTTCTGCATTATGCATTCCATAATTACAAAGGGGAAATGAATCTCAATACAGGGACAAGTTTTTCTTCTCCTTGTATCCATTTATCAATTCTGCAAAAAAACAAATCATTTTTATGTGAACAATGTTAACCTGCTATTTCTGGAGTAGATTAGAAATAAAAAAACTATAATTAACCTAAAGATTATGTAACATGGAAGAGAGACGGGACAGTGAGCCCTATACTGAGTCAGCCTGCTTGCTTCAGGGTATCCTATGTGTTTCTGCAAACACAGAACAAGAAACAAACACTAAAAGTGAGATCAGAGGTCCGGGTCACAGGAAAGGTAGTAAATACAGCACAAAATCAAAAGACATAGTTAAAAATACTAAAGCCAACATCTAAAGCCAGTCTAACCTGTTTAACCCTGTGTAACAACTTATTTTTACTTCCACTCACCTCCTCAAACCCCATAGAGTTTCTTTGAGAAGCAGGGTGTAGACCCACTGTGCTTTCTAACCAGTTTTACTGCAGTCAACACTAAGTTATCTCTGGACCTCTCTGGTATACACCCTTTCACTCCTATACAGGAATCTGAACTTTGTTGCAGATCGATTACAAGGCCACAACTTCTGGTGGATGTCATGATGTGCGCAGCAAAAAAGCACAAGGGGTGAGGCAAATTAAATCAAAGACAATTCAATAGTCATTTCAGATGGCAATACAGCAGAATCCAAATAAAAAGGTCAGAGACAGGCAGCAAACAAACGTCCAGGAAAAAGGCAGAGGTTAGGGCACGGAGATAAGGATCACAGTCAGGTCAAGCTGGAGTCTTCAACAGAGCAGAATATGGACACGTGGAGCAGAAATGGAGTCTGGAAACATAGCCACGGCCAAACTCAGGAGTTCAAGCAGAAGCAGTATTGCAACAGGTGAACCACAAGACAAGACAAAACCTCCTAGCAGGGGAGGGAGATGTTTATCACCATGGCTTTGTATTGGTAGGTATTAGATGTGTGCCCACCGACCCTTTAAAATCAGGGGCTGAGATGCAGCAGTCCCTCAAGACCCAGAAGTAGAGCCCATTGAGGAACAACTACAGGATGGCAGCTATGGCAGATAACGAGGCAACAATCACAAATTGCTACCATTCCAATGATTCTGGAAATAAGCCTGAATTCAGAACTGGATTAGTATTTTCCTTTTCTCTTACAGGAGCTTATAAACTAAAATAATGGCAGTATTGGATCTATCACAAACAGACAGCCACGACAAATCGCTGACCCCATTCACTATCCGCTCATTTGTTTTCTTCAATGGTGCCAGTACACTATACTAAAATTTTTGCCTGTTTTGGTAGAATCTGCCTTCAATGTAGATGTAAAATACCATTTTTTTTAATTGTGACATGTTTAACACAGTGTCATTGGCTGAGCTCTTCTACATACCTTTAGCACAATAAGTAAATGTAAGGGTTACAGGGAGACCAGAAGGAAAAGACATTTAAATAGACATGATCAGCTACACATCTACATTTCCCTGAGATTGTGCAGAGAACAAATGATACCTTGATGAAAATTGTCTATATCCATAGAGAACATATTCTGCAGATCTCAGGAGAATAACAATCTGAAATTCTGGGCATTGTGCATAATGACTGTGTGATCAATGTTTATCCAGGAACCTAAGCTGTGAACACATTTGCAGAAATCGTTTTCATCAGGCAAATAAAGTATTATTCAGGAAAAATTACATATGTGCAATAGAAACACACTGTGAATTTCCAGGCAGCTTTCCTAGCCCCTGGCTTTCAACATGTTTGAGTTTTATCTTGTACATTTAGATTATGATGGCAGAATTGCAGTTTAATGTTAGTTTTACGACATTTTCTGCTTCCCAGTGAGAAAGACGATGCATTTGACCTTGAAAACCTTGGCTTCCATTGAACACACACACATATATATATATATATATATATATATATATACATATATATATATATATTAGTTCTCCAATTCATTGAGTGGGGCCATAACATTATATTGGGCTAGACTATTAATGGGTGAAAATGTGGTGCAAGGGAAATAGAAAAGAGTTTCTGACCTCTAACAATCCCTGACTACATACTAACAAAATAGATCCATTTTACAGTTTATTATTTCGTTCATTATTGAAAACCAGCCTGCTGGCTTTTTATACAGTCTAATCAACTACTTGTAAGTCATAGCCCATCCCTTTAAAGATACAAAAGCAGAATATATATATATATATATATATATATATATATATATATATAGTTCTCCAATTCATTGAGTGGGACCATAACATTATATTGGGCTGGACTATTAAGTCAGAACACTTCCTAATGGGTGAAAATGTGGTGCAAGGGAAATAGAAAAGAGTTTGACCTCTAACAATCCCTGACTACATACTAACAAAATAGATCCATTTTACAGTTTATTATTACGTTCATTATTGAAAACCAGCCTGCTGGCTTTTTATACAGTCTAATCAACTACTTGTAAGTCGGGGGGGCGTGACGGCGTGATGTGAAGCAGCACGTCACTGCCGCTTCCTTCCCGAGGATCCCTCCCCCCCTCTATGGAGCGTGAGGTGCCGTGGTGTGCACCGAGGGGAGATTGAGCGCCAGTTCCCGCGATCCACGCTACGACGGGTCCCGAGCATCATGCAGCCTGCCTCGAGGTGAGAGCCGAGGTCGGGCGGAGGCGACAGCAGCCGGGCACAGCGGGGGAAGACGCGCCGAGGGAGACGCTCAGTCCGAAGCTCTGCTAGCCCCCGGCACCCCTTGGTGCGAGCAGGGGATGAACGGGGGTGATTCGGAGAAGCGAGCCACAGTCATCTGCTTTTTTCCCCCTCTCCTCTTTCCCCCTGGAGGTGAATCAGCCTCTCTGTTTGTGAGAGGAACAGAGAGGTTAGCCCGGGCCAGCACGAATTCTCGAGGCTCATGCAGAAGTTTCACATGGGTTTATGGAGCTGACCTGCCCATGGTGAGAGCAGAGAGCAGGCAGCATCATCCGTTCTATGAGGAAGCAAGTTGGTTGCTCTAAGGATCACAGTACTACCCTGGAATGTAAGACTATTTCTTATTCTCTACTCTGAAATTTCGCTTATTAAGCTGTTTATGGGACTTGGTAATCCGTCACTTGACCTATAAAGAACTTTGATGGACACGTATTCTACTGAGATTCACTACAATTGGCACTTTACGGTGCTGTAACTGTGTGTCAGAAGGTGCATTAATTTTTTCTCTATCTGAATTTGGTTGAATACGTATACTACTAAGTACCAAGTCTCACTACAATCTGTGCTCTACTGTTGTATATGTGTTGTCCTGCCTATGGTGAGGGCAGAGAGCAGGCAGCTTTATCCACTTTACGAGGAAGTAAGGTGGAAGCAAGGATCATAGTAGAACTTTGGAACGGAAGATGGTTTTTTTTTTTTTTTTTTTTTTTTTTTTTTTTTTTATTCTCTACTCTGAAATTTTTCTTATTAAGCTGATTACAGGACTTGGGAAGAATATACCGGCGGTGGAAGTAATCCTGATAATTGTCACTTGACTTACAAGGAAGCAAGCTGGTCGCTTTAAGGAACTCAGCATTACCTGGGAACGTGAGACTATCCCTTATTCCTTATTTTCTACTCTGAAATCTTGTTCAATATGCTGCTTGGACGATCATATGCGGTATAAAGGAATTTAGTCAAGTGCAATGTTACTGTCCTCAAATCCGCGAGGAGTGTATACGGCATTAAGGGTCCCGGTATAATACTGGGACTCACTACTTTCTGTACTTTACTTTGCTGCAACTGTGCGTGGGAAGACGCATTAATTCGCTTTAACCTTTCTAAATCTGGATGGACACATACATTACTGTGATTCATTATAATTCTTGTTTCATTTTGTGGCATATGTGTATCGGAAGGATACTTGCAATACGTTCTGAATGTTTTTTCTGGATTGATTGTGGGTATACTATTACTGTTCTCTGATATATGCCTGTGGAAATTGACTATCGCCAGGTTAAAGAGTTGTAGTTAGTAGTAAATCAAAATGCCCCCCAAAAACGCGCCTAGGAAATCCGCAGGTCTAGATAAAATGTGGAAAGCTTCTCCTACACACTCACGCCAAGTAGGGAAGGATAGAGAGGAGACAGGAGGGGAGGTATCACAGGATGGTTCAAGATTCTCAGTGTTACAAAGCGAAGACACAGCGCAAGGCAATAGTTCCATCTTAGCTGAAATATTGGAAGCAGTAAAAGAGACTAAAATCTCTATGGAGTCGTTAAATACACAAATGGGAGGAGTAAGAGAAGATATTCAATCTATCAGGGAGGAGTTGCATGGACTCAGAGAAAAGAATAAAGAGATGGAGACTATCTTAGCAAAGGTAGTAGCTGATGTGAAGGGAGTTAAGCAAGATATGCTAGGATTGAAAAGTGATAACAAATCTCTGAAAGAAAAATTGAACGATCTGGAGAATAGGTCCAGAAGGAACAATCTTAGGATTGTAGGATATCCAGAGGGGAAGATGAGGGGGAGCTCGGTGAGGAAATCCGAAAATGGTTGACGGGAACATTTGGAACAGAAGAGCTCTCCCCCTTCTTCGGGATAGAAAGGGCCCATCGGGTACCGTTCAAGAAACCTATTCAAGGAACTAGACCTAGAGCTGTGTTGATCAGGTTGTTCAACTCTAAAGACAGGGACTGTATCCTGCGACTAAGTAGGCGGCGCGAACCAACTCATATCAATGGTCAAAAGATTTTTATATTCCCTGATTTTTGTAAGGAAACGCAGAGGGCTAGAATTAGCTTTCTGGGTGTGAAAAAGCGGTTGATGGAAGCTAAGATACAGTATTCGTTGCTTTTTCCTTCTAGATTGAGAGTCATCTATCAGGACAGGACATGGTTCTTTGATAGATCTGAAGAGGCTTCTGAGTGGTTAGAGAAACAGGGGATTTGAAAAAGTTGTTGATGTGAATTAAATGGATAGAGCACCTCTCGCCAGGGAGGGGGAGGAGGGAAGGATGGCGCCAGAGGAGTTGAGAGATCTATGGTCAGAGGATACTGTAGGTCATTGAGGGGAGGGGAAGGGTGGGGGTGGTATGTACCGATGTTTTTCTTTTTAGGAAGAAATGTCATTCTGTAATACGAGGATATTAACATGGAATGTTAGGGGCCTAAGCGACAGGATAAAAAGGTGCATCGTGTTTGATCTGATCCAAAGACACTTACCAGCAATTGTATGTCTGACAGAAACCCATTTAACACCAGATTTCAGAAATAGGGTAAGGAAGAAATGGGTAGGGAAAGAATTCCATTCGTTTGGAAGCATTTATTCAAGAGGGGTTTCAATACTGGTTCACTCCAAAATTGATTTTCAAATCTTAGGCAAACACATTGATAGGGATGGGAGATTTGTGTTTTTGGCTGGATCTCTATATGGCAATAAAATTTTATTGGTCTGTACATATATCCCACCCCCCTTCTCGCTAGAGGTCTTTGGGGAAATGTTGAAGTTCAGGGAGGGGAAGGAGGACTTCCAATTGATCATAATGGGGGATCTCAATGCAATTTTTGATGAGGGTTTGGACAGTGTGAATCTGGAAGGAAAACGGGCTGGCCATTCAGGAACTTCAGTCTCTAAGCTTGCCCTTTTTTGTGAGGAATTTAATTTACTAGATGTTTGGCGATTCAAACACGGAGCTAAGTGTTCTCCTGCCATAATAAGACACAAACCTCTCAGTAGATACGGTTGGATTAACAGTAGAGGTATACTTTTTTATTTGATGCAAAATTACTTTAGAGTTCTAAAATGCAGAAAAAGATAATCATAGCAAACGCACTGTCCTTATAATCTTTGCATAAAGGAACAACCAAAGAATCTCAATGTTTGCTACAACTCTATCCTTTCAAGTGGTATCATTATCGGATTCTGTGTTCAACCTTGCGAGGATTATAATTTCCATTTGTGGCACAATAAAATATGAGAAAAAAGTGGCTACTCACCGTATTCTTCCAAAGTTGAAGGAATTAGTTCTGTTATCTCATAGATACACGAGGGCGCTAGAGTCTTAGAGCCGTTATTAAGGACACGAGTAGTGGAAGGCGGGATGGGCGTGGTGCCGGTCGCTTGTGTTAGCCCACAGCAAAGGTGTTATTGATTATACAGTGTTTCATTGTTATATTCAGTTTAAATTTCATAAGCGACAATCTCTCATTAATTTAGATAGCATAGCACTCCCATTATATTTTAGGTAGCGTACCACCTTACAAAAGTGGTACAGGCAACATGTATAAAAATTATGGTAAATATGTTTCCACACGCTAGGGAAAAGTTGTTCTTTTTTTATCTGGACTTTATCCATTCTGTATTGCATTAAGTTGATTGTAATGTATCCTGTATCCAATTCTTTTGGATATATGCTGATGTCTGTGATTGTATTCTGTGCTTCCGAAGACGAGTGTGTTGTTTTTTTGTATGTTCGTTGCTTTTGTAAAAAGTCTGCACGGTACCAGTACTAATGTGCTGCCTGATTACTTTAATCAATGGTATTGGGGGGGGGGGGGGGGAATTGCCTACTAGTCTCCTGGAACTCAGTTCCAAGTTATATAGGTGTTCTTCTTTACTGTCTGTTCCTTTCCTAAAACTGATTTAGGGCAAAATGTTGCTCAGTGGACAGCACTACAGCCTGTGCGCTGGGTTCAAGTCCTATCCAGGTCAAAATCTGCAAAAGAGTTTGTATGTTCTTCCCATGTTTGCGGGGTTTCTCCAGGTCCCCACACTCCAAAACATACTGGTAGGTTGATTAGATTGTGAGCACCATGAGAAAAAGGGACTGATCTGGCCAACACCATGCAGTGTTGTAGTAATCTGGGTGCGTACTGTAAGCCTGGCAAAAAAAACCACTAAACAATAGTGTCTTCCACGCTCTCCGCCCGTTTTTACAATGGGGTACCAGGTTCATCATTCTACTAGGTAATGATTCTGCTATGGTGCTCTTAACGCCCACCCTTTAGCTTATTTACAGTAGCTCAATAGGTGATGATAAAAGGCGATGCAAAGTGCATTTTCCACATAGCCGGTATAAGTGAAAGTACAATCAACAGGAGTCCTGTTCCAAATAGTTATCTGGGGTATTATCTGATCATATTCTGCTGCTACGACACAGAACCCAAGATTGGCATTTTGTGATGTTAGAGCAAAATCTGGCAGGAAAATTTTCCATTGCTGTTCATAGTTTTCACTATTTTGCCTTTTGCCTCAGCTATAAAGTGATCATAGTAGTCCGTCAACAACTACTGAATCCATCGAAGAAAAACAATCGCACCAGGAAGGCATAGAACTATTTATTGGATCCATTAAACCCAATGCCAATTTTTACTGACCCAGCCACAAATTAAATCTATGGTGACTAGGTATGGTGGCAGAGGTGTACAGGAATCAGGAATGGTGAACAATGCAAGAAACAAGTCACACACGGTTCATTTTGTGATGAACTTTTCAGTGAAAATCCTCTGAGCACATTATTGGACATGCTCCAAATATAAAATGTGATGGAGATGTCAACTTGTGCATGCGAGATGCGTCACCTCCTCTGTGCTGCTCTGCTTTCATGCTGTGCCCTCCCCTGTCCGACAACTTCAAGAAGGAGGGGCAGAATGACGGAAAAGGAGTGAATGCCAGACACAGCGGACACAGAAGTAACACTGGCCCATCCTCCCTCATTGCTGTGCAGGCCTCATGATGTTATCTAGTAGAGAGAGGGAAGGGGGAATGGGATCACAGACCACGATTCTTCCCTTGTCCGCATCAATTGCAGTGTGCAGGTAGTGGCAGAACAGGGATTGTTAGTCCTGCTCTGCCGCTGCTTGCATGTCAACAGTGCCCACCTGATACTGAATTTTGACATCGGGCGGCCCTTCTTCTCAGGGGGGCCCAGTCGCACCCCCTGGATGGTAACTTTTATTCCACATGCGCATCATGAATATGTCTGAAGTGCCACAGTCAGAGTATGCCAATCTTTGGCTAAATGAGCTGTTTCCTAGAGTAACTATAGTTTAATATGATTATTGAGTAAGTGATGTTCTGCATTAGCATTCCATAATTACAAAGGGGAATGAATCTCAAACAGGGACAAAGTTTTCTTCTCCTGTTACCATTTATCAATTCTGCAAAAAACAAATCATTTTTATGTGAACAATGTTACCTGCTATTTCGGAGTAGATTAGAATAACAAAAACTATAATTAACCTAAGATTATGTAACATGGAAGAGAGACGGGACGTGTGAGCCCTATACTGAGTCAGCCTGCTTGCTTCAGGGTTTATCCTAGGTGTTGCAAACACAGAACAAGAAACAAAACTAAAAAGTGAGATTCAGAGGTCCGGGTCACAGGGAGGTGGTTAAAACAGCCAATATCAAAAAGACATAGTTAAAATACCTAAAGCCAACATCTAAAGCCAGTCTACCTGTTAACCCGTGTAACAACTTATTTTTACTTCCACTCCCTCCTCAAACCCCATAGAGTTTCTTTGAGAAGCAGGGTTTGTAGACCACTGTGCTTTTCTAACCAGTTTACTGCAGTCAACACTAAGTTATCTCTGGACCTCTCTGGTATACACCTCCACTCCTATACAGGAATCTGAACTTTGTGCAGATCGTTTACAGGCACAACTTCTGGTGGATGTCATGATGAGTGCAGCAAAAAAAGCACAAGGGGTGAGGCATCAATTAATAAAGACAATTCACGTATCAGATGGCAATACAGCAGAATCCAAATAAAAGGTCAGAGACCAGGCAGCAAACAAACGTCAGGAAAAAGGCAGAGTTGGGCACGGAGATACGGATCACGTCAGGTCAAGGGAGTCTAAAAGAGCAGGAATATGGACACGTGGAGCAGAAAGGAGTCTGTGAAACAAGCCACGGCCCAAATCAGGAGTTCAAGCAGAAGCAGTATTGCAACAGTGTGACCACACGACAAGACAAAACCTCCTAGCAGGGAGAGGGAGATGTTATCACCATGGCTTGTATTGGTAGGTATTAGAGTGTGCCCACCGACCTTTAAATCAGGGCTGAGATGCAGCAGTCCCTCAAGACCCAGAAGTAGAGCCCATTGAGGAAACAACTACAGGAGGCAGCTATGCGAGAACGAGGCTACAATCCTAACTTGCTACATTCCGTGATTCTGGAAATAGCCGGAATGCAGAACTGGATTAGTATTTCCTTTCAGTTACAGGAGCTTATAAACAAAAATAATAGCAGTATGGATCTTCTATCCAAACAGACAGCCACGACATAAAGCGCTGACCCCATTCACTATCCGCTCATTTGTTTTCTTCAATGGTGCCAGACACTATACTAAAAATTTTGCCTGTTGTGTGTAGAATCTGCTTCAATGTAGATGTAAAATACCATTTTTTTATTGTGACATGTTTAAACAGTTGTCATGGCTGAGCTCTTCTACATACCTTTAGCACATAAGTAAATGTAAGGGTTCAGGGAGACAGAAGGAAAAGACATTTAAATAGACATGATCCGCTACAACTCTACATTCCCTGAGATTGTGCAGGAACAATGATACCTTGATGAAATTGTCTATATCCATAGAGAACATATGTTTGCAGATCTCAGGAGAATAACAATCTGAAATTCTGGGCATTGTGCATAATGACTGGTGTGATAATGTTATCCAGGAACTAAGCTGTGAACACATTTGCAGAAAATCGTTTTCATCGGCAAATAAAGTATTATTCAGGAAAAATTAATATGTGCAATAGAAACACACTGGAATTTCCAGGCAGCTTCCTAGCCCCTGGCTTCAACATGTTTGAGTTTTATCTTGTACATTTAGATTATGATGGCAGAATTGCAGTTTAATGTTAGTTTTACGACATTTTCTGCTTCCAGTGAGAAAGACGATGCATTTGACCTTGAAAACCTTGGCTTCCATTGAACACAACACACACACACATATATATATATATATATATATATTATAATATTAGTTCTCCAATTCATTGAGTGGGAGCCAAACATTTATTGGGCTGGGACTATTAAGTCAGAACACTTCCTAATGGGTGAAAAATGTGGTGGCAAGGAAATAAAAAAGAGTTTGACCTCTAACAATCCCTGACTAACATACTAACAAAATAGATCCATTTTACAGTTTTATTACGTTCATTATTGAAAACCAGCCTGCTGGCTTTTATTACAGTCTAATCAACTACTTGTAAGTCGGGGGGGGCTGACGGCGTGATGTGAAGCAGCACGTCACGCCGATTCCTCCGAGGATCCCCCACCCCTCTATGGAGCGTGAGGTGCCGTGGTGTGCACAGAGGGGAGATTGAGCGCAGTTCCCAGTCGATCCACGCTGTGACGGGTCCCGAGCATCATGCGGCTGCCTCGAGGTGAGAGCCGAGGTCAGGCGGAGGCGAGAGCAGCCGGGCACAGCGGGGGAAGACGCGCTGAGGAGACGCACAGTCCGAAACTCTTCTAGCCCCCGGCAACCCTTGGTGCGAGCAGGGGATGAAGACGGGGGTGATTCGGAGAAGCGAGCCACAGTCATCTGCTTTTTTCCCCCTCTCCTCTTTCCCCTGGAGGTGAATCAGGCTCTTGTTTGTGAGAGGAACAGAGAGGTTAGGCCCGGACCCAGCACGAATTTTCGAGGCTCAGCAGAAGTTTCACATGGGTTTATGGATGCTACCTGCATGGTGAGAGCAGAGGAGCAGGCAGCATCATCCGTTCATGAGGAAGCAAGTTGATCGCTTCAAGGATTACAGTATTACCCTGGAATGTAGACTATTTTTACTCTCTACTCTGAAATTTCGACCTTATTACGTTTATGGGACTTGGTATTCCGTCACTTAACCTATAAGAACTTTGATGAGGACAGTATTTACTGAGATTCACTACAATTGGCACTTTCCGTGCTGTAACTGTGGTGTCAGAGGTGCATTAATTTTTTCTCTATCTGAATTTGACTGAATACGTATACTACTAAGTACCAAGTCTCAATATAATCTGTGCTCCACTGTTGTATATGCGCTGTCCTGCCTATGGGGGGGCAGAGAGCAGAAGCTTTATCCACTTTACGAGGAAGTAAGTGGAGGGAAGCAGGATCATGTAGAACTTTGGAACGGAAGATGGTTTTTTTTTTTTTTTTTTTTTTTTTTTTTTTGTTTTTATTCTCACTTTGAAATTTTTCTTATTAAGCTGATTACAGGACTCGGGAAGAATATACCGGCGGTGGAAGTAATCCTGATAAGTGTCAACTTGATCTACAAAGAAGCAAGCTGGTCGCATTAAGGAACTCAGCATTACCTGGGAACGTGAGACTACCCATTCCTTATTTTCTACTCTGAAATCTTGTTCAATATGCTGCTTGGACGATCATATGCGGTATAAAGGAATTTAGTCAAGTGCAATGTTACATGTCCTCAAATCGCGAGGAGTGATACGGCATTAAGGGTCCCGGTTATAATACTGGGACTCACTACTTCTGTACTTTACTTTGCTGCAACTGTGGTGGGAAGACGCATTAATTCGCTTAACCTTTCTAAATCTGGATGGATGCACATACATTACTGTGATTCATTATAATTCTTGTTTATTTTGTGGCATATGGTATCGGAAGGATACTTGCAATACGTTCTGAATGTTTTTCTGGATTGATGTGGGTATACTATTAATGCTCTCTGAATATGCCTGTGGAAATTGACTATCGCCAGGTTAAAGAGTTGTAGTTAGTAGCTAATCAAATGCCCCCCAAAAACGCGCTAGGAAATCCGCAGAGGTCTAGATAAAATGTGGAAAGCTTTCCCTACACACTCACGCCAAGTAGGGAAGGATAGAGAGGAGACAGGAGGGGAGGTGGTATCACAGGATGGTTCAAGATTCTCAGTGTACAAAGCGAAGACACAGCGCAGGCAATAGTTCATCTTAGCGAAATATTGGAAGCAGTAAAAGAGACCTAAAATCTCTATGGAGTCGTTAAATACACAAATGGGAGGAGTAAGAGAAGATATTCAATCTATCAGGGAGGAGTTGCATGGACTCAGAGAAAAGAATAAAGAGATGGAGACTATCTTAGCAAAGGTAGTAGCTGATGTGAAGGGAGTTAAGCAGACATGCTAGGATGAAAAGTGATAACAAATCTCTGAAAAAAAATTGAACGATCTGGAGAATAGGTCCAGAAGGAACAATCTTAGGATTGTAGGATATCCAGAGGGGGGGGAATGAGGGGAGCTCGGTGAGGAAATCCGAAAATGGTTGACGGGAACATTGGAACAGAAGAGCTCTCCCCCTTCTTCGGGATAGAAAGGGCCCATCGGGTACCGTTCAAGAAACCTATTCAAGGAACTAGACCTAGAGCTGTGTTGATCAGGTTGTTCAACTCTAAGGCAGGGACTGTATCCTGCGAATAAGTACGGCGGGCGAACCAACTCATATCAATGGTCAAAAGATTTTTATATTCCCTGATTTTTGTAAGGAAACGAGAGGGCTAGAAATTAGCTTTCTGGGTGTGAAAAAGCGGTTGATGGAAGCTAAGATACAGTATTCGTTGCTTTTTCCTTCTAGATTGAGAGTCATCTATCAGGACAGGACATGGTTCTTTGATAGATCTGAAGAGGCTTCGAGTGGTTAGAGAAACAGGGGATTTGAGAAAACAGTGGTGATGTGAATTAAATGGATAGAGCACCTCTCGCCAGGGAGGGGGAGGGGGAGAGGGAAGGATGGCGCCAGATGAGTTGAGAGATCTATGGTCTAGAGGAGTACTGTAGGTCATTGAGGGGAGGGTGTAGGGTTGGGTGTTGGGACGTACGATGGAGGTTTTGTTTTTGGTTTTTGTTTTTTGTTTTGTTTTTTTTTTTTTTTTTTTTTAGAGAAGAAATGTCATTCTGAAATAATACGAGGATATTAACATGGAAATGTTAGGCGGCCTAAGGACAGGATAAAAGAAGGTGATCGTGTTTGATCTGATCAAAGACACCTACCACAATTGTATGTCTGACAGAAACCCATTTAAACAGATGACTAAAACAGATCAGATGGTGCGCTCATCATTCACACACCATGACTCAAAGGTGGTCAAATCTCTGGATTGATCAGTCACCGGAGCCAGGAAGTGTTTACCTGCTGTGTAATAAGCCACCTGCAGCCCTGCAGGATCATGTCCCCCAGGATGCCCTGCAGGATCATGTCCCCCAGGATGCCTTGCAGGATCATGTCCCCCAAAGGTTTAAGACTAGAGATGAGCGAGCACTAAAATGCTCGGGTACTCGTTATTCGAGACGAACTTTTCCCGATGCTCGAGTGCTCGTCTCGAATAACGAGCCCCATTGAAGTCAATGGGAGACTCGAGCATTTTTCAAGGGGACCAAGGCTCTGCACAGGGAAGCTTGGCCAAACACCTGGGAACCTCAGAAAAGGATGGAAACACCACGGAAATGGACAGGAAACAGCAGGGGCAGCATGCATGGATGCCTCTGAGGCTGCTTAATCGCACCATTATGCCAAAATTATGGGCAACAGCATGGCCATGACAGAGTGACAGAATGAAGCTAGATAGCATCTAAAACATCCAATAATTGACCCTGACACTATAGGGGACGGCATGCAGAGGCAGCGGCAGCAGGCTAGAGAGTGGCATGGCGACATACCCTAAATGGACTCAGGCTTCAAACCAATGGGTGGCAGAGAGGAACCAAAGGAGGTGAGCAAGAAGCGCTCAAATAATATCGGTACATGATAAAAGTTTGCCAGTATATTTTGTGGATTACACAGCAGGGTGGCGACAAAGTTAACATGGAAGCCATGAAAACAACCCAAAATTCTGCCTGACACAGCTCGTTTGATAAGGGGACCATGTATGGAGGCAGTGAACTAGTAGTAGATTAAAGGTGCTGCAGTTAAAACTATGTTAGTTGGATCTTGGGGCAGTGAACTAGTAGTAGATTAAAGGTGCTGCAGTTAAAACTATGTAAGTTGGATCTTGGCATGGAGCTGGCGCTCCGCTGCCAGTGCTGTGCCCATATATACAGGATAGGAGTAGTAGTACTGTGCTGTGTCCATATATACAGGATAGGAGTAGTAGTACTGTGCTGTGTCCATATATACAGGATAGGAGTAGTAGTAATGTGCTGTGCCCATATATACAGGATAGGAGTAGTAGTAATGTGCTGTGCCCTTATATAAAGAATAGGATTATTAGTACAGTGCTGTGCTGATGTATCCTGGATAAGAGTAGTAGTAGTAGTGTGGAGTACACTGTACTCCATAGCTACCAGGACCCCTCTGATCTGTGCTGATCAATACAGGTCCAGCAATAAGACAACCTGCCATCAGCTTATTTGTAAGGGGGTCCTGGAAACAAAGAGATTGTCCAAAGTGGACAACCCCTTTAACAACTCATGTAATTAAAAACATTGACAAACAGACAACCAAGAACCCTCCTCAGGCAGAAGCCGGGAGTCGTAAGAGGTGGAAATTTCTCATTGTTGCTATTTACAGCACAGAGGAAAGGGAAGGAAGACAATTGTATATTCCAGGTTGCAGATCCTTTTGCATGAGAAAAGACCAATGGGATAGATGGAGACAGCCAGACGGAGAAACCAGACAGAAGCTTGGACGCATTCTTTCCATCCATGGTCTAAGGTGAGAAGATGTTCTATCTAGATAATAAAGACCTTTCATCCTTTTACTGGAAAGGCTTTTCCATGGAGACGTGCCATTAAGTGAGGCAACCATGAATAATCCCCGGGCCGCTAGTCATATGGAGCAACGCTGGATGACTACCACTGATGGAGGATAAAGGCTCCGGAGACGTCAACAAGTCCTCCAGGAGAACAAGTAAGATCAAGATTAGCAAAGACATTTTAGAGAAATTATATTTAGGAACAATTTCTGAATATTGGGGGTCATTCACTAAGGGCCCGAATTGCGTTTTCCCAACGTGTTACGCGAATATTTCCGATTTGCACCGATTTTTCCTGTATTGCCCCGGATTTTTGGTGCACGTGATCAGATTGTGGCGCATCGGCGCCGGCATGCATGCGACGGAAATCGGGGGTGTGGCCAAACAGAAACCCGACGGATTCGGGGAAACCGCCGCATTTAAAATTAAAAAAAAAAGTGTCACTGGACACGCTCCCCTGAGGAAGTCACCGGAGTAGGTGACGATACGCGTGGGGTTCGTACTATCAGATTTAACACATGGGCCAGGCATGGCACATGTGTCAGTCTGCCGAGTTGCAGAGCCGCCACCAGGTTACGGCCGTTGTCACACACAACCATGCCTGGCTTCAGGTTCAGCGGTGCCAGCCACAGATCAGTCTGCGCCGTGATGCCCTGTAATAGCTCTTGGGCGGTGTGCCTTTTATCGCCTAGGCTCAGCAGTTTGAGCACCGCCTGCTGTCGCTTAGCAACGGCACTGCTGCTGTGCCTAGAGCTACCGACTGATGGCGCCGTGCCCACGGATGGTAGTTCGGAGGAGGAGGTGGAGGAGGGGTGGGAGGAGGAGGAGGCATAGTAGGCCTGAAACACCTGGACCGAGGTAGGCCCCGCAATCCTCGGCGTCGGCAGTATATGAGCAGCCCCAGGGTCAGACTCGGTCCCAGCCTCCACCAAGTTAACCCAATGTGCCGTCAGCGATATATAGTGGCCCTGCCCGGCAGCACTCGTCCACGTGTCCGTGGTCAGGTGGACCTTGTCAGAAACGGCGTTGGTCAGGGCACGGATGATGTTGTCTGACACGTGCTGGTGCAGGGCTGGGACGGCACATCGGGAAAAGTAGTGGCGGCTGGGGACCGAATACCGAGGGGCGGCCGCCGCCATGAGGCTGCGAAAGGCCTCGGTCTCTACTAGCCTATAGGGCAGCATCTCCAGGCTTAGCAATCTGGAGATGTGCACATTAAGGGCTTGGGCGTGCGGGTGGGTTGCACTATATTTGCGTTTCCGCTCCAGCGTCTGGGGTATGGAGAGCTGAACGCTGGTGGATGCTGTGGAGGATCGTGGAGGCGACGATGGGGTTTTTGTGGCAGGGTCCTGGGCAGGGGGCTGACTATCAGCTGACACAGGGGAAGGAGCAGTGGTGTGCACGGCCGGAGGTGAACGCGCTTGTTGCCACTGAGTGGGGTGTTTAGCATTCATATGCCTGCGCATACTGGTGGTAGTTAAGCTAGTAGTGGTGGAACCCCTGCTGATCCTGGTTTGGCAAATGTGGCACACCACAGTCCGTCGGTCATCCGGTGTTTCCTTAAAGAACCTCCAGACTTCTGAAAATCTAGCCCTCGCCGCAGGAGCCCTCGCCACGGGAGCTTCACTAGTTGACACATTTGGCGCTGATGCACCAGCTCTGGCCCTGCCTCTCCGTCTGGCCCCACCACTGCCTCTTCCAACCTGTTCTGGTCGAGGACTCTCCTCCGTCTCAGAAGCACTGTGTTCACCCGGCCTCTCAACCCAGCTTGGGTCTGTCACCTCATCATCCTCCGATCCCTCAGTCTGCTCCCCCCTCGGACTTCCTGCCCTGACAACAACTTCCCCACTGTCTGACAACCGTGTCTCCTCATCGTCGGACACCTCTTTACACACTTCCACTACGTCAAGAAGGTCATCATCACCCACAGACTGTGACTGGTGGAAAACCTGGGCATCGGAAAATTGCCCAGCAGCAACCGGACAAGTGGTTTGTGACTGTGGGAAGGGTCCAGAAAACAGTTCCTCAGAGTATGCCGGTTCAAATGCCAAATTTTCCTGGGAGGGGGCAGACTGGGGGGGAGGAGGCTGAGGTGCAGGAGCTGGAGGAGTGGGGATTTCGGTGACATGGGTGGACTGCGTGGAAGACTGACTGGTGGTGGACAAATTGCTCGAAGCATTGTCAGCAATCCACGACATCACCTGTTCGCACTGTTCTGGCCTCAACAGTGCTCTACCACGAGTCCCAGTAACTTCAGACATGAACCTAGGGAGTGTAGCTCTGCGGCGTTCCCCTGCTCCCTCATCAGCAGGTGGTGTCTCACCCCGCCCAGGACCACGGCCTCTGACCCCTGCAGTAGTTGGACGCCCACGTCCCCGCCCTCGTCCTCTACCCCTAGCCCTGGGGTTAAACATTTTTAAAATGAGAGTTATAACTTTTTTTTTTTTTTACTTTTTTTTGTTTTTTTTTGTGTTTTTTTGTGTTTTTTGTTTTTTTTTGAGTTTTTAGAACCAAACAATCCTATCCTATTGCTATGGCTATTTTCTAGCCAAGTATCAAAGGAAGCACACTACTATGCCAGATGAGATGACACTGAGTTAGTGCCTAATAGAAATCCAACCCCTACTGAATTTTGCCACTTCGGCCTTTGCTATGGATATGTGCGCCACTAAGCGCAGAACACAGCGGTCGCAAGTCTCACTACAAATTGCTCAGAATTGGCAAGTACATGCACTGCAGAAACTACAGCCACCAGCAGATCAACCAGAAATCAAATATATAGAACGCTACTGTAGGCTTCAAGAAGCTGTTTGTATTCTCCTATGGCTATTTTCTAGCCAAGTATCAAAGGAAGCACACTACTATGCCAGATGAGATGACACTGAGTTATTGCCTAATAGAAATCCAACCCCTACTGAATTTTCCCACTTCGGTCTTTGCTATGGATATGTGTGCCACTAAGAGCTAAACACAACGGTAGCAAGTCCCCCTGCTAATTCCTCACAAAATGGTAAAAGATGCAAGAAACTACAGCCACCAGCAGACAACAGAAATCAAATATATAGAACGCTACTGTAGGCTTCAAGAAGCTGTTTGTATTCTCCTATGGCTATTTTCTAGCCAAGTATCAAAGGAAGCACACTACTATGCCAGATGAGATGACACTGAGTTATTGCCTAATAGAAATCCAACCCCTACTGAATTTTCCACTTCGGCCTTTGCTATGGAGTGCGCACTAGCGAGAACAGCGGTCGCAAGTCTCACTACAAATTGCTCAGAATTGGCAAGTACATGCACTGCAGAAACTACAGCCACACGCAGATCAACCAGAAATCAATATATAGAACGCTACTGTAGGCTTCAAGAAGCTGTTTGTATTCTCCTATGGACTATTTTCTAGCCAAGTATCAAAGGAAGCACACTACTATGCCAGATGAGATGACACTGAGTTAGTGCCTAATAGAAATCCAACCCCTACTGAATTTTGCCACTTCGGCCTTTGCTATGGATATGTGCGCCACTAAGCGCAGAACACAGCGGTCGCAAGTCTCACTACAAATTGCTCAGAATTGGCAAGTACATGCACTGCAGAAACTACAGCCACCAGCAGATCAACCAGAAATCAAATATATAGAACGCTACTGTAGGCTTCAAGAAGCTGTTTGTATTCTCCTATGGCTATTTTCTAGCCAAGTATCAAAGGAAGCACACTACTATGCCAGATGAGATGACACTGAGTTATTGCCTAATAGAAATCCAACCCCTACTGAATTTTCCCACTTCGGTCTTTGCTATGGATATGTGTGCCACTAAGAGCTAAACACAACGGTAGCAAGTCCCCCTGCTAATTCCTCACAAAATGGTAAAAGATGCAAATTAAAATAAAAAAAGTAGAACGTTATTGTAGCCCTAAGAAGGGCTGTTGGGTTCTTTGAGAATCACTCCTGCCTAACAGTAAGCTAATAGAACACCCTAACGCTTTCCCTGACCAGCAGCAGCTCTCTCCCGTAGCGGCATCCAGACACAGAATGATCCGAGCAGCGCGGCCAGCGGCTAGTCTATCCCAGGGTCACCTGATCTGGCCAGCCAACCACTGCTATCGACGTGTAAGGGTACCACGTCATGCTGGGTGGAGTGCAGAGTCTCCTGGCTTGTGATTGGCTCTGTTTCTGGCCGCCAAAAAGCAAAACGGCGGGAGCTGCCATTTTCTCGAGCGGGCGAAGTATTCGTCCGAGTAACGAGCAGTTTCGAGTACCCTAATGCTCGACCGAGCATCAAGCTCGGACGAGCATGTTCGCTCATCTCTAGTACTCTCTCAGGAGTATCATACCTCTTCGAAGCAACTTCCTCTCAGCTCTTGCTCTCGGACACTATCTTCCCATCAGTGAAAGCTGTTTACTTTAGTTCTCACACAGACATCTAAACTTCTTGAGCTGTTTTCACTGCATTTTTCTACTACTTATAATTGCTGCTTTGCCTCCATGTGATGAAAGCTTCAGGCTGAGCGATTCATAGGATAGTGCAACATCCTCACTATCAAGATGTGAAATTGAGTGGCTAAGTTGTATTGTTGTCTTACCATATCACAAATTAGTAGGGGGGGGGAAGAAAAATGGTCATTTTCCACATTTTTGAAGAATACGGGACCTAAAGACATAAAGGATGTTTTCACATTTTCACATCCCAATAATTAAACCAGTAGACACCTATTACTGGGGGTCTTAAACTCCATATATGTATACCACTGTGTGTGCACACTGTGATTATGGTGATCTGCTCAATCGCTTTGTTGCACTACCGTAGTGAATGATGCTATAGTCTACCGCTGTATCTGGATGAATGTTGGAGCATTACTCTGTGGGTGGGCACCATATAATGATTTGCATTGAAATCTTGTTGACACCGGAATAGTGATACTAACCTGTGTGGGAACCCCAGTAGTGATGCTGGCATCCTCCACTTCTGTGTGTGCACCCTTTTCATTGTTGGTGGCATTCTGTACCGTCTATAGGTTACCACATAATTCGTCTATATACATATACAATCACTGGAAATAAGACTCACACTTCAGCTTCCCTGTCTCTTCTGTAACAAAAATTTTTGCTCCCACTGAAGTCCATAATTTTCCTTTTTATGCTGAAGTAATAATGTGTGGCCAATGGCGTCCTACACGACTCACTTATTATCAAACAAAAAAAGGGATAACATAGAGATCAATTAGCAGAAAACTAGGCTGATTCATTATAAATCAGATCTTAACTGTAAATCTTTTTGCAGGATCTAATAAAAGTACTAAGAATTCTACTGATACGGGGGACAAACCAAAGGGGGGGAAGGATGAATAGAAATGGCTTAGAAAAGAAGGAGAATAAGGTTGAAAGGACTGTAGCGAAAGATTCGAAGTCAATTCTAATTTTATTTTAGATATCGGTCTTTTTTTGCTCTCTCCTTTTTCTATAATTTGGGGGCTGCCTCTGTAGAGGTCCTGGTGTTTACCTGTGTAAGGTTCTGTAAGTGGAGGGAAAAAAGGAAGTTTTTGGGAGCGGCGCAGGACAAGGGGACGTAGAAGGTGGGTGAATTAGAAGGGGATTACGTAGGAGACAACCGTGAGGAAGGGGGATGAGGGGGGCATAGGGAGGGAGGGGGTATAGGGGAAAAAAGGTCGAGGGCCTGAAAAAGGAAGGAGAATACGTGGTGAGGGGTAAAGATAGAATAAAAGAGAGAAAGTGATGGCACCTGACGAGGGGTAAGGTGGCGGACGGAGAGGGGAGGGTTGGTTATGTTTTACAAAAATTTAAGTAAATGCTGCAGAAAAGATCTACTAAAAATTTATTTAAAGGTCTGGGGGAGCACAGCACAATAACAGAGGCGCATGGGGTAGCCATCACAAAACAGAGGTCCTTGGGGAGCAAAGCACAATAACAGAGCACTGTGGAGGCCCAGCACAAGAACAGAGGTCTGGGGGAGCACAGCACCAGAACAGAGGTTCTGGGGGAGCACCGCACAAAACAAGGTCTTGGGGAGCACAGCACAATAACAGAGGTCTGGGGGAGCACAGCACCAAACAGAGGTCTGGGGGAGCACAGCACACGAAACAGATGTCTGGGTATCACAGCCAAGAACAGAGTTCTTGTGAGCCAGCACAAGAACGATGTCTGGGGGAGCACAGCACCATAACAAAGGTCTGGGGAGCACCGCCACAAGAACAGAGGTCTGGGGAGCACAGCCCACTACAGAGGTCTGTGGAGCACAGCACCATAACAGGGTCTGGGGAGCACAGCACAAGAACAGTAGGTCTGGGGGAGCACAGACTAGACAGAGGTCTGGTGGAGCACCCGCACCAGAACAGGTCTCGGGGGAGCAACAGCACAGAACAGAGGTCTGGGGGAGCACAGCACAGAACAGAGGTCTGGGGGAGCACAGTACAAAACAGAGGTCTGGGGGAGCCCAGCACAAGAGCAGAGGTCTGGGGTACAGAAGCAAAAGAAACATAGGTCTGGGGGGAGCACAGCAAAGAACAGAGGTCTGGGCTAGCACAGCACAGACAGGGGCTCAGGGAGCACAGCACAAGAACAGAGGTCTTGGGGGAGCACTGCACAAGAACAGTTCTGGGGGAGCCACAGCACCAAACAGAGGTCCTGGTGGGGGAGCACAGCACCAACATAGATCTGTGGGAGCACTAGCACAGAACAGAGGCGCATGGGGAGCACAGCACAAGAACGATGTCTGGTATAGCACTGCACAAGAACAGATGTCTGGGGGAGCACAGCACAAAACAGAGGGTTCTGGGGGGGGAGACAGCACAAAAGAGGTCTGGGGAGCACAGCAAAAGAACAGAGGTTGGGGAGCACAGCAAATAACATAGGTCGTTGATCACAGCAGCAAGAACAGAGGTCTGGGGAGCACACACCAGAACATAGGCGGGGGAGCACAGCACAAGAACAGAGGTCTGGGGGAGCACAGCACAGACAGAGTTCTGGGGAGCACAGCACAAAACAGAGGTCGTGGGGATCCAGCACAATAACAGAGGTCTGGTGGAGCACACACAATAACAGTGTCTGGCGGAGCACAGCCAAGAACAGAGGTCTGGTGAGTACAGAACAAGAACGGAGTGTCTGGGGGAGCACAGCACAAGACATAGGTCTGGGGAGCACAGCACAAAACAGAGGTCTGGGGGACACAGCACAAGAACAGATGTCTGTGGGAGCACGCACAAGAACCTAGTTGCAGGGGAGCACAGCACAAGAACAGAGGTCTGGGGTAGCACTTGCACAAGAACAGAGGTCGGGGAGCAGAGCAACAGAACAGAGGCGCAAGGGGAGCACAGCACAAGAACAAGTCTGGGGGAGTCCACTGGCACAAGAACAGAGGTCCTGGGGGAGCCCAGCACAAGAACAGAGGTTCTTGGGGAGCACAGAGCAAGAACAAGAGGTCTGGGGGAGCACAGCACAAGAAAGAGGTCTGGGGAGCACAGCACAAGAACAGGCCTTTGGGAGCACAGCCCAAGACAGAGGTCTGGGGAGCACAGCCAAAACAGAGATCTGGGGAGCACAGCACAAGAAACAGAGGTCTGGGGACACAGCACAGACGCGAGGTGCAGGGGAGCACAGCACAAGACAAGGTCCTGGGGAGCACTGCACAAGAACATAGGTCTGGGGGTAGCACAGCAACAAGAACGAGGCGCAGGGGGGAGCACAGCACAATAACAGAGGTCTGAGGACACTGCCACAAGAACAGAGGTCTGGGGGAGCACAGCACAATACAGAGGTGCTGGGGGGAGCACATCAACAATAACAGAGGTCTGGGAGCACAGCACAAGAACAGAGTCTGGGGAGCACAGCACAATAACAGAGGTCTGGGGAGCACAGCCCAACAACAGAGGTCGGGGGAGCACAGCACAAAGAACAGAGGTATGGGGGCGCACAGCACAAGAACAGGAGGTCTGGGGGAGCACAGCACAAGCATATTCTGTGAGACAGCAACAATAGCATAGAATCGGGTGAGCACACCAAGAAAGGGTCTGGGGGGCACAGCACAATACAGAGGTCTTGGGGAGCACAGCCAAAGAACAGAGGTCTGGGGAGCACAGCACAAGACAGAGGTCTGGGGAGCACCGCACAAGAACATAGGTCTGGGGGAGCACAGCACAAGAACAGAGATCTGGGGGGAGCACAGCACAAGAACAGAGGTCTGGGGGAGCACGCACAAGACAAGGTCCTGGGAGCACAGCACAGGAACTAGGTCCTGGGGGAGCACAGCACAAAACAGAGGTCGGGGAGCACAGCACAAGCACAGAGGTCTGGGGGAGCACAGCACAATACAGAGGTCGGGGGAGCACAGCACAAGAACAAGTCTGGGGTAGCACAGCACAAGAACGAGGTCTGGGGGAGCACAGCACCCGAAACAAGGTCTGGGGGAGCACAGCACAAGACAGAGGTCTGTGGAGCACAGCACAAGAACAGCTGTCTGGGGAGCACAGCACAGGAACATGGTCTCAGGGAGCACAGCACAAGAACCTAGGTCTGGGGGAGCACAGTACAAGAACAGAGGTCGGGGAGCCAGTACAACAGAGTCTGGGGAGTCACAGCACAAGAGACAGAGGTCCCTGTGGAGCACAGCACACAACAGATGTCTGGGGAGCACAGCACAAGAACAGAGGGTCTGGGGAGCACAGCACAAGAACAGAGGTCTGGGGAGCACCGGCACAAGAACATAGATCTGGTGGTAGCACAGCACATAGAACAGAGGTCTGGGTGAGTACCTCACAGGAACAGAGGTCTGGTTGTGTTTTATACAAAAGTTAAAAATGATACATATGTAAGTGTAGGGATTTATTACAACTGCAAATTAAATAGTGTATAACTTTACTCTTTTTTACATATTTACTGTTAATTGTTTTCACTTTTCTCTCCTTACAGTTGATGTTCTGGTTTGTTATTCACTTGGTCTGCCACCATAGCCTACTTTAGTCCGTTTTTGTATAGATTTGTGCCCTTAAATGTTTTCTTTTACCCAATGGCCTGATGAAGAGACCTGCGATCTTGAAACTTGGCCTTGTCATCATTCTTTTTTTGGTTAGCCACAAAACGATTCAACACGAGGACTCTCAACTTTCTGTATCCACAGCCAAACAAATCTCAGTTTCAAAATCTGAAAACACACAATCTCATACCGTATATTTAGATATGTGTGAACTGTGAATGCAGCTTTGGATGGGAGTAGAGTATAAGACTCTTTTTCCCATGACAGATTTCATTATAGTGGGTTAGAGCAAGAATTCGTGGTCATAATAGATATTTTTTATAGAGTCAGGTGCTTGGACGCTAATGGGGCACTTTACTTCCTTCCTGGGGAGTTCACGAAATGCATTGTCACTAATGCATGTGCCCAATTCACCTAAGATGTGCGCCCGATATCCTGCATGTGTCAGCTTCCGCTCCAGTCCGCGGAGTTCACCATCTTCTTCTGGGTGCATGTAAGTGCTTGCTTGCTACACAATTGTAAAGTAAATCCATCCCGCGCAGTCTGAACTAGTCGGTCTTCCAACGTCTTGCCCCGATTTCTGTGCATGTAAACGCGGCCAGCGCTGCAAACGATCCATGGTGACGACACAATCCCAGGTAACCTGCCCCAGCGTACGAAATGCCCGAAAACAGTCGAAACATACAAAGTGCGCAGCCGGCCCCTTAGTTAATGGATCTGGAATAAACACAGAAATCAGACATTTGTATGAATTGAACATTTTAATACAAAATATGTAACCCCTTAAGGCGCAGCCATTTTACAGCTTAAGGCTCAGCCCTCATTTTTTAGATTCTGACTTGCGTCTCTTTATATGGGTTATAACTTTTGAACACTGTTACTTATCAAAGCGATTCGAAGATGTTTTTTCCCCACAGTTGTACTTCATTTTAGTGGTAATTTTGGCTATAAGTTTTGCGTTCATTTACAAAAAAAAGAAAAAATGAATTTTTAGAAAAATTTGCCATTTTCCGAATTCAAAATCCCGCGTTTTCAGGCAGACGATTACCACCTAAATAACTTGCTAATAACATTTCCCATTTGTCTACTTTACATTTTCATATTTTTGAAATGTTTTGGATAATTTATTTTGACGTCACGCGGCCTTACAAATCGAATAGCGATTTTCCGTATTTCGAGAATTGACTATTTTGGGGATAAATCTGTTTTGAAATCAATTTTTAATATTTAGCAACAAAAACCCCCTATCTAACCAAACCCCATTTTCAAATCTGCCCCCCTCAACATCAGAAACAGCTTTACCAAATGTTACCCCTGAGATTCTTCATAGTACTTGAATCAAAATTGGCGGTGAAATTTAGATAGGTCAAATTTTTGTCGGTTAATACGTTCATTTAGCCCTAAAATTTGACCACATTTCCAAAAGATAAAAAAGATAACCACCATAAAATTTGTTCTACCTACTCTTTCTCCTGGTGCAGCGACCCCCTCATGTGGCCTACTTGTGGTATGGGGGTCACAGAGGGCAAAGGGCGGAGCCCCGAAGCTGCCAGGATTTTAGTTTTCCTTCGTTGCCCCCTTTTGAATGCTATAAAATTTTCGCTTTTTCCGTTATTTGCGCTGTGATGGCATTTTTTTTGCGGGACGAGCTTTTTCCAGTGTTACATTTTGGGGTTTGTATCACCTATTGTTGAATTCTGATTTTTTTTTCCGAGTTCATCCGTATAGAAAATCATAATGGTATGATTTTTCTTTTTTTTCTTTCACTCCTAATATGTGGTCTATCACGTATTACGGGGATACCAACATGAATAAAAAAAAATATTTTTCTTAATGTTTTTTTTACAAAAATAAATTTGCCAATAAACCCTAATGTGGGGAAAAATCTATCATTTTTTTTGCAATCCCAGCTTCCAAGTGGCATACATTGTTTACTTGATTTTGGCTATAGAGCTGTTGATAGCTTGTTTTTTTTTTTTTGTTGGCGGACATGTTGTTCTTGCACACGTATCTGGGTTCTGGTACATATTTTTTGTTGATTTCACTTTTTATTGCATTTTTATTGGTGATATAATAGTACAATCATAATTTTGGCGGTTTTTAAACGGTTTTTTTTTACGCGTTCACATATGGGTTCAATAGTTTTTTCAGTTTATGCTATGGATTGTTTACGGTCACGCGGTGATCTCATTTTGTGGGGTTTGTGTATGATTTGAGACTTTTTTGAGCGTTTATATGTCTCTTTATATGTTTTTGGGCTTATGGGATTTTTAAGTGATTTATAAAGTATTTTTTTAATTGAAAAAACATTTTTTTTTACATTTTTTTACATGATCCACCATGGGACATGAAACAGCAATCATCTCTGATTGCTGTTCTTCGATATCTCTTGCAATACTATGTATTGCAGGGTTTATTAGCAGTGCCAGCCTATTCAGATTGCATGGCTTGACACTTGGCCTTTAAGATACGTCAAGACGCATAAAGGTAACTCCCTCCAGTCGTCTCCTGGGTCCCGATCGGATCCCCCGATGCGCAAACAACAGCCGATTGCCCCCCGAAAAGGTGCGGGGGGGCGGCGATCGTGGGGTAAAGACCCCAGAAGGCATGTTAAATGCCGCGGTCGCGTTGACCCTGGCAATTTAACGGGTTAAACAACCGCGGGATCAGAGTCCCACTCCGACCACGGTGGTTATCCAGGGATGTCAGCGGTAATTACCGGCTGAATATCCCTCGGCTAACGATGCCGGTTCGGCTGCCGTGCAGCGCTGAACCGGATCGTATTGCGCCTTAGCTGTACTGCCGCTGACGCTAATCTTCGGAAGCTGCTCAGTAAAGCTACGCGCGGATCGCTAAGGGGTTAAGGGGATTTTTTTACAGCTTTCCTCTCTTTCCTATGATTACACTTCCTGGCTTCCTGGTATTTTCATCTATTTGCCTTAACCTAATTCTAGAAAAATTATCTCATCCGTTCTATTGTATCTTCTGTTGGTTTCTTCATTCACAGACAAAGTTTTGCAGGAAAACTTTGGGCCACTTTATCACTTCCCTGTTGCGCCTAAGTGTAGTAGTTGCGCTAAGTCCTGGCGCACTGTTTTTGCCCAGAATTATCACAAGCTACAACCATCTGTGTAATATATTTTCTGCTCTTATTAATCCCTTTACTTTACCATGTAGGCGCAGTTTAGGCCAATGTTAGATCGGCTCTTACATGTGATCCTGCTACAAGCTCCCCTGCTTCTCCCACATCCCAGAATGAAATAACACTCACGCAGCACCCAGGTGTGGTGACACCAGCACCCAGTGACCTCCTCACACAGCAGCACCCCGGTGTGTGACACCCTGCACCAGTGACCTCCTCAGCAGGGGCTTCTCCTGGAGGGATCCCCCAGTGCTGGTCTTCCTGCTGCAGCAACCCGTAATTCTGCACAATAACCCCTCAGACACTGTGCGAATTACATGGGGACACTTGTTTGCAGTATCGCAAAATTCTGCAAACTTGTGCAAACTTGTGCAAGCTCTCTTCTCTCTCTCTCTTGCTTTGAGCTCAGGATTCTGCAGAATATTTTGTAAGTAGAAGGTATGCACGTAAAATAGAGTCTGCAGCTCTGTCTGTAATGTAGCTAATGGTATCTATTCTTGTTCTAAGTTCTGCAGATTATCTAATGTATCTATTATATGTACTAGTTCGGCAGAGTATTAAGTGTATCTATTTTATATTTCTAGTGTCCTGGCTGAGCTCTGCTGATAAATGAGCTCTTCCTGCAAGGGGCCAGTGCTTTCTCTCGATAAACGCCACCTTCGGACTGGGGTGATGTTGTTTGCGCCCGTTTTTGCGCCCTAAATATGCAAAAGGTCGGCATCTTGATGAAATTATCATTGGCGCAGCAAAACATCTGGAATTAACGAGAGATGAGGAGGTGTTTTTTGCTGCGCGGCTAATTTGACGTTTAAAAAATAATGCGCAAAAATGGCGCAAAAACGGTGCGCCTATACGAAAATCTGCAAAAACAAACATAAAAACAAGTGATAACTGTGGCCCATAGATTTTGTTAGGTAAGAGCAATACTAGGGCCCACATTATCACTGTTGTTTTTTCTGTTGTTTTTTGCGCCTTTCTCGCTTAGGCGCAAGATCCGTTTTGCGCCATTTGTGCGATTAAACGTCACATTTTAGCCGCGCAGCAAAAAATAACCACCTTTCCCCCCCCCCCCCCCCCCCCCCCCCCCCCCCCCCCCCCCCCCCCCCCCCCCCCCCCCCCCCCCCCCCCCCCCCCCCCCCCCCCCCCCCCCCCCCCCCCACCCCCCCCCCACCCCCCCCCCCTACCCCCCCCCACCCCCCCCCGCCCCCCCCAACCCCCCCCCCCCCCCCCCCCCCCCACCCCACCACCCCCACCCAAACCCTCCCACCCCCCCCCCCCCCCAAAAAAAAAAATCCAAAACAATCTATCTTTCAATTCCAGATGTGTTGCTGCGCCAATGATATTCATCACGTTGCGACTTTTGCATTTAGGCGTCAAACACGGGCGCAAAAACACTCCAGCCCGGAAGGTTGCGTTATCTGAGAAAAGCCTGAGCCCCTTGCAGAAGACTCATTTCTAGTCACATAGCTCAGTCCCAGACACTAGGACATATAATAGATACTTAGATACTCTGCAGACCCTATAACATATAATAGATACATTAGATACACTTACAGCATGCTGCAGACTCTTTTACAGTTCATCACCTTCAAAGGGGTAGACTTTTAACAAAATATTCTGCAAAACCTTAACTCACAGCAAAAGAGAAATAACTCTGCAAAGTTGCAGAATGTTGCAGATACACAAACTTGTCCCCCATGTAATTCTGCAACATTGGTCTGAGTGGGATACTGTGCAGAATTACAGTGGTGCAGCAGGAGACCAGCACTTGGATTCCCCTCAGGAGAAGCCCCTGCTGAGGAGGTCCACTGGGTGCGGTGTCACACACCTGGGTGCTGCTGAGGAGGTACTGGGTGCAGGTGTCACACCCCTGGGTGCTGCTGTGAGTGTTATCTTCATTCTGGCTTTGGATAGCCAGAGGAGCTTGTAGCAGGAATCACATGTAATGCCTGATCTAACATTGCGCCTAAACTGCGCCTAAACTGTGTTTAAGTAAAGTATTAATAGAGGCAGAAAATATACTTATCACATAATGGTTGTAGCTTGTGATAATTCGACAACTGCGCCAGAATTTAGGCGGCAACTCTTACACTTAAGGCCACAGAAGTGATAATGTGGCCCTAAGTATTCACAAGAAAACATTGGGGCAATTTACTTATGCGGTATGTTTGGAGGGGCGGGGGGATGGAGCAGGGGCCAGGAAGAGAGGGGTCAAAAAGAAGATGGAGGAAGTGGTCCATTCGCGATCCAGCGGCGCGTTCTCCGCTTGATTCGGGTTCGCCCGGGATTATTAAGGTAGTTCCTCCGCCGTCCACCAGTGGCCTCTGCTGCCGAAAAGCATCTACCCGGAGTCACCATGCCGCTAGTGAAGGTAAGTGCCTCCGCGACAGATTTTTTTTTTTTTAAATGCGGCGTTTTTCCGAATACGTCGGTTTTCGTTTGGCCACGCCCCCCGATTTCCTCGCTTGCATGCCGCGCCGATGCCCACAATCCATCGCGTGCGCCAAAAATCCCGGGAATTCAGGGAAATCGGCGCAAATCGGAAATATTCGGGTAACCATCGGAAAACGCGAATCGGGCCCTTAGTAAATGACCCCCATTGACTTTAAAGAACAAAGTTTTTCTACATTTCTTCCTGGATGTGGTATCCAGCACCTGTAGGACTGGTTATGTACAGGGTGACGGATTGTATCAGTGCTACTGTCAACTGTCGTCAATGGGGCAACAACTCTAGGTAAATCAACTTGGGGCAGATTTATCAAGCAGTCTGAAAGTTCAGAATATTTCAGTTTCCCATGGCACCAATCACAGCTCAGCTTTCATTTCACCAGTGCTCATGAATATTTTAAAGGGGAGCGTATTGGTTGCCATAGGCAATTGGAAATATTCTGACTTTCAGACACTAGATAAATCTGCCCCAATTGTGTTGTGTCCATGCAACACCGTAATAAGGTCGTCTCGCTCCTCATCGAGCTCGCCACTCATCAGGATACACGAAAACAAAGCGCAGGAAACTCAGCTCCTGCCCCAGCTGGCTGGAATTATAAAGGAATTATTGTCAGGAAACAATACATTGAGCGTATTTCATAAATGGTGTGTACTTAAAAGCACAGCAAAATGTAAATAGCAATGATCTTTTATTAAACATGCGTTTTCCGATCCCGATTTAAAAAATGCATCAGTTGTTGAACTTTTTGGCAGTTGTTTCCCATTCTCTTAATAGTGATGAAACCGGTTGTAAGCAGCAAAGCATGGTCAAACGGTAAAAAAAAAACGGTCAAAACTGATGCCTGTTTTTAACGGACTGAAAATGTAAGCAAAAAAGGACCAAACCCGCCAGTTTGGCATCACCCTAAGCCCCTTCCCACTTGCGATGTGATGCGATGAACTCCGCATCACACTCGCAACGCAAGCTGTCGTAACTCACGTGCCCGAACGCTGCAAGCACCGCGGAGTGAACTGACATGCTGAGTTCACCCCCGGTGCAGCGTTCATGCGTGCGTTCCGACAGCTTGCGTTGCGAGTGTGATCGAGTTCATCGCATCACACCGCAATTGGGAACGTGCCCTAAGAGAACCTGCACATTATTGCTGTTAATCTGCACCCTTTGCTATTTCCTTAAAGAAACCTACACCACAAATCTACCTATAAAGGTAGATCGGGTTGGTAGGTGATCAATGAGGAACGTGAGGATAGCCCTTTTAATGGGCTAATCCTTCACGTCCCCGACACTTTTCCAAACTTTTAATTAACCCAATATTAATTAAATTTTCTAGTTGTACTGCGGCCGTACTCCACGCCCCGCAGCCACTTTTACCCCTCCTACTCAACCATGTTTTGCCGCTGGTGCGGTACTGCTCGAAGCCGGGGCTGCACAACGCGGTCCTGCTTTTCTGCGCATGCGCAAAGGCAGGATCGTCGGACGAGCGCGCATCTGCGCGCGAACATGGTTATTAGGAGGGTAAAGTGGCTACCGTGGCTTGGAGTAGCCCCTCGTGTAAACCTCAGATGCGGCTACTCCCGCCCAAGTAGCCGCATCACAAAATTAACATATTAGGGTAATAAAAGTTACAAAAAAGTGGCGGGGACTTGAGGATTAGCCCTTAAAAAGGGGCTTCCTCACGTCCCATTGATTCTCCTACCCCCCGATCTACCTTTATAGGTAGAATTGTTGTGGGTATGTGCCCTTTAAAGGACACTCACCATAGATTTACGGAGTAATAACGAATACACTTACATGCTGTGTTCGCCCCCCCTTTTGCCGGATCTGCTTCTTTAAGCTTTGTGGCCTTTTGTTTTGAGAAAAAGGCTTCAAAATGAGCCCGAGGGGCTCCATTCTTCCATAGAAGGGTGGCTGTTTAAGCATGTTTTATTGAAAATCAAGGGTATAAGAAGTTGAAAGTAGAGCAGATCCTGATCAGGGGGCACAACCAGCATGTAAGGGGTATTCGGTTTATAATCCTGACCTGATGAGTGGATTTCCTCTACCTATCTGACAACCCCTATGTGTGACCTGGCCCCTAAAAATGTTTGTGCTGTTCAAAGTGAATGACCCCTCCGGGAGCCATTTTCTAGGTGAGGGCCAAAGGGGTGACACTATCATCCATAGTAAAGAGTCATCGGTCCTTCAAGTCCTGTTATTCTATTTATTGCATCTTTTTACTCATCACAAACTCATACAATCCCACATGAGGCTTTATTGCCCTTGAAAAGATAACGCAAGAGAGTGAACTGATAATGTGGAGAAGGGGCATTGTCCACATCTGGAGCTAGAATTGCTATCCAGTTTCATCACTTAACAGGGTAAAGCTCTGCTCGAGACTATCAGTGACCAAACCTCTTACTACAAAAGTTCATTTTAGTGTGAAGCAAGTTTTTAATATTTATTTTGGTCTGATAAGATACTTGGGCCGATTTACTAACCTGTCCCTGCGCGATCCCCGAGGTGCGTTCCCCGACTTATTGCGCGCATAGATATCCTGCCTGTGGTCGCTTCCCCGTCAGATCCCACGAGTTCATCTTCTCTTCTGATCTGCATGTAAGTGCTTGGTCTTGAGGACACAATTTGAAAGTTAAATCTGGCTCAGTCCTGAATCAAGTGATCGTCCCCCGGTTTGTGTCGCTCGAAAGACGGCGCCCGATGCCCAAAATCCGACCTCATGGGCCACACCCTGCTAAATCGTGCAAATGAAAATCATCCTAATATCCGAACATAGTGGGTCAATTACCCTTAGTAATTGAGCCCTATATGTTCATCGACAAACGGAGAAAGACTGAACCCAAAGTGTGTAAAGAAGTCGTGAAAGGTGGTGGAGGAAGTGTCAAGATTAGGGAATGTTTTCGAGCAGGATTTGGTCTCCTCATACAGCAAAATGGAAGGGCAGTGTGTATCAGGCTATTGCAACCACATGTGGTTACTTTTTTGCGTTATCACTCAGTCAGCATTTTCCTTGAAAAATGGGCCACACATTATGCAAAATGAAGGATTTATCTGTTGATATGCTTTGGTAATTGGTGGTCAAAATGTCTCTAGTGGCATATGAGCCTTTACAAACTTTCTTCATATTTCAAAATATTTCTGTAAAAAAAAATCAAATACCATACATTTGTTCTCTAATTTTGATCTCCAGAATATTGCTTGGGATATACACTCCGCATACACTCACCCGGCCACTTTTATTAGGTACACCATGCTAGTAACGGTTTGACCCCGCTTTTTGCTTCAAACTGCCTCAATCTCTTCGTGGCATAGGTTCACAGGTGCGGAAGCTCCTCAGAGCTTTGGTCCGATATTGGACATGAGGCATCACACAGTCCCCGCAGATTTTCGGCTGACATCCATGAATTTGCGAATCTCCCGTTCCACCCAATTCCCAGGAGCACGTTGGCAAAACAATCCCAAGATGCTGCTATTTGATTTTTTGATATCTGGTGACATGTGTAGCCATTTGAGTCCAAGTGACCTCATTGTCATGTTTCCAAGAAACCAGTCTGAGATATTCCAGCTTTATGACATGGCGCATTATCCTGCTGAAATATGCCATCAGATGTTACAGGGTACATTGTGTCATGAAGCATGTACATGGTCACAACAATACTCAGGTAGTCTGTGGCGTTGCAACGATGCTCAATTGGTCCCAGGGGCCCAAAGAGTGCCAAGAAAATATTCCCCACCATGACACCACCACACCAGCCTGAACCGTTGATACAGGCAGGATGGATCCATGCTTTCATGTTTGTTGACGCCAAAAATTCTGACCCTACCATCCGAATGTCTCAGCAGAAATCGAGACTCATCAGACCAGGCAAACGTTTTTCCAATCTTCTACTGTCCAATTTTCTGATGAGCTGTGCAAATTGTAGCCTCAGTTTCCTGTTCTTAGCTGAAAGGAGTGGCACCCGGTGTGGTCTTCTGCTGCTGTAGCCCATCTGCCTCAAAGTTCGACGTACTGTGCGTTCAGAGATCTCCTTCTGCCTACTTGGTTGAACGGGTGGCATTTGAGTCCCTGTTTGCCTTTCTATCAGCTCGAACCAGGTCTGCCCATTCTCTCTGACCTCTGCACAACAAGGCATTTCGCCCACGAACTGCCGCTCACTGATGTTTTTTCTTTTTCGGACCATTCTCTGTTAAACCCTAAGAGATGTGTGTGCGTAAAATCCCAGTAAATCAGCAGTTTCTGAAATACTCAAACCAGCCCTTCTGGCACCACAACCATGGCCACGTTCAAGGCACAAATCCCTTTTTTCCCCCTCATCGTCTTGAACTGCAGAGATTTCTTCAATGTCTACATGCCTAATGCACTGAGTTCGCCATGTTGATGTCTGATTAGAAATTAGTGTTAACGAGCATTGGACAGGTGTACCTAATAAAGTTGGGCGGTGAGTGTAGATGACTATACCAATAGATCAAGCTATAGACATAATAGAACTGGCATTTTTGAATAGAGATGATATCCATTTGACGACATTCTATTGCGACACACTGGTGGTCATTTACTAAAGGGCCCGATCGCGGTTTCCGACGTGTTATCCAACATTTTTTTTACCAATCTTTCATTGCGCCGATTTTCCCTGAATTGCCACTGGATTTTGGCGCACACACTCGGATGGTGATCGCGCGGCATGCAGCGCCTCACCACGACGACGAATCGGGGGGGGTCCTGGGACGACAAACCCGACCGGATTGGAAAAACCTCCGCAGTTAAAAAAAAAAGTGTCGCGAGCTGGCCTACCTGCATACGGCCGTAGGCGGTGAACTGCAGTGCATTCTCGTGACTCCAGCAGCGCTCGACACCTGGTGGACGTCGGAGTGAACTAGCCGTTAGTGAATCCCGGCCGAGAACCCAAATCCTCCGCAGAGAACGCGCCACCTGGAGTCGGAAGGAACGGGTAAGTAATCTCCCCATAGTGTCGTCTTCACTGTAATTTTCATTTTCTGTTCAATGCACCAGGAAGCACTTGATGTCACCTCAGTTTTGCTTCACACATAACATAACGCAGATAATACTTTTTTCTCCATTTATTAGAGTGACATTGGTTCCCACACTAAATCCTGTATAATTTTAGGATCCTTGTTTTCCAGTCAAATGGTGAAATCTTGGATCGTTGGTTCTTTGGACAATCTTCTGGGAGGAAAACACAGGGACAAGTCTCCAGCCAGAAAGATGTACGCGAAATATGCAGAAACATCCCCTCCTCCAATTTCCTTTTACAAAGCGCTGAATGTTGACACTTGTAATTCTCACAGTTTGGTCGGGCAGGCGGGCCCACCATGTTACCCATTTTTGATTGTCTGGACAGTATGAACTAAAAAAAGAAAAAAAAAATGTTATACCACAGATCCTATGAAATCTGACTGCAATCAGTCACATATAGATTTCTTTTGTAGTTCATTGAATCATAATTAATAATATAATAATAAAATAATAGTACTTTTCCTTTATTTATATACAGTCATGGCCAAAAGTTTTCGAGAATGATACCAATGTAATTGTTACAAAAGTCTACGGCATCAGGTTTTATAATGGAAATTTGCATAAAATCCAGATTTTAGCAGAGGGGATCAGCGTAAACACAATTCATTGCAAATTCAATATTTGCCTAGACATGAACTTTGTCCCCCAAACACATTTCAACTTCATTGCAGTGCCCTTAGGCTAGTCATAACATGTGTCAGTGATTGCGGGTAACAGTAAAAGAATAGTGATCTGCCACCGGGGTGAGTCAGGAGGGGAAATTATGCCGACCTTAAGCAGCTGTGGACAGGTTCTGGAAGTTAACCCCATTCTCCTCTCAATTTGTACTTACAAGACTAAATACAATAGTTTTGTGCCCCCAGGCCCCTCACGTCCATATTTGACACAACCATGTGTAATACTGAAGACATAAAGACCCCAGGACACTGAAACTTCCCGTACTCCCAATAATCTATTTCGTATTTGTATGTGGAAAAAGAATATTAATCACGATCTAGAATATCAACTCTATTAGGAGTACGAATGGCAACTTAGATGAAGCTCAGCTCTATTGTATACATGGTAGGTTCTATCATCGCTTACTCTATGTGGGTGGATTCCCTATGCGGCAGATGAAGCAGCTGGCTTTTTTGTAAGTTGAATGCCTACATGAAGGCTATGAAGATAAACCTACCAGATCTGTGCTTGTTAAGGTGTGAATAGTGTCAATGCTGGGGGAAGTTGTTCCCGACTAAACTCAAATCAAAAGACGAGGGGCACTGTCCTCCATCTGGAGAAACAAGTTTAATCACCAGAGGCAACAGGCTCTTTTTACTATTAGAACTGTCATCCCTGTGGAATATCCTGCCTCATGTGCTGTGTCAACGCAGGGACAGCAGAGAGCTTCAAGAAGTCTAGATGCCTTTTTACACCTAAATCCATTGATGATTATGTTCTATGGAATTGTTTCCCCTAAATCCATCCTCATCCATCCCTCCTTTCCTTGGTTGAACTTGATGGACAGTGTCTTTTTCAACCTTATACTATTTATACTATGAATGTTAATAATATAACAACTGTATGTAGTCCCTGAATGCAGTGACAATGGTGTTTAAAAGGAGACTCTGTCACCCCCGCAGCTGAACCTTTCTCTTTAGCCTCATTACTTTACTTTATGCTCTTCTACACCACTACTTGTGAGCTAAACTGAAGGATTCTTGCCATTTATTATACTTTAATTGCTAGAAGCCAAATAGATGGAGTGTTGTATTGTGATATTACATTGATGCGTTTATCAGAAACCTCCGTTAACGCCTATCTAACACGCGCTGCGGAGCACAATTGGACACACGAACCGGCGGATTAATGAGGGGTCGCCCCCGATCTCTATAGGCTTTGCGGTAACTCCACGCCTTATCTGCAGTCACTACCCCTAAAACACTCCCACAATCCCGCCCCCCCCCCATAATACGCCGGACCACTTTGCAGCGTCCTGCTATCTATTGTGCTCTGCTTCGTGTTGTAGATAGCGTTATCGGTGGTTCGATTGTACATACTTTAGTACATCTCCTAAGTGCCGAATTATGGGAGACTGTTCTCTTTTCAGTTCTGTGGTTTTGGGAAAGCTGTACAGTATGTAGAGTTTCTTGTAGTGGGCAATGACTACATTGTATAATTTGTGGCCATAGGACTTTATTTTTCTTCTGTTTTAGTTTTGTCACTTTTTTTCCTGCTTCAAATAAGCTAAAAAAAAACCCAGTGTTGGCCATTGTGCCCTACTGTCTGGAGTGTACTGTGGTCTGTATAACGGCTAAACAGTGCGGTGATTTCCAGAACGAATCCCGATTTTATAGTAGATGAAAATAAGCCCCCCCTTCAGAAATAGGGTAAGGAAGAAATGGGTAGGGAAAGAATTCCATTCGTTTGGAAGCATTTATTCAAGAGGGGTTTCAATACTGGTTCACTCCAAAATTGATTTTCAAATCTTAGGTAAACACATTGATAGGGATGGGAGATTTGTGTTTTTGGCTGGATCTCTATATGGCAATAAAATTTTATTGGTCTGTATATATATCCCACCCCCCTTCTCGCTAGAGGTCTTTGGGGAAATGTTGAAGTTCAGGGAGGGGAAGGAGGACTTCCAATTGATCATAATGGGGGATCTCAATGCAATTTTTGATGAGGGTTTGGACCGCGTGAATCTGGAAGGGAAACGGGCTGGTCAGTCAGGAACTTCAGTCTCCAAGCTTGCCCTTTTTTGTGAGGAATTTAATTTACTAGATGTTTGGCGATTCAAACACGGAGCTAAAAGAGTGTTCTCCTGCCATAATAAGACACACAACACGCTATCTAGGATAGATCACTGCTTGGTAAGCCCCTCCCTAGTATCTAGCATCAGTAGAATAAGATATGAGCCAATTATAGTTTCTGATCATGGCCCTGTGGTGGTAACTATGGGGGAAGCGGAAACTAGGAATCTTAACTTCAGATTAAATGCGCACTGGTTTTCTATTTTAGGAGATAATCCAGATGTAAAAAGTCTGGTAGCCGAGTTTTGGAAAGATAATATAAGAACAACAGGTTTAATCGAAGTGTGGGATACGCTTAAAGCTTATGTGAGGGGGATACTCAAGAAGGAAATAGGGGAAGCTAGACGTAAATACAGCCAACAGGAGCAGAAGTTGTATAAACAATACAAAGTAGCTGAACAGAAACTGGAGGATCGGTCAGACAATGTTAATAAGAGTCGGTTAGAGGATGCTAAGAAGAAATATGAGGAGTTCCTGACGATTAAAGCCCAGCATAAAATGTTCTTCCGAGGTCAAAGATTCTTCTCGGAAGGGGGGAAAGCAGGGAAAATATTATCTCAGATGGTGTGTGCCTCCAGGAACAATGGATTTATTGGGGCTATCAGAAGCACCCAAGGGGCAATAGAAAAAGCACCACACCAGGTAAGGGCACAATTTAAAATCTTCTACGAGGAACTTTATAGGTCCAGTTTAGAACCAACAAGAAGGTCGGCGGAAGGTTATCTGGGGAAAATTAAATTTCCAAAGTTAGATGAGGAACAGATTCGAATGTTAGATGCCCCAATAACAATCGAGGAATTGAGGGAAATAGTAATAGGCTGCACAAAAGATTCCGCTCCAGGGACAGACGGATTTCCGTTTGCCCTGTACCGGAAATATGGAGAAGAACTCTTGCCCTTGTTGTTAGAGGTTCTGAACGAATCTAAATCCACCGGGAGATTACCTAGCTCTATGATGGAGGCGGATATTGTTTTAATCCCGAAAAAGGATAAGGATGAGTTAGAAATGGGCTCATATAGGCCCATTTCACTTCTAAATACGGATGTAAAGATCATAGCGAAATTACTTGCCAATAGGCTACAGAGGGTGATCGCCTCCATCGTACACGAGGATCAAAACGGGTTTATCCCGGGAAGGAAATTAAATGATTGCATACATAGACTTTTTTCTGGGATAGAGAGAGGGGAGGGGGGGCTCCGCTCCATCCTGTCTTTAGACGCGGTAAAAGCGTTTGACAGGGTGGAGTGGAGCTTCCTTTGGGAGGTTCTGAGGCAATTTGGGTTTGGACCTGCCTTTATAGGTTGGGTACAGATATTATATACTGCCCCAGTTGCAAGGGTGGTGATAAATGGGGTACGTTCTGAACCATTTGCATTAACTAGAGGGACAAGACAGGGGTGCCCTCTGTCTCCTTTGCTCTACGCTTTATATATTGAACCACTGGCAATTCTTCTTAGGGAGGATCAGCGCATAATGGGAGGGGGATGTGGAGGTAAAGAGGATAAGCTGTGCTTATATGCAGATGATCTGATCCTATACCTACAAGACAGCGTATCAGCAGTACCCAGAGTGATAGAGGTGATAGAAGAATATGGGGAATGGTCAGGACTTCAAATAAACTGGACAAAGTCACAATTGCTCCCATTGGATCCGAAGGTTAAAAGGGGTTTAGCAGATTATGGGATCTCCATCTGCGAAGATAGTTTCAGATATCTAGGTATACAAGTGGCCAAAGAGCTGGATAGGTTTGTGGAAATTAATTTGGTACCACTACTGAAGGCGATAAGAGAAAGAATGCATTGCTGGGATAGGTTACCGCTATCAAGAGCAGACAAAATCGGCCTTATAAAAATGATACTCCTCCCACAAATCTTATTTGTTCTTTCAGCTAGCCCAGTCTGGATAGAGGAGTCGATGTTCAGGGTCATTGAGGCAATGCTGAATGACCTTATATGGGGTCGGAAAAAAGTGCGCATAAAGATTTGTCATCTATATCGGCCTGTGGAGGAAGGGGGGCTGGGAGTCCCATTTTTTAAGGGTTATTTCATTGCATCACAAATCAGTAGACTGGTAAAATGGGAAGGGAATCCGGCAATTTTGGGGATGTTAAGGGATACACGATTTTCAAAGGACTCAGTAGTGGAGATGTTAGAGAGTGGTATTTTGAGCACAGAAGAATTTAAGAAGAAGGAACTACCTAATCTATTATTTAAATGTTGGATAGAGATAAAGAAAATGTTGAATATTCACGGTTTTTTGGAAAAAACGCCGTTATGGGGAAATTATCAGATTAAAGAGTTATTAAGTATCCCGGATTGTGGGTTTTGGAAAAGGTTGGGGGTTAAATATATATCACAATTTTTGTCTGAGGGGGAGATCAGACCTTTTACACACTTTGAAGAAGTTTATCACTTAAAGAAAGGGGATTTTTTGAGATATGGTCAAGTTGTGCACGCACTTGCTACTTTTAAAAAAAAAAGGGGAATAGGTTTGAGGGTGGTGGCACATGAGTGTCTAGATATGGTAGTTAGAAATAAAGGAATCAATAGGAATATAACTTCTAAAGTTTATAAACAAATAATAAAGGGGGTGTCTTTTAACCGTAAACATCACTCTTGTATAAAATGGGAAAGGGCGATGGAGGGGAATGCACCGGTTAGGTGGGAGCGAGTGTACAGGAATTTGAAGAGCTGTTCAATAGGATGGAATCACAGACTCATACAGTTTAGCATTATTCATATGCTCTATTATGCGCCTTTAGATCTATCAAAAATGAAACTTAGAGCTGACAGTAAGTGCCTAAGATGTTCCAGTACCGAGGCAAATTTCTTACATGTTATATGGCATTGCCCGATTATCCAAATCTTCTGGGAGGAAATCTGTACTCATGTGATAGCAGTCTTGGGGATAGATGTTGCATTCACACTTAAGAATGTTGTTTTGGGGGATCTGGAAGGGGTTGAATTGGATCGGGAAGGACAACAGCTGGTCCAAAGGGTGTTTCACCTCGGTCGGGTGTGTATAGCCAGGAAATGGGGCACTGCAGAACCCCCATCTAAGGAATATTGGTTGAATCTGACGGATAGGATTAAGAATTACGAGAAGGTATGGTTCTACAAGCAGGGTAGGAGAGGAGGGGAGAAGTGGAACCATATCTGGGGTAAGTGGAGGTCAAATTAGGCCTCTCTTCCAGGATAAGTAGGGTGTGTGGTTTTTTTTTTTTTTTTTTTTTTTTTTTCTCTTCTCCTCGGTACTTAGGGGGGGGGGGGGGGGTAAGGTTGGACTAATGTGATATAATACAAAAAAAGGAAAAAAAGGTTGAATTAATCTTGGAGTGGCTTATACAGAAGTATTTTTTGGAATGTGCATAGAATGGTATCAATATAAAGATGTGTAAAGTCCATGAGATGTTACTTATGTTTGTAAGTGAGCCAATAAAGTTATTGAATTTAAAAAAAAACTACTTGTAAGTCATAGCCCATCCCTTTAAAGATACAAAAGCAGAGGAATAAATATTAAACAAGTAACATAATGTGATCTATTACAATAAACTAAAGAAAAGGAGCCATACAACAAGCAATTAAATGTGTCATGTGACAGTAAGGTACACCAGATGAGCCGAAAAAAACCTCTTGAGAAATGACAGGAAATACCAAAAAACAAAAAAAGAGTAAATAAGAACCAAGGCTTCGAAAGAATTATGAAAAATAATCATCTTTATTACAAATGAAGACCATAAAATGTATATAAAATGAGTACATCTCAGAAGGAGATACACAATGAACGCCAGGTAATAGGTCCTGAATAGACAAAATATTGTAGAAATAATACAAAATATTAAAGACAGATATAATGTGGCCACAGAGTACACTGAAATAGTAAAATAGACTACAGTCTACATATAAATGCCGAGGTGGCAATAATATAAACAGTGTGAATGGCACAGAAAAAGTAAGAGCCCAAAATCATAGAAGCACAAACACATACAGTGATAAGAGAATGAACGCCAAATCGGCAAGGATAGCGCTGATGTGAAGGACAAAAGGACAAACTATTACCTGGCGTGCAACCACAATGCGGCTTTCAACCGCAGCAGGTCTTTGTCAAGGGATGTGTGTCTTTAATATTTTGTATTATTCCTACAATATTCTGTCTATTCAGGACCTATTACCTATCTCCTTCTGAGATGTACTCATTTTATATACATTTTATTGTCTTCATTTGTAATTATTATTAAGATTATTATTTTTCAGAATTCTTTCGAAGCCTTGGTTCTTATTTCCTCTTTTTTTTGTTTTTTGGTATTTTCTGTAATCTATTACCAGTTTGTTCATGGAGCATAGAGCAAAATTTTTAAATCACGCCCTGATCAGGGCTTGGCCAGTAGCCTGCTAAAGTCATGTGATATCCCACATTAGTATCAGTATCTGTGTGATATATTGAGCGATGCAATTGTGTGACATCACATGACCATAGATCTTTTTTTTATCAACAGGAAGTACACAATGAGGCTTCCTTCTGATAGACAGGAAGAAGAAATCTAGAAAACAGGGATTTTATACAGAAAGCATATTGGAAAATTGTATTACTACTCATTAAACAAACACTATCAATATCAGAGGATAAAAAGGGGTGATATGAGCAGTGGAATATAATGTCATGTGGAATTGTTTATGCTAAATGGTGTTGATGCTTCTGGAGGATAATAGGGGCACATTTACTAAGAACAGTGCAGTCTGTATTATGTGCAGTTTGCCTGTGTAGTATCCAGAGGGCGCCAGATTCAGGATTTCTGGCTCAAGTTCTGCATGAATATGGCGCCCCCTGCACTGCCCCGGCAGAGTGCACCACTTTTTTTGGTGCCCCTTTTAACATAGGGCATACAACACATTTCTGTTGGGTAATTAGTGGATTTTGGAAAGCGCGAGGTGAAAATTTCTGCTCAAAACATGGTCTATGATGTTCCCTGAGTCACAGGCAACAACTGTGCAAAATTTGGTGATTGTAAATGCGATAGTGCAGGTGAAACGCGGTTGGAATTATATTATGGTGGAGCCTGACCAGTAAGCACCACAGGCTAATTTACATATCTTATAATACATCTTTTACAACAATGCGGCCATGCAAAGATATAAGAAATGAAGCTTGGAACATGGGGACAGGACAGGGAGGTAGGTAATAGTCATCCACCTTCAGGTAATCTGGTAATCTGATGGTAGATGTCCTTTAACTTCTTGTATCTCCAGTTCTGTAGCTCACACAGAGCCACATGTGATCTGAAAGAAAAACTCTTACCTTCAATATGACACCAAAAGCATATTTCTAGGTAATATAGAATCAGGTAGAGGTAGAGACAGTTCATCTCCATCTTTTCAAGGTGATTCATCGCGGGAAAACCTTGACTGTTGTCATCTCTTTCGCATAGAACTTTGGAGGTGATTTCTTTTTATGGGAAATTAGTGTTCACATAAAATAGGAAATGCTTAAAAAGGATATTTCATACCCTGACCGATGGGGTTCATAGGTTAGTTGGGTAAAAGCTGGAGACAAAGGCCCTGTAAAGAGGAGATGGGTTAGAAATCAAGGTCCTATACTTTACAAGGCACATTTGACAGAAAAATATTCCTTTTTCGTCATAGTCCTTTTTTCTAATATAATCTACTGTATGACTAGTTAAATAAATAATAACTAAGTAGTAAATCTTATCCAGAACAACAGAATAGGAACTGGATAAATATTTAATGCAACTTTTGCTCTTTTACAATTTTTTTAGCCTTTCTAAAACCATTCATTTTTTAACTGCTTCCCCCAAGCAGCTGAAATGATATTGTATTTTTAGCAAACATTGTGTCTTGGCATCAACATAAATCATTTATACTACATGACTATAACTCACATTAATCATGCCCAAAAACGATTGATCAAAGCTTGATTCTTAGTGAAACTCACCTCCAGCACATAAGTCAAACTACAACAGTGCTCTGGAAAATCACTCTAGGTGCCAATATTACATTTAGTTAGCTAAGGAATAATGACTTTATCTTACTGCATACATTGTGTCATTCTTATTTTTTTCTTTTTCCCTTTAATGCAGGAAAAACTATAATTGAAGGAATACAATTTGATACACAATACTTGAATATAGGTTGTAAAAAATGTGGCTAACTAGTAATTCATCCAGACATTAAAATAAGTGAGGCCTAAAAATCACAGGATTGCATGTTATCCAATATTAAAGGAGTAAATGTATGTTCCAGTTAAGGGAGATGCTTGATCCTAAAGTGAACCTGTGATCAGGATTTCACCATTTAACCTAATGACAGTTTTCTGCAGAAGTGTTCTCACTGTTTCCTGTTCAGTTTAATTATGGGGGCGCCTCTGCTGGACGTTACATTATGGGGGGCAACGGCTGGAACTTAATCTATGGGCAATGCTGGTGTTACATCTATGGAGGGCACTCTGCTGGATGTTATAACTATGGGGACACTATGCTGACCGCACTTGAAGGGAACTCTGTGGAGTTACATCTATGGAGGCACTCTGCTGGATGTTACATCTATGGAGGGCACTCTGCTGGATGTTATATCTATGGGGACAACTATGCTGGACCTTACATCTATGGAGGGCAGTTGCTGGACATACATCTATGGGGGCCACTCTGCTGGATGTTACATCTATGGGGACACTCGCTGGACTTACATCTATGGAGGGCACTCGCGGACCTTACATTTATGGAGGCACACTTGCGGACCTTACATCTAGGAGGCACACTTGCTAGACGTTACCTCAATGGGGCCAATCTGCTGGACATTTATTAATTGGAGGGGCTGCTGTGAACATTTCATTGATGAGGGGAGATTACTGACAATTTTACATATATGGAGGGCACTCTGCTGGAGTTATAAACATGGGGACACTATGCTGGACCCTACATCTATGGAGGTGCAGTCTGCTTGGACGATCCCTATTGGGGCCACTCTGCTGGACGTTACATTATGGGGCACTCTGTGGGACGTTCACTCTATGGGGGCACTCTGCTGGACGTTACATCTATGGGGGCACTCTGCTGGACGTTATCATCTGGGGGCACTCGCTGCTGGAGTTACATCTATGGGGCACTCTGCTGGACGTTACATCTATGGGGGCACTCTGCTGGACGTTACATCTATGGGGGCACTCTGCTGGACGTTACATCTATGGGGGCACTCTGCTGGACGTTACATCTATGGGGGCACTCTGCTGGACGTTACATCTATGGCGGCACTATGCTGGACGTTTACATTACGGGGGGCACTATGCCTGTTACGTTACAACATACTATGGGGGCACTCTGCTGGACGTTACATCTATGGAGGGAACTCTGCTGGATGTTACATCTATGGAGGGCACTCTGCTGGATGTTACATCTATGGAGGGCACTCTGCTGGATGTTATAACTATGGGGACACTATGCTGGACCTTACATCTATGGAGGGCAGTCTGCTGGACGTTACATCTATGGGGGCACTCTGCTGGATGTTACATCTATGGAGGGACTCTGTGGGATGTTCCATCTATGGAGGGAACTTGCGGATGTTAAATTATGGAGGGCACTTGCTGGAGTTAGAAACATGGGGACACATATGCTGGACCTTACATCTATGGAGGGCAGTCTGCGGACGTACATAAGGGGGAACTCTGCTGGATGTTATATCTATGGGGACACTATGCTGGACCTTACATCTATGGAGGGCAGTCTGCTGGACATTACATCTATGGGGGGCACTCTGCTGGATGTTACATCTATGGGGACACTCTGCTGGACCTTACATCTATGGAGGGCACTCTGCTGGACCTTACATTTATGGAGGCACACTGCTGGACCTTACATCTATGGAGGCACACTGCTAGACGTTACCTCAATGGGGCCAATCTGCTGGACATTTTATTAATTGGAGGGGCTGCTGTGAACATTTCATTGATGAGGGGAGACTACTGGACATTTTATTAGAGAGTAGTGGTTGCATTTCCCACCCTAGGCTTGTACTCGAGTCAATACGTTTTCCCAGTTTTTTGTGGTAAAATTAGGTACCTGGGTTTATACTTGGGTAGGCTTATACTCAAGTATATATGGTAATAAATATATGAGCTATGGATTTTCATAATAAAAGCTGAATGGGAAACCATGAGAAGACTTCAGTGGGAATAGGGAAAACCTGATGACAGGTTCCCTTTAAGAGAGTCTAGAGCAGTGGTGGCGAACCTATGGCACGGGTGCCAGAGGTGGCACTCCGAGCTCTTTCTGTGGGCACCCAGGCCATCACCCCATCACACCAGACAGGACTCAAAGAATTTTGCTGCAGTTCCAAGCAACTTAAAAGATGCTGCTTTCAGTCATATTTTAATACTTACTTCGTTACTAGGGACTCTAGGAAGAGGGAGAATGAGTAGACTGGGCCGAATTATTTTTGGAGGACCACCTGCAGGCCCCACGATTCTCTGTGTGCAGAGGGACACTGGAAAGAAGCTAAAATGATACAAATTTTCCATCTTTCTACTGTGTTGCTGTCAAATATGATTGAAAGTTGTTGAACAGGGAGCAATAAGTTACTGCTTTAATTTTTGGTGGCACCCCGCAATAAATAAGGGGGGTTTTGGGTTGCAGTTTGGGCACTCGGCCGCTAAAAGGTTCGCCATCACTGGTCTAGAGCAATGTTCAATGTCAGAGCAATCAGCATTCTGTGCATGCAGGGCCAGTGCCAGCAATGGGTATACCGAGACAAGTGCCAGGGCCCAGAGCTGCAGTGGGGGACCACATAAGGCTGTACATAAGGAATCCGAGGGAGTGAGGGGGGCTGTATCTAATGAACCCATAGGTTTAGAGGGATTTAAATAAAATAACTGTAAGGTAGCTGTTTGGTATGATAAATTAGGGAATAGTTTAGGGAACAGGAAACTGTTTAAGTTTTTTAATGCCACCATGTGAGTTTGCTGCAAAGGGGCTGACTGAGGCTCTGTCGTCCAGGGGTCTACTGAAACCTGGAGCTGACCCTGGTCATACATATCTGTAGTAATCCCTGAGGAAACACATAGTGAAATGGACCTTAAAAGGTAAAGAGGTTGCCTCTGTTTTCATGTTCAACCCAGGTCAGGAAAAAGACTGCCTAAATATATTGCTCTGAACACATTCAGCACCAGTGTAGTACTAGCTACAGTAGTGTTTAGACTCTGTTCATTAACATAGTTGTAGAAATATATATTGATTTTTATTAGGTTCATTTCTAATGCTGTTCAGTTTGGTAATATTACCGCTCTGTGTGTGACCACTTTTCCACATATTTGTGTATTTATATTGTGCTTTGTTTTTAATTTAATATAGTGAATTTGTTACAACAATAGTAGAGATAAAGGAGGTGTCTGTACTTCACCTGTATTGAAATGACTAGACTGTAGCTTGCAATGCAGTTACGTTACCTTTGGTGTGCTGGTAGATAAACTTCCATCATATAAGAGAAATAAAATAGTCCACAACACGGGACAAGACCAGTGTCTGTTTCAGGTTTTACCTGGTCTGCTGGTGAATCAACATTTGGAACGTTGACAATACTTGTTTAACATAAATAAAACTAACTTACAAAAATGTATGAAATTCATGTTTTCTTTACAAGCCATGTAAATGTACAAAAACTAATTGTGAATAAGACTAAAAGCAGTCAGTGAGTGGCCGAACCCTGTGACTTTTTTTGTAAATAGGTCAAACAGAAGCTCAAAAAGAAGATATCTCTGACTGCATATGTCAAATTAGTACAATGCGTATTATTGGTAGATTTACTACTCAAGGAGAACAATGGGGAACACAATAACCCAACCTACCAACTTTCCTCTAGAACTATGTTTGGAAAATTAGTACAGAAAATACTTGGTTGCTGAGGGCACCCAATCCCTACTTATTTTACACTATTACATCTCCTACCCATTGAGCTGTGTAGTGGCTGGATGGGCAGCCAACGCTGCACAACATTTAATTCCTAGCCAGACTATACTAATGTTTAGAAACTATCATTTTACTTCTACATCATCCAATAGTGACACTAAAAACTCAGCAGCTGACAAAGTAAAACCGACACAGCGAAACCACAAAACACATATAAAAGAGAATGCTTAAAGGGGCTATTTTCAAGGCAAATGCAAAATGTTCGGTGCACTGAAATCAGTTATGGATGTAGTAAAATAAAAGTTCAAGAAATCCTTCTGGTTCAGCATTAAACGCATTAAAGCACACCACAGAAGGTGTAATAAAAAGTAGGTACTCAAACAGCTTGCCAAAGTAAGGTGAATAAAACAAGGAGTGTGATGAAGCACAGGGGATATAGAAGTCATTAAGGACTGTCACATACAGATAATAAGAAGGAAGGAAATAAAAGAGCAGCTGAAAATTAAGCAACCAAGAAAAACTCAACAAGGAAATGCTCATAAATGATCACAAAAACTGCTGTACTGAAACATAATGGAAAGCAAAGCTGAGAGAAATGCATCGCCAATTATTCCTATTCAATATGCATTGCACAGTAAAAGAGGCGCAGGGCCAGAGATTACTGGGTGTGATACATCTTTCCAATTCTTTTGTATAGTCCCATACTATATATTTTCACACTAGTTAAGAATTGATGATGTGTGGCGGTGAATAGAATGTGTAAAATAAACATGAAAGCTCACTGGTGCGAAAATAATTGAAACGGGAATAATTGGAATTGTAGTTTTATGGAAGAATAATCAACAAAATACATCATCTGCAGAAACAAGAGACAAAGAAATACCTGTTTTGCATAGTCCACTTAATTTACAGAAAATTTAGAAGAGCAACACGCCTGAAATGTGAGTTACCCCACTGTTTGCAATTATCAACTGTTTTGAGGAATCAGACAGAAATCTGGGGGTAGGCCGTCAGACAACCCGGCGGATTCGGACAAACTGCGGAATTTAAAAATGCAATTGTGCCGCAAGATCAAGCACTCACATGCACCGGGAATAAACAGGTGAATTCCGGCAGACCTTGGCGACGGATGCAGTAACTTGGGCGCATGATCTTAGTGAATCGCGCCGGATCCGAATCCTCGTTGGACAACGTACACAACAGAACCAGGTAAGTAAATCTGCCCCATTATTCATACACTGCTTTCTTATTATCCTGTAACCTAACCTAACGAACTCAAATCTTTATCTTTTATTTATGTAAACTACCTTTAGAGTCTACTCCATGCCCCAGTAGCCGCCTGCTTTTGCCTCCAGCCGCGTCCCTGCTATACCTCCCACCGCGCTGCTTCTTGTGCACATGCATGGGCAGTATAAGCCCAGTGTATGCGCTTTGCCGGCTTCATCAAATACGCCGCAAAGTCAGAGTTCTGCGCATGTGCAGAAATCAGGCTGGCGTTTGCGCTATTCCTGCTCTGAAGCCAGAGCTACTGCGCATGCGCATAACGTAGGCTTCACAGACGAGTGTGTGCAGCTCCTCGTAGCTCGTAGAGTGCAGCTCCTCGTAGAAGATATCTAGGAGGATCAAAGAGGCTACTGGGACGTGGAGTAGCCACGCCGTGTAGCCTTAGATCTGATTACTTCACGCCCCAATAGCCTCTATAGAAAATTTGCAGATTATCCCAATTAAAGATTAAAAAAGATAGAGGAGGATGAAGGATTATCCCTAAAAAGGGCTATCCTCGCATACATTAGATGCACCTACCACTGGATCTACCTTAATAGGTAGATCTGTGGTGGTAGGTTTCAGGTACTTCTTCTATTTTGGTGCCTTAGAAAGGAGGCAGTGCAGGAACCTGTGTTGGGCTATGTTATCGCAGCCCAGCATCAGCAGTAACACCTAGGAAAAGTTTTAACCCCTTTGGGCAGTTCAGGGGTGGGGCCGGGGGTAGGGTTGGCTGTGGGTGCTGGTTAAAAGAATAGTGGTTATTAGGATGGTGAGAACGGGTGGTGCGGAGGGGGGTGAACAGAAGGTGAGTGTATTTTGGGTGTAGGTATGAGTGGAGCGAGCTGCGGGAGTGGGGGTTTTTGTGTGGTGACAAAGGCATAAACCTCTATAGTGAGACTAGTATTCAAAAAAAATTGTTAAAAAAAAATAAATATACTAAGGCCGTTGTATCACATGCATCACACGCTTTATATTAACATAACCCTTCAGGAACTGAATAACAGAATTACGATCTAATTGGGGGTCATTTTTGTTGTTTTTGTGTAATTTCTAATATTAGAATATAATGAAAATTTGACACAACCTACCAAATTCCTTAAACTACCATATTAGTAAAATAAAATGAGTGAACTAGAAACCACATCAAACTAAACGTAGGAACAAACTACTGAACAACAAAAGCAAAAACAAATCACATAGCAAAAAAAGATGACACATTGACATAACTAGGAAATACCCCAAAAAACTTACAAATAGTACACAATAATAATCATGTTATCTTATACCTAAGGTGCAAATAAAAACAAAACCGAAACCAACTAATAATTCTCAAACAAAATTTATGAATTCAGAAGAAATAAAACAAAAGTACAAATAAAGCTACAATGAAGAAATCATAAAGAAGAACAAAAAACAAGAATATACTAATCACAAAATAAACTCAAAGTAAAAACAGGATTAATCAAAAATAAAACTTCATTCTACCATGGATACAAACAATTAACAATGCTAAAATACATAAATGAAAAACAAACAAAACCTGGGAACATAAGATAAACGTTAATCCAGAGAGTCTACTCCAACCTTAGAGGTTCTTAGTGTTGATTATGAGATGTGCGATTGGCTGGTGGAAGGTGAGGTGGGTCGGGGGGTTCTTAGTTTTGGGTTTTCCTTTATAGTCTGTGTTTTCTCTGGGGGGGTAACGCGGCCTGCTAGGAATTTCAGGAAATTGCTAGTTTATCTTAAAGGGAAAGTATTATGACTATTAGACAAATAATCCTGCCTACTTGTCCAGATATGTGTTGCTTACTTCATTATGTGTATTTCTTTTGATTGTGGCATAAATTGTTACTATTTCGACTTACCTGAAGGTTTCTTTTTGTTCATTATCATCTTAATCTATATTTAGACATCCATTTTTACATTATTGTACATAGTAAGATGTGAGATGAGAGTAGGCATCATAGATTAGGGTTACGAGTGACCACTGTGGGTCATAGATGCGGTGATATAGATGAGAACAGTCTCATAGTTTATAAGGGTTTCCGCATTCTCATAATTATGTGTGGGGGCCTGTGATGTATGTTGTTGCCGTGGCTGAGGGCCTGTTGGCGGAATGAGGTGGAATACCATCAGGAATCTTTTTTTCTACTCTCTTTTCTTAATTATTGCCACATTGTGATAATAAAGGATATGTAGGTACAATATAGGGCTAATGGGCCATCTGATTGTCTACTTAGTTACTGTAGTCATTGTAATAGTAGCTATAGGAATATCTGATGAGAAACAACTGCCTATACCTCTACAACATGAAGCCAGCAGACAACAGCTAAATACTACAAACACTTCAAAGAATGTCCTCTCTAAACCGCGATTCAGAGGCCAAGACTCATCAGAAAACTCAAACTCGGGGTTCTTTTTATACCCACATCATTAAACCAAGGTACAAGACGTGGTGGTCCGTCAGACGAAAATCATTCATGCAACCCCCAGTTAACCACATGTTCACTTAGGTAGGGGAACTCATATGTAATGATAAATAATTGCCTTCCCACCTCAATTGTATACCACACAAGATGACCCTATTACAGAAGGGTATATCCTTCTGGTCCACATCCAGGGGAAACACTTTCGTTGTATATGACCTTCCGTTTCTTTAGTTTGGGTGAGCTTGGAAGACAACATTTTCACGATAAACCTGAATCCCTGTTCCCACTGATTGTCGACTACTGTCTCTGGTTCAAACCATTAATCTATAAATTTTGGACTTGATATAAGGGCAGTATATGCCCCATCCTAAGTTGTCTGTGGCGGTAGTGGCCTTCATTGTACTTGTCCTACAGATGTCCCCAAATAAGCGGTGAAGATAACAGGGCCCGTCAAACCTGGACTGAAAATGAAGGATCGCGATTATAAAACTGCGATACACGTTGCCGCCGCCTTAGTGTATGGACTAAAACTGATTAAGTAGTGTCAACGATACACCACCTAATTAACGATCTATAATCAGTAAGAGCAGTACTTTTCTAGGTTTGTCCATAAGCACCCATCAGAGCTCAGCTTTCAATTTCAACACACTGATATTTTATAAAATTGAAAGCTTAGCTCCGACTGGTTTTACAGGGCAACTGGATTATTTCATATGCTTACCTGCAGACCAACTTTGATAAATTTCCTATCAGCACCCATTTTTAAATAAGAGAACAAAATACGATCAATTTTTACACATTATATTCACATCAATGATGGTATGTTAACCTAGTCATACCTTAACCATCCTCACTTATGTACAGTCATTCTTCTTAAAACCTTACCCCATGTCTATCAAAACATTGTCAATGTCTCTTGATCAGATATTCCTTTCGGTTTAAAGAGGCCTAGTTCAATGCACTACATTCATAGAAATCTATCTTTAGGTACGACACATACAATTGACAATGGTTCTAAGTTGGTCCGGTCTCCTGCCTGTCGGTTTGCAAATTGTTTCATCGCTCATTTTGAGAGACATTTCTTTATTCTAATTCAAATTCATTTAGACATATGCTAAGATCTGGAACGACATCAAACCAATAAAGTATTTAGGGAAAGGTTAACATTTACAGAAAACTCAAGCACATTTCTTTAAAATGTATGTATGGGTGTAATCTGCTTAAAGTCTTTTATTGTTATTACAGTTTTATTAGTTTAATGATTTTTTATTCTGCTTACCCGGGCGGGATAAATTAATAATTAACTCCTCAATTTGACAACTCTTTACAAAAAAAAACAAACCACTCATATGTCTGTATGTTATGATGTGAAGAATTTAAAGAGAAGTTTCCGTTGAGAAGTGAGCAGCGAAAAAGTACAACTGATCCACTAAAAACACCTGCATTTAGCGCCTAGTGTGTTCCAGGGTGAATTGAACCAGGCAGTGTGATGTTGTTACACACACATCTATTGGAGAATAACCACGATCCATTACAATATTATTAAATTTTCCCAGACTCACTCTGTTCATCCTTGCAATGTATATATTCTGCAAAGTGTTTATAGACATCAACCTCCTTGCTGGGTGCCTCTTCAAGTCATGTGGGAAGTGTCTCATAGGAGAACTAGCTCGCTATTTTGAAGGTACGAGGATGATTACCACCAAAAAAAAACAATTGAATTTCTGATTACATTTTATGTTATTTCAGTTTGCATTTGTTTTCCAAAGATATAATAATAATAATAATACATAATCCTCTTTCGTAACCTTCTAGTTTTGTCATGCTATTGTGCCGACACCTCCGTTAAAGCTTTAACAGGACAGTTTAAATCAAGACAGAGGCAACAATGCTGAGAAGGCGCTTGAATAGGGGTACTTTATTAATTAGCGTCATTGGATGTGGTTTTTCGAGCTGTAGGCTGGTAGTTAATGCAGATAGCCTAGAACAAGCATCCATCCACCTATGGAGGCCATTTCACTTTGATACCGCGGTATCCATTAGATGACCAAGAATGATGAAGCCTGGGTTAAATAAACACAATATCCCAAACTAAAAGACCAAGGTGTAACCGCTCCTCCATCCTGCTTTTTTAATATAACAAGCTACTAAATGGTAGGGTACAGGCGGCGAGGAACAATGCTCTGATATTATTTTACCTTTGGCTAGCAGTCTTTTCTTCTCTGCTTCTAGGACAATGTCCCAGTTAGAACGCGGTGCTGTCGACCAATGTTAAGTTCAAGGTGAGCACACAGATAACACTATGCGGCAGAGCATACCCTTAATAACTTTAAAATCTGAAGCGTAGCGATAGCAATAGGTACACGTATTACTAGTGGTAACAGAAAAATACCAAAGGTTTTTTCAATCAAGAGTATCATTTTGGACCCACATTACATGTGCTGATAATCTTAATAGACAGTTCAAGCTCATATATATATACTAGATTCTTGGGATCCCTAAACCCTTGTCCATGCACTCATTACAAAGATGCGTTAGATAGTGAGCAGGGGCCAGTAATTAACCTCACAATGTATGATCACTGATGTTCGTTACACAGTATGATGTTTCCTCAAAGGACCTGGTCATTCAAGTAAGGAATCTTTACATTGACTGGTTCCAATAGCCTCTGATATTGTTGATTTCTCTAATCCTCAATCTACTAGGCAGCAGTAGATGTGGTAGGTCCCCGAATCGGGAGAGGAGAGAGAGAGGTGGTAGCTCAAACTACTAAGTCTATTTATCTTCTCAACATTTACTTCTCCCCTCCTCTCTTTCTTTCGCTGCCCTCGCTCTTGGCTCAGTTCTCCGGCCCGCTGCTTCCTCCTGCTTCGCCCAATTCATTGGTCACATTGTTGAGGATTTAGGGATGTAGAAAAGTTCTGTAAAGTCCCATAGGATGCAACGTTTCATATTATGTGTTTATGGATTGGATGGGGTGAGGATTAGTGACATAATATAGACTTAGGATTTAACTGTAACCATACTAAATGACAAGTGCTTTTGTTTCTCTTAACCAGTACACTAAATAATGATAGTATATACTGACTTGTTGAGGATAACCAGCTACGTGATTGATCGTACAAAAGCTAAAAGTGTTGTCTCTTACGTACTTAGAAAGGCTTGGCTTACTTTGTCAGCAAGCTTGATCAGAATAGTAAGCTTAGTTCCTGCAGATTTTGTATCTAGCCCATTGTGCGGATACAGCAGGCTGAGGGAGCGGTGGGAAGGGAGGTGTGTCCTACACACTGTAACAGCCTATGAATTGCCAGCATGGAGGGCTCTGTCTCTTTTTATAATTTTAACCATTGATTTTAAGGAAGAGGCCATGTGATAACAATTTTTAGAAGATTACAACCCTCACTGTGCCTGGATCTTGAGTTAGTGTCCCTGGTTTATCATCCTTGCTTATATTTTGGTAGTTCCTTAAGAGTTATCTCACTGCATATCTGCATATCTGTAGTGAAGGAACACAGTAGTCCTTTCCCACTGCACATATACAGAATATAGTAATCAATAAGCCACGTTACTCTGGCCCTTCAACCAATAAACTGTGTGCCTTCTCAACTTATTTTTAGTAGGCCAACTCAGCGTGCAATCTAGAGAACACGACTGTCAAACTGTGCCCGTTACAATGTCACGCACAAAAAGAAATGGCTCACTGTGACGACGTATTGAGAAAAGACAACCAACATGCACAATATATTTACTGTACTTATAAACTTTATAAAGGTAGAAAACTACTTTAATAACCGCAAGCTCTATTCCTCCTTCAGATGAGCTATAATATAGTGTACTATTTCTTTGCTGTTATGAAATGATTTTTTCTGTTTCACACTTTGCATATTTCCTTACTTTGCATTAATCAGTAGCGGTACCTGAACACTGCTATTACATAAAGGCCTCCTGTCGCTCTCCAGTTATGATGTACTTAGAGAGGAGCTCAGTCTGGAGAGTTGCAAGATGTTCGCCCCCTGTGGTCAGTTCTGTACCATGATTAATAAACATGGATTCTCTTCTCTGTAATTGAATTGTGCCCTCACTGTTCCTGTGTAGTCTCATTGGTGACGATGTGCACTTAAACAAAGAGACAACACAAATGGAACATATAAACAAACCTTTCAGAGAACTGTGTTCCGTAGGAAGTAAAGAAGACAAAGTTTGAAGACATTACCGTGCAAATATATACTTATTATCACTGTCGGGTATTGCCATTGAGTTGATCATGAAATACTTCTTATGCGTCTGGTTTAATTGGATCCCTTGTTGGCAGTTGAATTGGAAGAGTTCATGCTGCTGCACAATGTTGTACTATCGACACAGTCTGGTATGAGGCTGCTGTCCAGGGTATGTAAGCTTTCCCTCGTATTAAGAATGAGAAAAATATATCTGCTGCTTGCATCAAGTTTGCATGAATAAACTACAGACAAAAAGTAAGGAGACTGCTGAGGTTTTATATATCCCTCTCCGGCTGAAGAAAATATCACTGAGAGATGAATTAGGCATATTATTGTGACTTACGGTTTTCCCATTCCATGAGACGAAGAAGAATATTCAGTATTTTACCTTTTTTGCATTTAAGTATTTTCCTAAACAATTATTTTCTGAGGTTTAAAGGTTTGGCCACTTTACCTCATGTTTTAGTGCTTGTGCAATGAACTATATTTAGTTTTCTAGTTTCACTGAAGAACTGCGCAGGCGCAGGAGCACGGAGTTGGACCGGATGCAACTCATCGGACTCAAGTATAAATTTTTTTTTTTTAAAAAAGGTCACCGAGGGACATAAACCACTGGTCCTATGGGGACCTGTGGATGGTTTAGTGCCCCAAATCATCCTGACATGTCCTCTTTATGTAATTTTTTTTGTGTGTGATGGATGATTTAAAAAAGGATTCTGGTCATCGTTTTGATTGTTTTCATTTTTTAAATGTATTATTGTATGGACAAATACAAGTTATAATAGTAATTAATACTGGTTATAATAGTATGATATTTTCTTGCCAGGGTTGGTTCGGGGGGGTACAAACGTGGATTTTTACATTTTCTTTTGTAAAGAGTCTGGCATTTTTGTGTGTTAGTGTTTTTTAACTTTTTTTTTTTACAATTACAATTTACTATTTTTGTACACTTATTAATTCCATTGTCCCGCAAGGTACACAACATAGATCATGTGATCTCTTGTATATACACTGCACTACTTAGTCAGTTCTGATACCTCTAGCATGGCTTAATAGAAAATTATAAGGCAATCCTGTGAATTCTTCTGCACCCCAGTGATCGAGGAGAGCTCCCTCCCTCTGCAGCCTTAGACGAGTGGTCCATGTTTGACTGAATGTCTAACACCTTAGACATTGCAGTCAAACATGGACCACTCCGTCTAAGAGCTGCAGAGGGATGGAGCTCCTCTTGCAATCACTGGGGTGCTAAAGAATTCACAGTATTGCCTTATTAATTTTCTATTAAGCCATGCTAGAGGCATCAGAACTGACATAAGTAGTGCAGTGTATTATACAAGAGATCACGTGATCTCATGTTAGTTGTCCCTTGCGGGACAATGGAATTAATAAGTGTACAAAAATAGTTGACTTTTTTTGTAAAAAAAAAAGTTAAAAACACTAACACACAAAAATTGCCCGACTCTTTAACAAAAGAAATGTAAAATCACACGTTTTGTACCACCCCTGAACCAACCCTGGCAAGAAAATATCATTACTATTATAACCAGTATTAATTACTATTATAACTTGTATTTGTCCCATACAAAAAATGAAATACAATCAAAACGATGACCAGAATCCTTTTTTTTAAATCATCCATCACACAAAAAAAAAATTACATTAAAGAGGACATGTCAGGATGATTTGGGGCACGGGGTGCAGAAGAATTCACAGGATTGCCTTATTAATTTTCTATTAAGCCATGCTAGAGGTATCAGAACTGACATAAGTAGTGCAGTGTATTATACAAGAGATCACATGATCTCATGTTAGTTGTCCCTTGCGGGACAATGGAATTAATAAGTGTACAAAAATAGTAAATTGTAAAAAATTGTAAAAAAAAAAAGTTAAAAACACTAACACACAAAAATTGCCAGACTCTTTAACAAAAGAAATGTAAAATCGCACGTTTTGTACCCCCCCTGAACCAACCCTGGCAAGAAAATTATCATTACTATTATAACCAGTATTAATTACTATTATAACTTGTATTTGTCCCATACAATAATACATTTTTAAAAAATGAAATACAATCAAAACGATGACCAGAATCCTATTTTTTTAATCATCCATCACACACAAAAAAAATTACATTAAAGAGGACATGTCAGGATGATTTGGGGCACTAAACCATCCACAGGTCCCCATGGACCAGTGGTTTTATGTCCCTCGGTGACCTTTTTTTAAAAAAAAAAAAATTTATACTTGAGTCCGATGAGTTGCATCCGGTCCAACTCCCGTGCTCCCTGCGCCTGCGCAGTTCTTCAGTGAAACTAGAAAACTAAATCCTAGCTTCATTGCACAAGCACTAAAACATGAGGTAAAGTGGCCAAACCCTTTAAACCTCAGAAAATAATTGTTATAGGAAAATACTAAATGCAAAAAAGGTAAAATACTGAATATTCTTCTTCGTCTCATGGAATGGGAAAACACGTAGTCACAATTAATATGCCTAATTCATACTCTCCTAGTGATATTTTCTTCAGCCGGAGAGGGATTAGTATAAACCTCAGCAGTCTCCTTACTTTTTGTCTGTAGCTTTATTCTGCAAACTTGATGCAAGCAGCAGATATATTTTTCTCATTCTTAATTACGAAGGGAAGCGTTTACATACCCTTGGACAGCAGCCTCATACCAGACTGTGTTCCGATAGTACAAATCATTGGTGCAGCAGCATGAACTCTTCCAATTCAACTGCCAACAAGGGATCCAATTAAACCAGACGCATAAGAAGTATTTCATGATCAACTCAATGGCAATACCCGACAGTGATAATAAGTATATATTTGGCACGGTAATGTCTTCAAACTTTGTTCTTCTTTACTTTCCTACGGAACACAGTATTCTGAAAGGTTTGTTTATATGTTCCATTTGTGTTGTCTCTTTGTTTAAGTGCACATCGTCACCAATGAGGCTACACAGGAACAGTGAGGTGCACACATTCAATTACAGAGAAGAGAATTCCATGTTTATTCAATCATGGTACAGAACTGTATACCACAGGGGGCCGACAATCTTGCAACTCTCCAGCTGAGCTCCTCTCTAAGTACATCAATAACTGGAGAGCGACAGGAGGCCTTTATGTACTATGCAGTGTTCAGGTACCGCTACATGATTAAATGCAAAGTAAGAAAATATGCAAAGTTGAAACAGAAAAAATCATTTCATAAACAGCAAAGAAATAGTACACTATATTTATAGCTCATCTGAAGGAGGAATAGAGCTTGCGGTAATTTAAAGTAGTTTTCTACCTTTATAAAGTTTATAAGTACAGTAAATATATTGTGCATGTTGGTTGTCTTTTCTCAATACGTCGTCACAGTAGTCCATTTCTTTTTGTGCGTGACATTGTAACGGGCACAGTTGTACAGTCGTGTTCTCTAGATTGCACGCTGAGTTGGCCTACTAAATGAATAAGTTGAGAAGGCACACAGTTTATTGGTTGAAGGGGCAGAGTAACGTGGCTTATTGATTACTATATTCTGTATATGTGCAGGTGGAAAGGACTACTGTGTTCCTTCACTACAGATATGCAGATATGCAGTGAGATACACTCTTAAAGGAATTCTACCAAAATAAAGCAAGGATGATAAACCAGGGACACTAACTCATAGATCCAGGCACAGTGAGGGTTGTAATCTTCTAAAAATTGTTATCCATGGCCTCCTTCCTTCTAAAATCAATGGTTAAAATTATCATAAAGAGACAGAGCCCCTCCATGCTGCCACTTCATAGGCTGTTACATTGTGTAGGAGCACACCTACCCTTCCCCCGCTCCCTCAGCCTGCTGTATTCCCGCACACTGGGACTAAGATACAAAATCTGCAGGAACTAAGCTTCACTATTTCTGATCAAGCTTGCTGTACATTTACAGTAACAGAACCAAGATTACTCTATAGATACGGTAAGAGAACAAAGCTCCTTGTATAGGTATGGTTACAGAATCAAGCTTACTGTATGGGTCACTAACCCTCACCCACAAGCCAAGAAACACAAATATAGAAAAAAACAAGTGGCACTCACCCTATGGGCCACATTTACTAAAGTAACCTTATCTTTCTAACCCTATCACACTAAATCTTCCTCAAACAAAATCTGCTTGCACCAATGACTTGGCATTAGCAGGGGGGGGGAGCAGGGGCAGACTGAGCAAGGCAGAGGGCACTGAATGAGGAGGAGGGGAGAAGGTGTTGAGAAGAAAATGACTTGTGTTTGAGCTACCCTCTCTCCTCCCTCCCTACGGGACTCACCACACTCTGCTGGCAGAGAGCAGGTTAATCAACATATCAGAGGCTATTGGAACCTGTCAGCATGTAAAGATTACCTTCTTGAAGACAGGTTCCTTTTAGGAAACATCATACTGTGTAACGAACTCAGTGATCATACATTGTGAGGTAAATTACCCTACTACTACTAAACGCATCTTTTAAAGCAGTGTGGACAAGTTTAGGGATCCCAAGCATCAGAAAAACTGAGCTTTGAACTCTATTAAGATATCAGCACAGAATGTGGGTCCAAAAACCTCTTGATGAACTTTGGATATTCGTTACCACAGTAATACTGTACCATTGTATCGCACCTTCAGATTTGTAAAGTTATAAGATGCCTGCCCATGTTATCTGTGCACCTTGACAACATTGGTCGATAGCCCGGTTTCTATTGAACAATTGTCCCTAGAAGCAGAGAAGAAAAAGATGCTAGCCAAGGTCTAATCATATCAGGCATTGTTCCTGCCGCTGACCTACCCATTAGTTAGCTTGTTATCACATAAAAGCAATGGAGAGCGTAACACCTGGTCTTTAGTTTGAGGAATGTGTTTATTTAACCCAGGCTTCTCATTCTTTTTCATCTAATGGATCGCGGATATCAAAGTGAATGGCCTCCATAAGGTGATGGACTGCTTGTTCTAGGCTATCTGCATTAACTACAGTACAGCTGAAAAAATCAATGAGTATAAAGTATATTAAAGGCTTCTCCATCATTGTTTGCTCTGTCTTGATTTAACTGTCCTGTTAAAAGCTTTATGGAGGTGTGGAAATGCTGCAAAAATAGAAGTGTTCGGAGATTATTATTATTATTATTATTATTATCTGAAAAAAATGCAAACTAAAAACAAATGTAATCAGATCAATTTTTGGTGTAATCATCCTCTACCTTCAAAATAGCAGCAGTTCTCCTAGAGACACTTACACACAGACTTTGAAGGAACCCAGCAAGGAGGATGTTCCAAACATCTTGCAGAATATATACATCCAAGGAGAACAAGGAGTTCTGGAAATTATAATAATATGTAAGATCTGTAGTTATTTCTCCAAAATGTGTGGAACAACATCACTGCTGAGTTCATTAACCCTGGAAACACAGCCTAAAATGATTTTAGGACAGTGTACTTTTTTCCATGCTTCACTTCTAAAGGAACTTTTTTAAATTCTTTATATAACATAGACATATGAGGGTTTGTTTTTTTTTGTAAAGAGTTGTCCAAATTGTAGGAGTTATATTATATTTATCCCCCCCGGGAAGCAGAATAAAAACAATTAAACAATAAAACAATAACAATAAAACTTTTAAGCAGTTCACCATACATCATTTTAAAAAAATGCTAGTTTTCTGTAAATGTTAACCTTTTCCCTAAATACTTATATTGGTTGCATGTCGTTTCCAGATCTTGGCATATGTTCTAAATGAATTGAATTAGAATAAAGAAATGTCTCTTCAAAATGAGCCATGAAACAATTTGCAAACCGGGGGACCACATATGACCCCATTGCAGTTCCTTGTTTTTGTATGTTTAACTGTTCCTGAAAGAGAAAATAATTCTATCAAGAAGACATGATAATGTTTGCTTGACTAGAGGGGTTAACACTTTTTCTTATAGAAAGAATTGACTCTGACAAGGCTACAATGGGTTGATCTGGTGGTTTTTAAGGGTTTTATGGAACTCAGGTAAAATACCATCATTGATGTGATTAATGTGTAAAGAATTGTCGTATTTTGTCTCTTATTTTAAAAATGGGTGCTGATAGTGAAATTTATCAAAAGTGTCTGCGGTAAAACTATTCCAGTTGCCCATGTAAACCAGTCAGAGCTAAGCTTTAATTTTATAAACAGTTGTTGGAAAATGAAAGCTGAGCTCTGATTGGTTGCTATGGACAACTAGAAAAGTTCTGCTCTCTACATAGTATGATCGTTAAGTTGGTGGTGTATGTCTGCTACTTAATCTATTTTGTCCATTACCACTAAGGCGGCACCGTTATCTGCCAGTTTTATAATGCTATCCTTATTTTTAGTCCAGGTTCTGAGGGCCTGTTATCTTCACCGCTTAAGTTTGGGACATCTGTAGACAAGTCTAATGAAGGCCACTACGCCACCAGACAACTTAGGAGGCATATACTTGCCCTTATTATCAAGTCCAAAATTTCATAGATTAATGGTTGAACCAGAGACAGTAGTCTCGACATCATGTGGAACAGGTTCAGGTTTATCGTGAAAATGTGTCTTCAAGCTCACCAACCTAAAGAAACGGAGGTCCATATACAACTGAAATGTGTTTCCCCTGGTATGTGGGACAGAAGGATATACCCTTCTGTAATAGGGTCATCTATGTGGGATACAATGACGTGGAAGCAATATTTATCACTACATATGATTCCCTACCTGTGAACATGTGGTCAACTGGGGGGTTGCATGATTGATTTCTGACTGTCCCACCACGTCTTGTACCTTGGTTTAATGGATGTTGGTATAAAAAAGAACCCCGAGTTTGGTTTGATGAGTCTTGGCCTGAATCGGGTAGAGAGGACTCTCTTGAAGTTGTTCTGTGTCATTTGCTGTTGTCTGCTTGGCTTCCTGTGTAGGGGTTAGGCCGTGTTTCTCATCATTATTCTATGGGCTACTATTACAAATGACTACAGTAACTAATATAGACATTCATTGCCAATTCTATATTGTCCTTAATATCCTTTATTATCACAATGTGGCCATATTTGTGAAGAGAGTGATGTTCCTGGTGTTTCCCCTCCCTTGCCACGGTGAGGAACATAATATGAGATGGACTTAACTTGAGAAGTTCTATTCTATATAAGATCTTTGACACATGTCACCTGTAAATATTATGATGTATAAATATCTTATGTAAATATGTTTGGTCTATTGTAGTGTTTGACAAAGACCTCAGGTAAGTCGAAATGTTACACATTTATGCCACAATAAAAGAAATCACTTGAGTAAGCAAACTCTGGAGTGGCAGGTTTATTTGTCTATGTTAATCTTTTCCCTTTTACGTTCCCCATTTCCTGAAATTACTGGCGGTCCCCAGCTTAAGGACACCCAACTTACAGACGACCCCTATTTACAGACGCACATCTCTATCCACTAAGACCTCTGGTGAAGCTCTCTGGATACTTTACTTTAGTCCCAGGCTGCCCCAATGATCAGCTGTAAGGTATCAGTAATGAAGTTTTATTGATAATCCTTGTTTCTTGAGGAAAATTCATTGTGTCGCTATATTCTCAGAGCTATAACTTTTTTTTATTCCTCAATCAAAAGAGAATTATTAGGGCTTGTTTATTGCAGGATAAGATAACTTGATAATGTGTACTATTTTGTAGTTTTGGGGACCTCCTAGTCAAGGTCACTATGGATGCGGCAATGCCCTTTTAGTGGAGGTTTTTCAGATTATTTTATTTACTAATAAGGTATAAGGAAAGGGGCAATTTTCTTTATTCTTATTATTTTACACAAAAAAAAAAAAATAATAATCGTAATACTTTATTCATTCCTGAAGGGAAAATCAATATTGCAGATACAACGCCAGATTAATTTTTTTTTTTTTAACTTTTTTTTTAATACTATTCCACTAAGAGATTTATGCCTGCAATACCATGATTGTTCATATAATACACAATACTACTTCTGTTATTGAGTTTATTATAACTCCTTATTCTTTTCAGACCCAGCCTCAGGCTGATGATCGGATATTCATTCTGGTGATCTTAGTTACAAATGTCACTGTAACTGTGTACTTTTACCATGTATCTGGGCATCACAGCAACCTCAGTTAAAGTGGAAATGCAAAGTATACTGAAGACATTTATTTAAAAAAAAAAAATTCTCATAGGTATAGTATAATCTTTATCGGACATAAAAATAAAAATACAGAAAAAAGAATACATTTTAAAAGATACAGGAAAAAAAATTACCCGAAAAATGTGTTTGACCCCCCCCCCCCAGTCACTAACGTCACCCTGTGCAACACTCAGTTGTCTTTTGATATACACCATTCATGCCCATTATATAACAGAGACTCCAGTGGGTTTCCAACATGATGTCTTTCATTGCACAAAAGTAAAGGATTTTTCTTTTCCCAGAACTTGTGACTTAGGTTTCTAGCAGAGACTTTACATTAAAAAGAACCTGTCAGGCAAATTAACAACCCAAAAGTAAATATATTTTCATAAACTGCCATTAGAAAACATTGTCCCTATCTCTTCATTGTTCTTCTATATGCCTATAAACTTAAATAATAAGGTCCTAAAAATGTATGCCAATGACCTGAGATGTCAAATGTCATTATCATATTCAGCTGTCCAGCTTTTTCATGAGTGTCAGGCACAGCCACACCCCAAGTACTTGACTGACAGCCTGTATACTGATGTGACACTCCTGGTGCTGGCTCCTCTCTATTCTTCATGGTGCTGGCGCCCCCTGCAGCCTGTGTGTGCATGAGATACTCCTATACACATGACTGACAGCCTATATAATGATGTGAGTTATAATGGTGTAATGGCTCCTCCATGTGTTTCCTGGTTCTGCTACCACGCCCCCTGCAGCCTGTGTGTTTATGAGATACTCCTATACACATTACTGACTGTATAATGATGTGATACTCCAGGTGTTGACTCCTCTATGTGCTACCTGGTGCTGGAGGCCACGTTGCCTGCAATCTATGTGTGTATGGGATACTGAATTAGACTGAATGGATTTGGGGCCTTACCAGAGTCCTCCAGTGCTGCAGAATCAGAGGCTGTTACAATGAGCAGAATATGCCTGACCCAACCCCCTGCTCCCTCCCTTCTCCCTCTGCCTGTATAATCTAGCAACAAGGAGTGCTGGGGAAGGGAGGAGGCCTGCTCTGCCCATTGTGAAGCTACAGCACTAAAGGGGCTGTGGAAACACCCACCAGAGCCCTTTAGACTCATTAGCATAATTATAAAAGTTGAGGCCATGGTTAACAAATATAAGAAGATTGCCACAGTCCCAGTGCCTGGATCTTTGAGTAAGTGTCCCTGGTTTATCATGCTTTATTTCAATGGTAGATTTCCTTTAAATGTTGACAGAGCTATATATCATCCGGATGGGATAATAAAATTGTATTGAGAGCACCAGAAGTAGCAGGGACTTGTATTAGTAATCACAATCTGTGCACATCACTATAATCTTTGTAATCTGCATTTGTGACTGGAAACAAGAGCGACATACTTGGCTGACTTGTCACAGTCTGGCAGTGATAATATGGTGCTCAAATCCACTTACTGAACATATTCTTCACTGAGATGCAGACATGGAAGCAAAACTATTTGCAAGAGTTCAAGGGCAGCTGTGGAACCATCTGAAGCTGATGTACATCCTTATTCCAGTGTACTCTGTAATAAAAGAAATACTGAAAAGCCACTTCTTGAGCTCTACAGCCACTCACATGGGGGCGCTATATCAAAATCTTGATCTTGGGCACTACAGGCTATGGCAAAATTAGTGACCACGGCATAGCTGGAATTTTACAGGTTTTTTTGTTCTTTTTTCCATATTTTTCCCTATAAAAATGCATTCCTTCTCATGAAAGAAGGCAGTGGGTGAGATGAATGTTGTCTTAATAGGCCATAGTGTTTTGTACATATGCAGCACTGTTTATGCATCTGTAGTTTTGACTATGTATCTTATCTAGCTTATTTAACCCTTATACTAATTCTTTGTAGTGTCTGTTTCCCTTGATCTAAGATAAAAATCTAAGTAACTGTGGATTAAGGGGAAATCTTATATTAATATTTATAGAAAATTTCAAGCAGATGGGGGAATCTATTAAGAATGTTCTTTCAATGCCAGTTTTAATCCCCCCCTTGCAGTCAAGATATACTGGATATACTGAACTCCGGCCTGGGAGAGATTGCAGCTATAGTCTAGTAGTCCAGTAGAGACTTTAGTAAATATGACGGACTGATGCGGCATGTGGGGAAGTTTTTCGACAAAACTGATGAAAATTAAGATAACCTACATCAAAATAGCCCTATCCACCAGGAAAATACCTCCTACATAGTGTCCGATCTGCAGACATCAGGGCACATTTACTAAGGGCTTTGTGCCAGTTTTGTGGAAGACTTTGTACATTCTTTTAGGTGTAAACTGCTTACACAGGTATTTAAGAAGTGTCCGTGCCACTATTGCATGCAACCTTTTTGTGGCGCAGCTGCACAGGCGAACCGCATTAAGAGCAGTTTAGTAAATGTGCCCCATCATGTTATAGACTACAATAAGTCAAGCGGAGAGTCCTATCTGTAGGCCTGGTGCTATATGCACATCCAGAATAAATAAAATACAGAATCATGAAAGAATAATAATGCTTTATTAAATATATCAAAATACCAAAACAACAAGTGCAAATCCTCCAAAAAGGGGAAAGAACGGCTTAAAAACACTCTCCCTGTCTATAATGCTCGGTGCAACAGATACATTAAAAGTGTGCGGCAAAAATCATGAATCTGGAGCTTCCCTGCACTGGCCCGACAGAGTTGACCAACTTTTTTGTGGTGCACCATTAACGTAGAGCGCGACACAGATTTTGATGTTAAATATGGCGTATGGTCCTACTGAGAACTGGAACACCCCCTAATTTGTGTCGCATGGTGCCTAGTGCAGCTGCGCCAGAAAAGGGTGACACATTTGTGGTGCAGACACTTTTTAAATACCTGTGCAAACAGTTTACACCTAAAAGAATAAGAAAAGTCAGACAGAAAACTGTCGCAAAGCCTGTAGTAAATGTGCCCCAATAAGTAACAATACATGAAAAAATAATCACCTCACATGTGAACAAGACATACAAGTCTGGCAAAGACAGTTGTGGGCGGCATGTCAGCTGTTGGACTGTTTGGAGTCTGGGGTCCAGTGGGTGGTCCTAATCACTAATTGAGAGAGATCTATTTACATGGACTTATAAAACTAAAACTGTTAATAAGTTACTGGACCCTTAGAGCAGTGTGAGCAGGAATTTAAATGGATTTATTATAGGTAGAAATGAGTGGACCTGAACGTTATGTTTGGTGTCCTTTGTTTGCAGCTGTGCTTAACCCATATTTGTTGCTTCGTGCCCTGCAGAGCCAAATCAGGCACTTTGACAACTCTAGAAACTTGGCATGGCTGTGATGACAATAAACATATCCCTTTAGGTGGAGCTTCCAAATGGGGGACCTAAACCTGCCTAAACCTAAAGTTCAGGTCTACTCATCTCTAATTGTAGGTTATGCTGTATCCTTTCCCACCATAATATATTTGGATATGTACAGCTCCTCCTGCTTTATATGTGGATCTCCAGAGATCGGACTGCATGTCCAATGCTGTGTTTTAGTATGAAACGCACATGACAGCTGCCGCTCTTAGGATCGCTTCACTCTTCAATTCCATGGGCAATTACATAGGCCAACTTCACCAAATAAGTGAAGCGGGAACGCAACCTGACAAGGTAATGTCTGTGCCAGCTCGAAAGGACTGATCTGAGGGCCAAAATCCCACTTTTACATCAAAGAGTGCACTTTTTTTTACACTGACATCGGATGATTCCATGGATGATGACAGAACCTGTTCTTGTAAACGCGGATACATGTAGAAACCCCGCAAAAGAGTGGAGAGGGTGTCAGCAGTGACATTGAAGTCACTGATCATTTTGCCCTTCATTTCATCTGTCTGTGTCTGCTTTCAATCGGTCATTAATCCATCATCATAAAGACAAAAACAAACAGGAGTGGATCCAAAATAAAGATGACCAGTAAATGGATATTTGCTGTGTCCTGTACCCACTCCTGCTTTTGGCAATCAATCCTGAGGCTTTTCATTCCTTCTGACAGATGAAATGAAAGACAGAGAGGTGGAAGAATTGAGGAACCCGTTGACAACCAAATTGAACATGTGCGCCATGCAGGGCACATGGACCATCCCTCCTTGGTGCAGCGCAGAAACCATGTTCCTCCCATTGTCTGTCACCATGGTTCCAGCTGTCAGTTCAGTTGTCGCAGAGAAAGCCACAGATTGATTTCTTCTTGCATGACGCAGAGCAGTTCCTTCTCTGTGTGACTTCGTTCGCCCAGGCAAACCAGGTGTAGAACTGCGTGACGCCGCTGTGCCCTGCAAATGTGGTATGATGGAGCAGCACTTGTGGAGGCTAAGGTGGTGGTGGAGAAGGAGGAGGAGGACACTGGTGCAGCAGTTTGACAATGTGGAGGAGAAAGCGGCATCTCTTGTTCAAGTTATTGGCGTTTGGCTCCCGTCCTCGCACTGCTGCCACCCTGCTGACTCACGGCCGCGGTAGCGACTTGCTGCTTGCTTCGCTGTGTTACGTGCAAGCTGACATACTCTCCTCCCGACGATGATGATGAATCCCTGGCTTCACCCGGCTCCCAAGTGTGATTGGCTACATCACCATCGATATGTGTTTCCTTGTCACTGCTATTCTCCTCAACGGTCTCAGTATGTACAGCCCAACTACTTGCAAGTGCAACAGCCTCCTGTGCCACCAGTGGAGTAGCTTGAAGTTGAAGTGCCCCAGTGCAAAGTCTGTACCAAGCCTCCCGACTCTATTGTATGTTTTATAGTACTAGTCTTCTCATATGGGAAACTTACACCTTATGGACCCCTAAGCCTCCTAGACCCGGTTTGTGCCACTCTCCTCATCTCTCCTTTCCCGCCTACTAAATGGACACACTGGGATTTGGAGCAGAAATCACTCCAGAAAGTATGTGGATTTTACACAGATTTCTTCCTATTCAGTTCAGAAAAAAAGAACTGCTATTTGGGGTACACAGCTCCCCCAAAACGGACATCATGGGATTAGAGCAGAAATCTCTACAGTACAGTACAGTACAGTACAAACAGCTAAATACTGGAGACAGCACATGCAGTATGAAATGCCACGATTGGAAATGGCTGCCTGTTTTTATAGGGCTGTGACATCACATAAGCCTTCCGGTGGCTGATTGGCTTACAGGTCTGCACATGTGATCGAGGGTGTTATTTTCTTCTTCCCAGAGTTCTCTGCCCCATGTAACATGTTGTGCTCATGCCCATTTTGGTAATAAAGGAGAAAAAAAAACTCTGTTCCCACGAATCACCGTGAACTTCAGATTCGTGACCAATTGAATTTTCCCTGAAATTCGGACCGTATTCCACTTTGTTCGAATCGATTCACCCATCTCTAGTTGTTGGTGTCCTGAATGCTGATGAGATTGATGTGGTTAAGTTTATGACTAAACTGCTCACAATGTCATCACTTTAGTTCCACAGTGACATGACATCTCCGTAAAAGACTAAAACGCCTGTATTACCTCATATGAATCAGCCTATCATAGAAGAACAGATGTTATATGGTAGTAATAGTAGTTTATTAAGAATTCATTGCTGGGTAGGAGAGTCCTGACCTATAATATTGCAGCCTTTTTTTCCACCAGAGAAAGACAGATCTGAGCAATCTCTTTGTACTTAAAGAGGGCTCAATTGTCGAGATCAGGATAACAGGCCATTTGTCCTCTGAAAGTAATGGTGTCTTTCCCCTCAGCATCATCTGGAAATTCCACAATTCACAAATGATTTCTTCTCTTTCGATTCCCTGAATCATCAGTCTTATTTTGCAGAATGTTTATGGTGCATTTCTCTTCCCTTAAGAGAGATTGCCGTCTGTGCTGTATCTTGGCATTATCAACTTTTCTTTCTGCATCTGTGAGATTGCTTTCTTGCTTCCCGAACAAATCTCTCAATTGCCAGGGAGTAAATTTAATGTGTCCTCAGCCATCAGATGTTATCTGTTGTTTACCACTGTTCTCTGTAATTAAGGAAATGATATGTCACTTGGCTTAACGCATTCAAGTCAGAAATCATAGAAAATCTGTACTTTAATGTACAGGAAAATTCATTTGTTCAGTTGCAAAAATAATCTAAGATTCTGTATGTTTTGCACCAACCTTACTTGCTTTAAACAATCCTGAGTGAAAAAATGTTAATGCTACATACATGCTTTCAAATTTTTTGCACAAACTTAAAGGACATCTACCAACAGATTATTTCACGGTAGATTACTATTATGTACCTCCTTATCTCACCCCCGTGTGTCCCAAGCTTAATTTCTTATATTTTTCCATGGCTGCATTTCTGTAAAAAAATACATTTAGAAGATATGCAAATTAGGCGGTGGTGCTCTGCAGAGCCCCATCAGGCTCCACTGCAATATAATTTATGCTCGCACCGGGGGCTCTGGCAGCCGCATTCTGAGAGCCGGTGAGATCTGAAAATAAAGCGGCTCACAGCATATTACAGTGGAACTTGATGGTGCTCTAAAAAGATACAAGAAATGACACTTGGGAGACACGATGATGGGTCAGGGAGGTACGCAATAGTCATCTACCATCAGGTAATCTGATGGTAGAAGTCCTTTAACTGGATCATAAATCCAGTATAGAATGTCTATGTCGGATCTAGAAAGCTTCCAAAGCATTAAGTATTCTTAAAAGGAACCCAACACCTCTAAGATGGCAGCACCTTCAGGTAGGGTTCGAAATATGCATTTTAGCACTCATTCATTTATGGTAAAAATAGCCAGTTTATCTACCAAAAATCACCTTCAAAAATATACATGCAATGCACTGAAAAGAGTCCTACATTGCCTGAAAAAGTTACCTGAGATGAGTCGGTTGAGATTCTGAAGGGGGTATATCACTTTACACATGGCTATTTTTGTATACATACTGTAGCACCTAGAATCATGCTTCTGGTACACTTTAAAATTGAGAATCTCATGTGAATGAACAGTTGTGTTTTTTTTGTGCAGTAGAACTGGAGATACAGGTTGTTAAAGACAAAGTTGGAAATTGCATTTGCTCCTGCATTAGCAACTATGTTAACAGCCCCTATCTCCAGTCGTACAGTACAGCAAACTACTTACATTGTGATTTATGCAAAGTTTGTTAAAAAATTAGTAATTATTTAAGCTCAAAAGTTTGGAATTGGCTCCTATAGCTTAAACTGTATTAGATTTGCTCACTGAACTAATTGAAATAAAAGGCATTGAAATTCTTATTAATTAACAACATCCAATCTGAGTAGATGAAGCTGAAATCTCCATAGAAAACCAAGTAATGATGACTCTATAGAGATCATATCATTTAATAAACATGGCATTGAGGTATTGATAAATAAAAGCAATTACGAATTGCTATCACATTTTCCTGGCAAATCTTACTGTAACATCTGTGCCCATTCAGGCTTCAACGCCAGCCTCTGTCTTTAGGATACTCTGATAATTGTTATTTTGTTACATTCCCCTCCTGAACATTGGTTTACTCCTTCCCTTCTCCTGTGTCTGGATGTCAGAGATCTGGTCCAATTACCTTCTGGACTTGTACTCTGGCATCTGGTATCAGGTAAAGTTCACCTGCTATTTCCTCCTTGCTTGCTATTAGTCTTCCTTTGGAGCTAGATTGTATTTATCTTGACTTCTATATTTTAGATTCCTTGACCCTTTTTTGATGATCCATTTTGCCTATCGATTCTGTACTGCAGATTCTTGGTTCTGACCCGTATTTTGTTGACTACTCTTTTATGAAAAACATAACAGTGTACAATCCTCATAGGAAAATATTACAGAAAGGAGGGCGCATACTCCCGACAAAGGTCACCTCTTCCCTAGGGCAGCAGACCCACAATCAACCAACTGCATACACACAAAAAACGTGTGCAGAAGCTGCCATGTATTTATATAATTGCCATACAGCATATTATCACCCATTGTAATATAAAAGGGCATACATCGCGATCCCCCCGCCATGTAGTATAAAAATGCATCCAGCGTGCCACCAATAGTAAAAATAGATACAGCGGTACCACCAAGTTGTATAAAATGCATACAGATACCACCATGTATGTACAAATGCTGCATATACATACACCATATATACACATAAACAAACAGTAATACAGCATATACACACACAACTATATACACATATACATATATACCCACACATACACTATATATACAACGTACACTATATACACACACACACACATACTAAATATACCACACATATTACATTATATATATATACAACCCTATTACATATATATTAATATATATATATATATACACATCTTATATATACACACATATTACATATATATATAACATATTACATATATAAACATCTTACATATAATATACACACATATTACATAATATTTACACCAAAAGTATAATTATATACACACCCATATTACACTATATACACATATTCAATATAGATATCTACACACATTTACACATATATATATAACAATTACACATATATATATATATAATATTACACATATATGATATAATATATATTATATACATATTACAACATATATATACTACATACTTACACATATATATATATACTATTCATTACACATAAACACATATTACAATATATATAGACACATACACTATTACATATATAACACCTATTACATTACAATAAACACACATATACACACATAATATACAATATTACACATACACATATTACAATCATACACACACTATTACCATATATAAAACACATATTACATAACAACGCGGGCGGGGTAAGCGGGGACCTGGAGGGATGGGGGGGGCATGACGAGGGGTTGAGAAGATGGAGGGGAGCCGGAGCGGAGTTATGGGCTGGAGCGAAAGTATACGGGGAGTGGGGGCGGCAGCACATTGGGAGCATGGTGCCAGACAGAGCACCGGAAAGTGCCGGCCGGCGTCGGGGGGCGGGCGCCAAAGTTGCCGCACGTCGTGGGAGCAAGGTGGGCTTCAACGCTGTTGCCGTCCGGCGTGCGCCCTGGGGACTCAGTGCCGTACTGCCGCCCCCCTCGTTGAGCAGGAGGCGCGCCGCCTGAGGCGAGATGCTCAACTCGCCTCATGGCAGGTGCGCCCCTGGTTGTATGGCTGGCATCCCAGACTACCTGAAACAGAGAGGGGGAGCCCCACAATCAACCAACTGCATACACACAAAAAACGTGTGCAGAAGCTGCTCCCCCTCTCTGTTTCAGGTAGTCTGGGATGCCAGCCATACAACCAGGGGCGCACCTGCCATGAGGCGAGTTGAGCATCTCGCCTCAGGCGGCGCGCCTCCTGCTCAACGAGGGGGCGGCACCGACCGGCACTGAGCTCCCAGGCCGCACGCCGGACGGCACCGCGTTGCAGCCCACCTTGCTCCCCGACGCTGCCGGCACTTTGCGCCCGCCCCCCGACGCCGGCCGGCACTTTCCGGTGCTCTGTCTGGCACCATGCTCCCGTCGTGCTATTTTTATCATCTGATGATAAGACTCAGATATGGACAATTTGTTCTGTCATGGGGCAGATTTGGTAATATCTCTCCACATCTGTCACAGAATATTTTTCATTTCAGTATGTGAAAGGTCCGCTCGACTAGAATGCTCTGCCTTGTGCGAATGTCGCAGGCCAACGTAGGAAGATGTGTATAGCAGAGGTTTAGTCACTTTAGTAACACAGATCTTGATTGATTTGTTCCCAGTGGAAGCGCGTTGCTTAGAATTTTAAATTGGCATAGATATATCCAGCCATTATTTTATAAATCTACTAGAGACACAGGGGCTTTACTCCTCAAAAACAGCTTTGCAATTTCCGACACCCCATAATATTGAATGGAGTGTCAGGACATCTGCTAATCTTGCCACTACACCCATTGACTGTATTGCTAAAATTGTAATCGCAATGTGTCATAGAGCAAGAAGAGCCTTTCTGTGCTTTGGTCCGGTGGGTGGTTCTGGCTGCACCTTCTGTATTCATTGCTCAGTGAGACCACCCCTGGACACTGAAAGCTGGGATTTTAGTAAGTAGATGGCAGGTTATGCTAGATTTCTAGTTGTGGCGATTGTCTGTATAGAAGCTATGTCATTTATGTAAATTTTCCATTTGATTTCAATCATTTTCTGTTAGTTTCCAAGGAAAGCTGTGATTCGTCCCTCTTTAGCATTGGTCTGTTGTAACCGCTGATTTGAGGAAGATAGCAGAACATTGGATGCTAATGATAGTTGCCCGTGTGTTACTGAAGCTGAGCAAAACGCTGTTTCCCCTTTCCAATGACAGAGCGTGGACTCAGATGTCAGACTTTAAATAATCCCACTGACTGCGTGAAAAGCAGAAGATCTGTCGTCAATCCGCTTCAGTGGATCATCCCCACCACTCTCCCAAAAAGGCTTCATTGTGAATTGACTCTTTCGAGCCAGACAGCATGAGGGGGAGGATGGGTGTTGGCTTACATAGTGATGAATTTCAGATCGGGAAACTGGAAAATGCAGAAAATCAGTAATTGCTTACTCCCCTGAGCTCCAAAAAGAAATGTTAGACATTCTAGCCTCAGTCCTAAATGCCAAAGACAATTATCTCAGGAAAGTCTGCTTCCTTAGCAAAATGCCAATATAGACATGTGTACGACACCATGGAGTTTGTCAGAAAGTCTGTGTGTCAGAGGAGAACCACAGGGATTAAAGGTGTCAGTCCTGTGTGATGGCAGCGAATACAAGACGCGCCTGAGCTGGCCGATAAGAGCAGTATGGTGATCGCAATGACGCCAATACAGACCGCAATAATCGACCACACAAATGAACCTGTTGTCAGGCCTAAAATACGGAAACCGGTTCCTGCAAGCTCTTCAAAGAAAGACCATTAATTGCAGAAGAAACTAGAAAGGAGGCCAAAAGCTCCAGAAGGGAATCTGTGAAACACAAGTCAAAGTAGAAGAGCAGAAAGGATCGGAAGCCTCGTGTTAAGAATCAACCTCCACAAGCCTGGAAGATCCTGGAAGAGAGCTAGTAGTAAGGATTGTATACTTACAAGAGGAGACTCCTGTAGTGGACGATATATTCTGGGATGACTTTGAAGTCAGTGGATGGAAGCTTCGGACTGCCCAAAGGATGATGACAGGTTGTTCTACTCCGTTACTATTAAATATAAAGAGCGCTAAACCCCTTACCATGAAGAAATGGCTCACATTGCCATGAATATTGCATGAAGGGATTATCTGACAAACAAGAATGGCACAGATGTAGTATAAGCCAAAATATAAATAACTCTACATATTTGTTCTTGATATTGAGAGATATTTGTTGTGGGCCTTTTAGAATACTACAGTAAAATAATTACAGTTGAAGTATAGAAAGAGAAAAATGCAGTTTTCAGTGATCCGGAGACTTCCTTTTGCTTGATAAGACAAAATGGTGGCGCATATTGGTGAATAAAGGAAGTCTCTCATTTACTGTCAACAGATTTCACTAATAAAACTAGGTTCTTTATACTATACTCTATGCTAACACTTCAGCTAAAAATTCATAAGTCTATCCCTAGAAAATGAACTTTGCAAATCTACCCGGCACCCTCCTAGAAAGTTGAAGGCGTGAGTCACAAGAGGGTGTGTATTATTATGCGAGACATGCACCTCACCCGCTTCATTCCGAGGGAGGGTGGAAGTGGGGACATGCTGGTAGACTCGACGCAGTGAGTGACACACTGGGGCACATGTATCTAACTTTTAGCTTAGCCTTTTTCTTAACTTTTGAGACTTTCATTGCACAAGTACAAAATTTTTTTTTGTTTTTTTTTTTGCAATTTCGACAGCCTCCCTTCAAAATTTGAAATTGTTAATTATATAGTGTTCTTGAATTATCACCTGGATTCAGATGTGAAAGTTGCAACCTTTTAAACAGTTGCATATTTGGTGCAAATCCATGGGTGCTCCCTCCTAGGCATCAGAAATGGCCTTTAGTGGTTTATGACTTTTGGAGGCTTTTGCAACTTTTGTGTCAAAAAGTTTCAAATTCACAGGATCACTTTAAGGTCTTTTTGTCACCAGGAAGTCTTTTTTTTTTTTTTTTTAAACTTGTTACAGGTTCCAATAGTCTACACTGTGTGATTTTAGAAATGCCTATGTCAGTCTCTGGATCATTTCAGTACTTTAAACTTATTTACATTACCTGGCCCCATTCCCGCAGCATGTGGCACGTCCTAGGGTAAGGCTGTAGCCTGTGTGTCTGTGTCCTCATGAATTCTTCCTCTCTCCACATAGTTCCCTGACTGCTCAATGCACAAGACAGGAAGTGGGGATGTAGCTGGATGAGTTTGGAGACTTAACATGGGCAGTGTTCCCCTTCCCCATGCACTCACTACATGCTGCTGGCAGGACGTAGGTAATGTGAAATTAAGGATTCCAAAGTACTGAAGTGACTCAGATGCTGACAATGGGATTTATAATATCAGCATAGCATAGGCTATTGGAGACAAGCTAAAATGGCTTGCTGGTGTCGGATTGGCTTAGTTTCTCAACGCCACATGTGTCTATAAGAAAACCACTAAGATGCATCTGACCAGAAGTAAAATAAAGGAAAAAACTGGTGCACAAAGCACGACTTATGATACATTGCACCAATTATCCACATGAATCACACGCCTTGGGACTTGCTACTTCTATGGCGGATTTCCAGGTAGGCATTTTCTGGGGGATAAAAGGAGTTTGCCATTTAAAAAAAAAAAATCTGTTCCATTAGACCGTCTGTATATAAACCTTTGCTCCTTTTGAGAGTTCAAGTCCTTCCCTGTTCTGATTATGCTACATATATGACAACTTCCTGTTTACTCACTCCACCATTCCGTTCCTAATAGCTTAACCCACTGTGCCCTTTATTCCACTGTCCATCTCACTGCTAGACTCAGGGTAGGAGGAGCTGCATGAGTCACCATACTCCTGCTGCAGCGCCTGCTATTTTCAGTGCTCACACATGAAAACAAGAATCAAGGAGAGGGTGCACACAGCCCTAAAGTAAGTAGCAGGAATGTTGAATACACTTGATGTATATTCAGGGTTTATAAAGCCGGTTAAGGCACAAGCACATTTATTTAAAAGAGTGGCCAATCCTTTAAGTGTTTCACACTCATTAGGATGATCAGCTCATCATGATGAGCGGCACCTTACTTCACACCCCAGGTCGTCCTGTATATTTGATTAAGTTTAATAAATGGCAATAAGTGACCAAACATATTTCTTTCAGCTCTATTGCAGTGATGGAGAATGGTCAACATGTTTACCGTCGTTATTCTCTCGAGATAAAGAGCATTCTTCTAGTGATGAGAGCTGGGAGACTTTGCCGGGAAAAGAAGCGCACGAGGTTCTGAGAAATAGCAGCAGCCTAGAAGATGAAAACTCTGAGTTCTGCTTCCAGGTTGAGTAGTGTTTACTTACTTATTAGAGGAGCCTACTGATCATTTCCGTGGTTATGGTGGTGGTTGTGGAATAACTAGTAATTCTCTGTTGATCACAACAAAGAGATTTGTATACAGTTGAAATTGGGAAATCATAGTTTTATACGTTTTCTTACTATTGAGGGCTTTTATGATGGGGAAGGCGTGGCTATGGTCTCCAGAAACGCAGCGCAGACACACAAAATGATGATTGATTTTGTTTGTTACTGGTATCAAATAAGTTGTTATATAATTTATCTGTTTTGTAGCAGTTTCCATTCCTGTTGGTTACGGTGATCAGGATCTGTCTGTAACTAAAATTATAATCCTCATTACTTTTTCCTCGTAGCCCCCACCATTAATAAAACATTCCTCACAATTGGTTTTTGCCCCCAGTATGCTCACCAATAAATTTATGAAAAAAGCTTGAGGGGGTTTCAAGCTCAATGACATATGTAGAGTCCCTCAGGATCATTTGCACAACTTTTAAAGACTTTTATTTTAATAAAAACAAACAATAGGAAGCCGAAATAAGAAGTGGATCCTGCGTTGAAGGGAACATACCAGCATGTCAGTGTGTGGTTACAAACCTTCTCCTGGTGTGTAGAATTTCTTAAAGAAACAGTTTTTCTTCTACTTTCCCCATGAATTCCTTTAACGGCAGTCCCCGGGGTTACAACAAGATAGGGTCTGGAGGTTTGTTCTTAAGTGAATTGTATGTAAGTCGAAAACTGTATATTTATAATGGAAGTTCTAAACAATTTTTTTTCTTTGCCCCAGTGACAATTGGAGTTTCAAAATTTTGTGTGTAATTGGACCAAGAATTATACATAAAGCTTCATTACAGACACTTACATCTGATCATTGCAGTCTGGGACTATAGTAAAGCATCCAGAGAGCTTCACAGAGGTCACATGGGCAGGAGGGGTCGTCTGTAACTAGGGGTGTCTGTAAGTGGGTGTCCTTAAGTAGGGGACCGCCTGTACTTTGGGAGCTTTTTGTCTTCCCCCTAAGGCTTTGCACAAAGGGTATAAATAAGGGCCATGATATTGGTTAGTGAAAAATGCCCCGTGAGGTTACTGTATGGCTAGAGTGTGGTGAACCCTGCAGGCCTCTATTCCATCAAGCACCCCTCGCCCTTCCCCATCTCCACCCTGGCAATGTGATGGCCTAACTATTTTTGTATAAATTGATTACTGGGTGTGCCACCCTGTCAAATGGCATTTTCTTACACTAATTCGACAATGGGAATGTAACATTACAACAAGACCTAACCCTAAAACAAGATCGGACCGTCCCAAACGAAGAATGTCCACGGCTGGTACATGCCAACATATGCCTTTTATTGAATAAAGGCTCAAATGAACACGAGGAAAAATCCATTTCGACGACAAGCGTCGTAATCATAACCTAGATGGTAGGTTATGATTAAGACGATTGTCAGTCGGAAAAACGTTAACAGTTTTTTCCTGCGTATGTTTAAGCTTTATAAAGAAGGCATATTTGGCTAGTACAGCTGTGGACATTTTCGTGCTGGCGGTCCGGTCTTTGTTTTTTACATGTACCAGACGCTATGGATGGAGTCTTTTTCGTGCACCAGGAGATGTCGGACAGTGTACAGCCTAGATTGATCTTAAGGTGGGTGAGCTGGCTTTTTTTTCCTCACTTTTTTCACTATCGTAATAGAAGTGTTATTGTTTATTGTTGTCAAGACCTAACCCTATGCCAATATGTATTTGTATACAAATCTGATGGCAAGTTATAAAGTTGGCTTAATAATCCTGAATAAAAGGGGATGCATATGAAAAAAACCAACAATCTCACTACTAACCAAAAGATCCAGGGAAAAATGAAGTGTATGCCATGAATACCAAGCAGGATGGTACAAGAAGGGAGGAGGAAAGAGCCCCGCACGTTGGGTCTAGGGGTGAATGTCTGTTGTGATGCCTCCCCCCTCTATTACCAGCGACACTCAACCTTGCTCTCGAATACGGGTACTTACTTGAATAAAGAATGTGGTGAGGCGTTTTGTACAAATGTCTTTATTTGCTGAAGTAAAGAAGAAAGATGATGACGACACACATTGTATTTTGAAGACCTACACAGTTATATAGCAACAGTTTCCTTCTGGTCCTATCAAAGAGACACGAAAACATTAGTAAATCTTGATGGTTGTGTTGTTTTTGCCTTGACTGATTATCAAGTGGCGTTGTTTGAGATGGATCGTCTGTATTATCATTGGAAGAAGGATTTGTTTTATTTCAGGTTTTAATACCCCATGTACTAGCATTAGAGTGATGGGATTCCCCACTGCAAGACTTCAGAATGCAATCAGCAAAGAGCTGGAACATTTAAAGTTAATTTACAATTTTTCTTTGTCAACATGAGCTTGTAAGTGAATTCTCCGCGGCTCATTTCCAGCCCCAACTTTTCAGTGTAGTTTAGTATAGACATGATTATTCACGCGGGGTCTGTACAGCTAAGAAAGTTGTCTGCACACTATACATGTACGTAGAGATATCATCTACATACAGGCCCAAACATATTCCCTGTACAGTACATCAAGTTACTGCAGGTATTGTTTGTATCATGTAGTGCCGAAGTGAAGGCTTTCTCTGCTTGTTTCCTCTTACCTCCTGAATAAACCATTTAACTCGTAATCATGGATGAACGTCATGTTGATAGAGGAAACCGCATTAAGCTCACTGAGGGGATCAGGTAAATGCCACCCATAAAATATGGAGAGGAAGAGTAGGCAGGAGAAAGGAGGAATTTCTGATGGTGTACAGAGGAAGAGACACCGGCTACAGCGAGCGTGATGTCGGGTTCTAGCCGTGCTCTTTAACTGTGTTGTTGATGTCCTCAGTTGCTGCTTCTAATAGAACACGATAATGTAGGGTGTTCTGTTCAGCAGATCCGCATTCTGTGTGAAAAGTTTTCCACCGTATGAGCATGTTCCAAGACTGTACACATTTTCTGAAATGCCCTTGTTGTGTCGAGCTGCCTCTCCGTGTGTGTGTGTGTGGTGTGTGTGTAAGTCATGGCAGCTTATTTCCACCTATTCTGAAGTTGAGCTTGGCAAACTACTTGACAATAAGAAAATTATCTCTTTGAGATTGGTTATTAATACAGGATAGATATTAATAATCATCAGTGTTACTCCTATACACAAAACAGCTTATGCAGTACCTGAAAAGTTAGGTTGCGGTGGTTTTGGTTTAAAATGGGTTAAGCTCAACAAAATTTATTTGTATGATATAAAACGTGTATTGATCTTGAAATTAATGGGGTTGTCTGACTTTCTCTAAAAAACTCTAGAAGTGGGCTATGGAGGAACGTGTTAATCAAAGATAATAAATTATGCATGCTTGTCTAATAAAATATGCAACCTTCCTGATATGAGGGGGGGGGGGTTTTTCCCGGGGGGTCGGTTCGGGTGATGGCCACTGTTACCTTCATGACCAGGCCCATTTTTCCCAAATCTGCCCTTGTGTCTAAAGTGGTTATAACTTCGGAACACGCTTTAACATATCCCAAGTGATTTTAAACATGTTTTCTCGTGCAACTTGGACTTCTGTTAATTGAAAATTTGGTGTTATGTGTTGCATTATTTAGAAAATCAGATTGGTGAAAATAGGTGGGAAACATTCTTGATGTTCGATACTTTAAAATGATTCTACTTTCTCAGTACATAGTCATAACACAAAAATACTTAATAACTAACATCACTAAATGTCGTCTTTATGTGGACATGGTTCTTATGCATACATCTTATTTTGGTAGATGCTTACTGGGGCATTTGAAGTTAGGGCGATTTTACAGTTTCATTAAAAAAAGGAAACTGCTGTATTGAGGGCCATGCTCAGTTTTGAAATGCACTTTGAGACGACTCTAATTAAAATAAACACCAATCAATACCCATTATACAAACTATCCCTCAACGGACGTTAAAAAACTTATGAATGAAGTTGTAACCTTTAATGTGTTACAGGGGTAAAACAAATTGAGGCGGATTGGATTTTTTGGCTAAATGAATTTGTTTTTCAAAAAAGTAAACATCTCACAATTCGTGCTTATAATAGTGAGATATGTTTATTAAACACGCAGAATGAGTCAGTTGCTAGGTAGGTAGCTAGATATTACATATACAGGCAGTCCCCGGGTTACATACAAGATAGGGTCTGTAGGTTTGTTCTCAAGTTGAATTTGTATGTAAGTCGGAACTGTATATTTTATCATTGTAATCCCAGACAGAACATTTTTGGTCTCTGGGACAACTGGATTTTAAAAATGTTGGATTGTCATAAGAATCAGGATTAACACAAAAGCTTCATTACAGACACCTGTGATAACTGTTACAGTTGATCATTGTAGCCTGTGACTAAAGTACAATAAATTACCAATATCCAGAGGTCCGTTTGTAACTAGGGGTCGTATGTAAGTCGAGTGTTCTTAAGTAGGGGACCGCCTGTATAAATATATGTAATCCAGAAAAAAACATTTTTTGGTCAAGTGACAATTGGATTTATTTTTTTGGATTACAGACACCTTACAGATGATTGGAACTAAAGTAAAGAGTCCAGAGATCTTCACCAGAGTTCACAGTCAGAGAGGTCTGTCTTTAACTAGAGGTTGTCTGTAAGTCTGGTGTCCTTAAGTAGGGGACTGCCTGTATACAGCATAATATGTACTATATTTATAAAGCTGCAATGCAAGCACAGTCATAGAGAAGTTACATTTTCATATTAACCCCTATGGGACTCGGCCTCTTTTGGCCTTAAGGACGCAGCCCCATTTTTCAAATCTGGCCTGTGTCACTATAAGTGGTTATAGCTTTGGAACGCTAGAAGATATCCAGGGGATTTTGAGATTGTACTTCAAATTAGTTTAAAAATTTGGATGAAATCTTTTGCGTTTACTTATGGAAAAAAAAAAATTGGCAAAAATTTGGAAAAATTATGTATTTTTAATTCTAAATTCTCTACTTTCGATGCAGACAGTCAAAGCACCCAAATAAATTCATAACTTATATTTCCCAAAATGTCTGTTGACATGTTTTTTTTAAGATTCCACATATTTTACTAGAATGTTATGAGGCTCAGAATTTAGGTATAATTTTTCACATTTTTTTGTAAAATCACCAAAACCCGTATTTAGATGGACCTGCTCAAATTCTAATTGACACTGAGAGGCCTAAATAATAGCTAGATTCATAAATTACCCCATTATGGAAACTACACCCCTCAACGTATGAAAAACCACTTTTAAGAAGTTTGTTAACCCTTTAGGTGTTTTATAGGGGTTTGAAACAAAATGGAGGTGCAGTCTGCAAATTGTAATATTTTTTCACAATACACTCATTTTGGGTGGAAAATTAAACATTTACAATGGATTAAATGAATAAAGGCTCCACAAAGTTTGATACCCAATTTCTCCCGAGTACACGGATACTCTATATGTGGTGGTAACCTGCTGTATGGGCGCACGGCCGGGCAGAGAAGGAAAGGAGGCGCCATCCAGAGCAGATTTGCCATGTCACATTGTACAGGCTATAATTTTTTTTTGTTTTTTTATTGTCGACCTGGATTCAGCGATCATTACTACAGGACGGCTACTGGACCTGCAGTAACTCCCGGACATTTCATATACAAAAATCTTTTGTATTTTTGTGTAATCTCTCCAGCAGAGGTGGCCGTATCTGAGGAAGCTATCTCGTTTCTAAGGGACAACATGACTACATTTATGAGAAATTATCTTCACACCGGAACATTTTTTTTTAAATAACATCCAATTGAAGAAATGTTTATATATGGAAGATTATTGAAACTGAATGTGAGTGCCCAGACGAGAATACCCCTTTAATTAAAAATTCTTTTTTTGGAGCTTTTTCGGGGTTATTTTTACGGGGTTCACTTTGCGGATCTAATAATAACGATTCAGTTTTTTTATGCAGATTGTTACGGACGCAGCGATACCAAATATGTGGGGGTTTTGTGTATTTTATTAAATTGTACTGAATAAAAACTAATTTGGAGAAAATCTTGTTCATTTTTGCATCACCATCTTTTCATATGCATAACTTTTTTATTTTTCGGCTGACAAATTTGGTTAAGGACTTATTTTTTGCGAGAACAGTTGTTCTTTTTAGTGGGCTTATTTTAGAGTGCATAACATTTTTTAAATCACTTTTTAGAGCATTTTTTATAGGGTATTAAAAATTTTTCTTTTTGGAATTTTCGGAATGTTGCATTTTTTTCCTCCAGCTGTTTACCGGTGCGGGTCCGTAACGATTCTTTCTTTTTATATACAAATTGTTAGGATGTGGCAATACCAATATGCAGGGTTGTTGTGTTTTTTTTTTATACTTTATTAGTGTTTTATGGGAAAGTGACATTTTAGGGGCTTATATTTTTATGCATTTATTATTTTTATTTTATTCTAATGTGTATGTTAAGTGTTTTTACTTACTTATGCTTCTGATCGCTGGTTCACAGTTCAATACACTGCTCTACAATACTATTTTATTGTAGAGCAGTGTAAACGGATCCGGGAGGGATCCGACTGCCTCGGACATCGGCAGCTTGGGGCACTGGCAGTCCTTGTAGCTGCCCGGAAGTGGACGCTCCCCTGGTGAAGAGCGCGGGGATCGATCCATAGCGGAACACACCGTTACAACGCCGCGGTCATGCTTGTAAGGGGTTAACACCCGCGATCGGAGTCCGCATCGATCGCGGTGTTACAGCGCGGTGTCAGCTGTGATAGACAGCTGACAGCCGCTGCTTCTGGTGCCGGCTCCGTTTGTGAGCCGGTGCCAGAAGCAGACGTTATAGTGCGTCCTGGTGCGCCTAGGGGTTAAAACTATAAAACTTCCTGTGTTTCTATACATAAAAAATTTGTGTGGCAACAGAAGGGAAGAAGTTACACTATTCACATGGGCTTATAAAAGTTTCATGCTCTGCGCCCTTTGGTAAGCTCCGATTCCAGGCGAGTCAGTGTCAGCGGAGGTAAGTAGTTCTCGTCAGAACATTACAATCCTGTCCCTATCAGCATTCTCAGGGCAGAACTAAATCTAATATTTAAACAAAGCTTCTTCCTTCCTCTTGAAATGATCAGATAATAAAAGCGAGCACTGTTTTTTTTTTTGGAAAACTATACATGTCATGCAATGGACTGACAATACTTATGAGCTTTCACTCTGAAGAGTACTAATATAATCTGGTTGATGGCAGAGAGCAGGAAGTTGTGCAGCTATTGAGGCTCTCGGGGAGAAATCATCTAAGCCACTGTCTCTTCATCTGAATAGAAAATGAATTGTAATCTCCTACATGTTCACTTTCATCATAAACCAGCTGCAAAAAAATATTAAATGAAAAAATATCGAGCTCCAGTAACTAAGAGATCTTAAAAAAACGACAACCTGGAAGTACATTGGCAGCAAGGTTAGCCCTTAAAGGACCTTCAGGGGAATTTCCATTTCGGCATATTCATTATGTTAATATTTTATGTAAAAAGTTATACAAATTCCCAATACAACGGACCCCTGTATACTTTCTGTATCAGTTCCTCACAGCTTTCTAGATCTCTGCTTGCTGTCATTCTATAGAAAGCTTCTATGTTTACTTCCTGGACAGAAATCTGATCATGGTCACACAGTGCACTGCTCGTGTATATCACCAGCTGTGATTACATACGAGCCTTGCCCTGTGTGACATCGTCAGATTTCTGTCCACTGGAAGTAAACACCGAAGCATTCTATAGAAGCAGCAATAGATCTAAACCTGAGGAATTGATACAAAAGTATACAGGAACCTTGTTTAACTTTATAATACAAAGAATAACATTCTTTGCTGAAATGAAGCAACCCTTAACCATCCACAGGTGGGGAACAAAAAACCAAAACATCATTTGAAAGGTGAAAAATAAATAAATAAAAAAAAGGGCCGTGATCCATCAGTGAAAATGAACTGTAAAAGCTACAAGTTCAATTCCAACTCTAAAAAGTAACCGTCACTCTGCTTATGTTTCTGTATTTTAGTATAATACAGTATTAATATTTCACATAATAACAATTCAATCATCTTTTCTTACATCTTTTGGGTATGCCAGCATGGCATTTTTGTCCATTTTTAAGCATGCGTTTTCAGTCTGTTTAAAAAACGCATGCACTTTTTCTGCTTACCATGCATTTGGCTGCTTTGAACCGGTTTATCTATGGCATCACCCTTTCTGGTATGTAGTTGTCAAGTGGGTGTTACCATTAGTGGATTTGTAACCACAGTCAATCAGTGCTATCAAGTGACTCTGTGCATTTTTCCCAGTCTGAACCACTATAAACACTCAATTGGAAATTTACTGACACACCTTTTTAGGAGTACAATGATGGTACGGCACAAAATTGTGGAGTTATAAGAAATGAGTTGGAATTGTATTTCATGAGAATACAAGTGACATGCAAGGAGAGGTCCGACATGTCCTCTTTAACAAGAAACATCACCCTGAAAATCTATATCATTAAAACTTAATTGGAAGTCAAATATATGAACACATAAAAGAATCAAAGATACATATCACACACTTAAATCCTGCTCCCATGTTTACACTGTCCAACTCCACCCCTTCACTTTCTCTCCTCCTCGGAGTCGGATTCGGTGTGGACTTTCCAGAGTGGGCCGAAAGCTGATATACGCGTGTTCTTCTTCGTATCTCCTCCTGTGATAGTCTGATAGCTCCCTGATGGTTTAGGCCAGGCAGTTTACAAGATTCCTGACCCATCCTGCAAAGACATCACTCAGTTATCCAGCGGGTTCATATAAATATAACAAACTTTTGTATTTAAAGGGGTTGTCCATTCAACTAATAATGATAAGGTGTAGAAAAGTTATACATTTTCCATAATAATTTCTGTATCAATTTCTCGCTGTCAGTCTATGAAAACCTCTATGTTTATTTCCGGTGCCTAGAAACTGTCCATGTTCTTGATGGAGATGCAGAGCCATTGTATCACACGGCGTCTTATACCTCTTTTTATACGGCTCACGTGTGACATGGACAGATTTCTATCCACTGGAAGTAAACTAGCAAATTTCTATAGAATGACCAGCAAGCAGAGATCTAGAGATGCCGTAATAATTGATACGAAAGTATATTGAAAAAATTGTACAATTGTACAAAAACAATATCATTATTTGCTGAAATGGACAACCCTTTAACAATCTGTAGCTTTACATTTAGGGAACATGAAGGGAATATTCACATTGTGGGAGTTTTCTCCGACATCTACACAATATCCGTATGGTTTAGGTTAGACAGAAAACAATGCAATGTTTTCTTACATGTACAACAGAAAAGGCATGCAGCACATCATTTTCAATGAAGCATCTCTTTTAGCAAATGTTGGAGAACCACCCTTACCAAAATCTTTATCTTTAAGTTTCACAACTGGGAAAAATAAATAAATCAATTAAGGCTCCATGCTCATGTCCACAAATGGGGAACGTGAGCTAGCCGCAAAAACGGCAGCTAGAGATACATTGTGCGTGACCCTCAACATGCATAAGATAGATCAGGTCCTATGCCTGGGGGGCTTGTGGCCCGGCCTCTAACTGCCTATGAGAGGGGTGCCACGCTCACCCCCTCCTTCCCCACCCGAATTGCGGATCATGGCACACGTCCACTCACATGGATTGTGTATGGAACCTAAGGTTGGCAGCAACAGGCTGTGGTTGGTCTATCATGGAGCTTGCGCAAGTCAGATTTCACAACGTTGACCACAGTACAGAGGAGGGGACTCCTTGTTTCATGTACCATAATGAATACAAGGAGTCCCTGCTTTCCTGAAAACAGCTACACTGAACCTTATATAAAAGACGAGATACTTGAATAATAAAATCACTAGAATGCAATGCATTGTGGTCGTTTTGTGGCCAGACTGAAGCAGAGAGCAATTCATCCTTACAAGAAGGCCAAATCTCCTCCCTGGCAACATCAGAGGAATAAGCATCGGTAACACTGCATTATGTTCTCCACAGATGAGCTGCTACCATTAAAGTGGTATATTGTGTGTATGGAGGCTTTTAGAGACTAAAACACTGTATTAGTTATGTGAGTGGATTAGAATCCAAAAAAAATGTATAAAAAGTGCATCTTTCTGAAATTACGATTCCTCCTAAACATGTATTAAGAATTTTGAGTTATTATTGATTGTGTTCCTACAAATCTACATCATCCAATCGGTTGTCAACGCTTTCAGGCACGTGGCAGTGGAAAGCCTGGTTGTCACTTTTGCTTTAGAAAAGTTTTGGTTCATTGTAATTACACAAGTTTAATACACTTGTCATGATGGATTTTGGAATAGAGGTGTGGTGTAAACTAGTTTCTAATTTCATCAATGTGAACACAAACCAAGGGTATGCAACATTCAGAGACTTACTTGGACAAACTGATGAGGAAAAGGTCATAACGACATGCTGTTTTGTTTCATAAAGTACCGGCCCCGAGCATGTGCGCCTGTGACACATCAGTGATAGTGCAGTAAATGAGTGAGCTTAGCTAAAATATCCTACAGAAATGTGAAGATCCCCTGTGGTTTAGGTCCCTGGGTTCGTACAAGAAGGTTCTTTATTTGTTCTAAGTTGAATTTGTTGCAAGTCGGAATGTACATTTTATATTCTAGCTCCAGACAAAAAAAAATAAAAAATTTGTCCATGTGTCAATAAGATTTTCAAACATGTTTTCTGTAATGGGAAGACGGATTATCAATAAAGTTTCATTACAGACACTTTAAAGCTGACCATTGCAGTCTGGGACTAAAGTAACATCAGAGATTCCACATTAACGGAGGTTACACGGCAGAGAAGTCTTCTGTAACTAGGTTGTCTGTAGTAAGGTGTCCTTAAGTAGGGGACCGCCTGTCTATTAATAAAGGGTTGGTCACCTTTTACAGAAATTGTCCATGTGCCTTTAGTGCTTTAATGCGAATACCATCATTAAGTGATTCAGCAGCCCCAATGTCATAGGATGCCTAGAGCAGTGAGAGAGGAAGCAGAGTTTATATGCAGAGCAGCATGATGAGAACAAGGAAAGAGGCATGGCTGAGGAGAGATTTATTAAAAAGTAACCACCCCTTTAATAACTGATTTTAATGAACGTATTTGTAGTTTTCTGGCTTTTCCCAGAATTTATCCAATACTTTGTATTTTGCTGCATCTTCTACAACAGAGTATTCTTAAAATACTCAGCATAACAAAATAACACATTCTCTACAGCACTTTCACAGTTTAATTCCAATCTGTCAGTCCTGGTGTACACAACTTTTGGCTGCCCCAGGATCTGACCATAAATCTTCTGACTAGGGTTGGGCAGGGCAGATTCTCTCTGAATAGCTTCTCTTGTCTGCACACTGCGTGACTGCCTCCTGCCCCCTCCCCATGCATTCCAAGACCAGCGTCCTGTCCGTAAGCAGCAGCGAGGAGACTTGCTGTACGAGCTACAGATAAGATCTTTAATGCAGGGGAAGGAGGCATAGCAGAGCTGACTGTGGTGTTAGAGCTGAGATTTAGCAGAGATGTAGCGAGTTACAGTGTGTCATTGTGTTTTATATCCATCTCTGGATCTCATCATCTTTCTTTTTCTGTTCAGATACTAGTAGAATATTCAGAAGCTAAGTGAAAGTGTATAAAACCTTTTACCTGATAATAGAGCACATTGTCACACACGCATCTCACACGCTTGGATCATGAAGTGTCCTCTTAAGAGAGTTCCCATCCACACCTGGAATTTTACACTGACCATCCAACCGAGTGATAGCAGCTCAAACAAAAACAGCAATAAACTGATTAAAAGTTTAAAGTGAAGGGTTAAAATGATCTTTATTGTGCAACATCACTATGATTAAAATTTGGGAAAACCCCTTTATTGAACATGAGTCCCCCTGTTTTTCTGAACAAGTACTCAAGAGAAAAGAAGGACATTTTACAGCCCTAAACAAACTTGTCATAAAAATCAGCAACTTGGTAAATTCCTCCATCACAACCATTTCAAGCATCTACCTTGTCAGCTCCACTGATGTCCTGAAACATCTTCTGTGGCTGTGCCGTAGTACGGCGGCCATACATCGACACCGGGGAGACATCGGCCATGGAACGGCACGGTGCGGCACTGTACCGCCCCGGAGGGTGCCGTGAGCCCATTGCCACGTATGGGGACGTATATATACCCGTATGAAGGGGGGGCGGTGTATACGCCCCCCCATACGTTCGTGTGAATGTACCTAACAATGCAGGTGAACATATAATTTGCCTACTGCTGTTTTTAAGTTGTTTAACCTGGAAATGTATAGTTTATTTATTTTGGGAGGAGTTAATTGCATGACTAAACAGAAGTATATCAGGAAGGTTGGGAGGCCTCTTCGCAGCCGTTAAGGTCTGACATGATGTGCAGCTGACTAAGGAAATAGACTAATTAAAAAAGGAATAATGAGATTCAGAGGCAGAGAGACTCGTGGACAGCTGGATTTCATTTCACATCTCTGAAAATAGCAGAAGGTAACATGAAGCATTGACTCTCTGAACCATGTAATGGTACGGTTCGGGAGCGGTCTCTCTTTCCATCAATGCTCCTGCTCCAGGTCCCCGCTCGCGACATCTAAGCATGTGCTGATGGTGGCGCACACCTAGAATGTCAGGAAGCAACTGATTTCATGACAAAGCGCCTGCACCGCATGGGGAGGGAGCCAAAGCATCGATGGAAGGGGGGGAGGGTCATCGGAAGGAGATTACACTTTTTTTTTTTTTAATCAATACATGCAGAGTTAGGTTTTTTTCAACCCGGCTTATACGCAGTATATGTGGTAATTTAGTTGTGGGGAATTATTACAGTATTATGATAACATTGGTTTTTGGCTTTTTTTTTACTGGAAAAATATCCAGTATGTGGGTTCCTGTCCGCTGCTGATTGGTAATAACAAGTTTGTGGTTGGGCAGCGGGTGTTAAGAGCCATTTTGGTGACAATGCCATTCACCTTTTTCATGGCATCCAAACATAACAGTCTAGCATATATACTTCATCTGTTCTCTCTAGCTGATACTATTCAGGAACAGAAGCTTCCAGCAACATCTGAATTCCATTGACAGATTCATCACTTCCCCAGTTTTACATATTCCGTTCTTATGACAGAGGTATTAAGTAGATTTACCCTTTATCACATCACAGTGAAAAAAACGGCCACATGCTTAGTTTTATTTCATGGACTGGACACGGCGCACTAAACCCATACTTTTAAATTGATCAGTTCTCTGAGACATTATAGACATGCACCGGACATATCCTTACAAGTAAACATGCCCTAGTCAGAAACGTTCTTTATGATCCTTATAGTTCTAGATTGGTTGTCAAACTAATGCAAAATGGTGTGAAAAACTAAATAAACCCCTTTTTTTTCCTTTTATAACATTTGGCATTTAGGTGCATTCGCACAGAGGGGACATTTATTGAGTATGAGAAAATCTCACCCCTCCGGATACACCAAGAGGCTTAGGCCTCCTGCTATATCCGCAGGGTGTCCACACACTTATATACACCGCAGCCTGGGAACTTTCACTTGTGAAAGATCGATAGTTATAGCATGTGTGAAAGCGTGGGCAACAACACTTGCGTCGGACCACTCCAATGTCTACCGCAATGCCCCCTTTATCCACAACCCGTCACATGGAGCTGGTGTACAGGGGATTGTAATCACTGGCTGAGCCTCGCTGTATAAAAGTGGGCGTCAGCTATATTAAACAGCTGACACCCATTTATAATCGGTGCTGGCACCCAATTGCGGCAGTTAACCTGCTAAGTGCTGCAGGTTAGGGTGAAGACCCACATGGGCTTTGGGCCGGTTTTGGGCCGTTTTTACTAAGTGCGTTTTCAGATTGTTAAAAACGCAAGCGTTAAAAACGTATCCGTTTTTTAAAAACGCATGCGTTTTTTTGAAAACGCATGCGTTTTTGTCCGTTTTCATTGCGCAATTTCGGTAATCGACAAAAACGCATGCGTTTTCAAAAACGCACGCGGTTTTTAAAAACGGATGCGTTTTTTAACGATCTGAAACGCACTCAGTAAAAACGGCCCAAAACGCATGTGTGTCTTCACCCTAACAGAGCTGCTAGTGGGCTCTGCCACCTTGGATGCGATCACACCGTTCCCCATAAAGAATTCCGCCGCATTCATAGTCTTTTTGTGGGGACGTATAACTGGCCGCATTACATCCCCTAGACGGATATGGTGACCCACGCGTTACGGTCCACACACAGAGAAAAGATAGAGCAAGCTCCTTCTTTCCCCGCGTTGTGACCATGTGGCGCGGTTTCCTTATGGAGAGGGGAGGGTAGAGCAGCACACGTTCTGTAAATGTACCCTCTAGAAACTCGTAGGCCTGCCATGGATACTCATTTGGCAAACTCGTATATAGCGCGTAAATCTGTGTGAGCTATATAAATAAAGGATCAATTATATTATTAGCCTGTTGATGCAGCTTTAGAAATCAGTATAGAGTTACTATAACTATACTGCAATACTACTGTTTACTATTATATTGTATGAGAATACAGACCTCCTGGGTTAAAGTCACCCTAGGGGACCTGAAAATACATTAAAAAAAAAAAAAAGGGAAATAAATCATCCCCCTTTCCCTGGAACACATAAAAATAAACAGTAAACATATAAACATGTTAGTCTTGCCAGTCCCAAAATCCCACTAAAAGATTTTAATTGTTTTAAATCTAACTAAAACATTAGAAAACCCTATATAAAATTAGCAAATATCCAATCGTACCAAATTTGTCTCTACTAAACATGCTCCAATCATCACAGAATGTCCTTCTGGCCCAATATTTGGTGGAAACTGTGTTTATTGACAGTAACTTGGTATCTCTGGTCTGTGAGGGGATACACATAATATAAATATCATCACATGTAATACATAGGGATCATGGGAGATACACAGTATACATGATGCCCCTATGCTGAATACACAGGATCATGGGGATACAGAGTATGCAGATGATTGCTAAGCTGTAATACAAGGGGTCATGGGGGATACACCGTATACAAAGAAGCCCCTATGCTGTATACACAAAGACCATGGGAGATACACCATATACAGATGATGCTATGCTGTAATACACTAGTGTAAGGCCACAGTATACAGATGCCACTGATATTAAACCAAAGCATGGGGGATACACGTATACATCACTGAATTGTATACACAGAGTCATGGGGGGATACACAGTATACAGATGCCACTGAGATGTAATACACAGGAGTCATGGAGGCGATCACAAGTATACCGATGACCACTGAGATGTAATACACGGAGTCTGGGGGATACCGTATACAGATCCCTGAGATGGTAATACACAGGATAGGGGATACACAGTATACAGATGCCACTGAGATGTAATACACAGGAGTCATGGGGAGATACACGTATAGTAGCTCTGCTACAGCTGCAGGCACCATCCAGCTGGTCTGGGCCGTAGACGACTACAAGTCCCAGCATGCCCCTCGGGGGCTGCTCCCACCTTGATGCATACCAGCAGCCGGAGCCCCTCTGCAGTGTTTTATCGTCAGCGGAGAGGCCCGCCCCCCTGTACGGCGCTGCGGTTTCCTCTCACTCTCCTGTCTCCTCCTACATACAAGACATCACAAACGCCCCGATGCTGCTCGTCCTCCCGCCATGCCTGGTGCACGCTCCCCCGTACCTGCGGCTCGAGAACCCGGCCCACGCCGAGCCTCCGCCACCGCTGACTATACGGCTCCGTCCCCTCACAACGCGCGGCGTCACCGGACAGCCAGCGTCAAACGTGACAACCAATCACCTTGCAAGCCCTCATACTGTGGCCAATGGGTAAGTTGAGAGGCGGGGTCTAGCAGCGTCTAAGCCAATCAGAACTTCTGCCCCACAGGTAAAGGCTAACACTGCGTGAATGGTAACTGTGTCAACAAATCCCTAAAGCACGGCCGGAGAGCACATCGCGGGGGCTCCAAGAACCGCATAATGTGATCTATGCCATATACAGGCCCCCACACCAGGATCAAATCTGGAGCTTTATCAGTTCGCTCCAATTTCAGTCTAAGGACTTTCATGCCCTGAAGCATAACTGTTTTTAATGACAACTGAATTTTATACTTGTAGAAAGTGGCTGGTAAGCTCCTCTGGGTTTCCAATTATGTAGAAGTACCCAACCGGATGTATTTCAGGATTTTGTGGCGAGCAGCGGAATCGTAAACTCACGCCACTTAGCCATGGCTCTACTGGCCACTCAGGCCCCTGAGCAACGCAGGTTATACCGCCACTAGTACTAGCCATGGCTTGACTGGCCACCTATAGGCTGAGCAATCGACGGTTAATACCCACTAGCTACTAGCCCGGCTCTGACTGCCACCTCAGGCTGATGCAATCGCAGGTATACGCCACTAGCTACTAGCCATGGCTCTGACTGGCCACTCAGGTGAGCAGTACCAGGTTATACGCCCCTGCTACTAGCCATGCGCTCTGATGGCCACTCAGGCCTGAGCATCGCAGGTTATGCCACTAGCTACAGCATGGCTCTGACTGCCACCTAGGCTGCAGCAGTCCAGGCTGTTACTCCAAATGCTACTAGCCATGGCTCGTGATGCCACCCTCAGGGCCTGAGCTACTAGTGGTATACGCCACTAGCTAAGCCAGGCTCTACTGGCCACTCATGCTGAGCCAATCGTAGGGTTATACGCCACTAGCTACTAGCCATGGCTCTAACTGGCCACACTCAGCCTGAGCAATTCGCGGTGTATTCGCCATAGCTACTAGCCATGGCTCTGACTGGCCACCTCGCCCTGACAGTCGGCAGTTTATTGAGGATTTTAAAGGTATTCCTCCCATGAATGACAAGTTCTTATATGTACTCAGGATCACAACAATACACATGCCCTAATCCACTTTTTAACCCAAAATACACATTGACACAAAATAACAACTGACTTAGGGTCATTCACATGCCGTCTGTGGGGACGTACATGGTCGCATGTATGGCCCCATCGACGGCAATAGTTGGCATGGCGCAGAACTCTATCTTTCGGTGGTGCTGGTCACACCTATTCTCTATGGAGGGGTCAACCTCTCCTACCAGCACAGTTCGGTATGCCCGCACGGCGTGCAATCGCGTGTGATGTACCTTAGAAGCGCGCTGCTGAGTTTTCGTGTCTTTCTTGCTTGACCTTTAGCTCACGTCCCCCTGGCAGTCCTAGCAAATAGCTCTCACACTGTTGCTCAGAATATTGATGGAAATTTCCGGCTCTTCCTAGTGAGGTGTCATTAGGCTCCCTCGTTTAAGCCGAGCCACTCCTTCTTGCTCCTGAACATGCTCCCCTATTAAAATATATAGGAGCCGCAGGCCAGTACAGTCCACCACTCCACTTTTAACCCAATTGTATCGGGTTAAAAGGGGCGTGGTGAGCCGCTAGGGGCGGGGTTAAGTGAGCACACGGCTTACTGGGGGGGCGCGGCTCCGTCATTCACAGAGCCGCTTTGTGCTGGCCTCGTTGATGATCACATCACTAACAGACATTCCCGCCTCACAATCCTGCCTGAAAACACTGGTGAGAAGAGAAAGCTACAAACACAAGGGGATAAGTGACCAGGGAAAGGGGAGAACATGCCATATAATCATCTCTCTGTTTATATGTCTGTGTTAGTAAATCAGTAAGTCAATGAACGTGTATATACAACCTGTGCCTGATAATGTAACACATTGTCACCCAACAAAACTAGATGGATATACACTGTGTCATTTAGAAGCCCGCCCAACCACCGGATTTTGCACGAGCGCCTAGGGAGTGATATAACTATGACTTTCCTTTAGTTTCATAAACTGGCTAACCTATGTCTGCAGTCTGTATTATAGCTGTTAAATCATTTTTTAAACTGAAAAATATAACATTCCCTGCTCCGAGGATGTCCCTTTTTAGTCATGAAGGCCTTCAATGCGCTAATGGCAAAGAGATGTTAAAAACAAGGTAGAGATTATATGGCGCACGGCACGAACCAATCAAATACAGCTTTAATTTCCCCGCAGCAGTTGATAAAATTAAAGCAGAGCCAGGGGGCGCACCAGTCATGAGGGCGAGTTGGACGTTCGTCTCGGGCGCACGCTCCTGCTGTGGAGGGGGCGGCTTTCCTGCTATGAGCTGCTCACTACTACTACAATGTACTTGCATCATTAAGCATGCGAAGTACTATTGCTGACCGGACACGGCAGCGACGTCCTGTGCGGAGCTCTGTGACACAGGAAGCACTTGCTACGCTTCCTATGTCACTAGACAGAGGCAGCCTGGAGGAGGAGGGAGCGGGAAGCGCCACATTCAAATCATGTGGCTGCTCTCCCTGAAGTCAGGCCGGGCGAGCTGACAGTGGAAAGCAGCCACCCCACCAGTCCAGGGCCTGCAGCTCAGAGGAGGACATCTCCATCCACTGCCATGATGTATCCCTGCCCAGACCTGGACCTGCTGCTGTACCAGTGTTAAGGGTCATGTTATATGTGTGTGTCTTCCCTTGTGTTATAATATGTGTGTTGTGTCTTGTTATGTGTATATACTGGTGGGTGTGTTGTGCCTGTCCTGTGTGTTGATATTGTGTGTCCTTGTCATGGTTTATATGTGTGTGTGCCTTGTCATGCTGTGTATATAAATGTGTGTGTGTCTTGTCATGTGTATATTTGTGTGTGTGTCTTGTGATGTATCATAGTGTGTGTGTCTTGTCATGTTATAGTATAGTGTGTAAAAACATGTCAGTGTGTGTGTATCATAGAGGTAGCAACTGTAATCAGCTGTATATAGGTGTATGTGTGTGTGTGTGTTATAGAGGTATGACATATAATAGCTGCATGTATCAGGGAATGTATTATATATGTGTGTTTATAGTGGTATAACATTGTAATAGGTGTGTATTATAAGTTTTCCCATTTTGTGTATCTGCAGGTAACATGTAAAGGGTGTAGATATAGGGTATAACTGGTGTATACTGGTATCTACAGGTGATAACAGGAAATAGATATATATTATAGTCATAGTATGTTGTAATTTGTGATAATGTGGTGTGTGGATATAGTATGTATCCAGTCATTGCTGGCTTGGGGGGACGTATACGTATGTGGCTTGGGGGGAGCTGTATACAAGTCATGTGCTGGCTTGGGGGGTATAATTGCTGTCCCTGTCTGGATACATTCAATGGGGCCCTGGCTGGTAAATCGTTTTCTGTACAGACGTACGGTATGAATTTTATACTACTGGCTGACACTGCTATCTACTTATATTACATAGTGGTACGCTGTATGATTTTTATACTACTGGCGGTACTCTGTATGCATTTAGCATTGATGTTTTTCACACCCAAACCAATAGATGAATCTGGTCCCTGACACTCCACCTTATATCTTAACATAAAATTGGGGGGGGCGTCCTCTACCTCGCTCGCCTCAGGCAGCCAACAAGTTGGTACAACCTGACAGAGCCTGATTGGTGCCATGAGTTACCAAACGTTTGCTTACGATTGCATAATGAGCCCGATAGAATCTGTGGACTTTACAGACCTTAGAAGTAATTATATAACAGTAACAAGGTATGTGATGTCCTCTGATTTCATCACCGCCTGTGCCACCATCACTGTCCAGGATCGTGGATCCTCGGGACCACCGCGGAGATGAACTAGTCCACACCTGGAACCGGAGCCTAGCGCACCTGGTATCACCAGAGCCCGCCGCAAAGCGGGTGGGACGTGCGGCGGCAGGACCACTGGTGTTCCCAGGTGGACTAGCCCACGGTGGCAGAAAAACAAATCAACGGTACGAGGTCCTTACGCGGATGACCATCTGTAGACAGGTCCCCAGGTCACAGGTCAAGGGTCAGGCGGCAGAGATGCAACGTAGGTCCAGTCCGGGGTCAGCAACAGGAGGTCCAGGTCATAAGGGGACGGGAACCAGGCACGGAACACAGGCAACACAGAGGCAACGAGGAAACACAGGACTTGGGAGCGGAGACACACTGAACCAGGAATGCAGGGAAAACAAGGAACGCGTGAATACACAGGAACGCAGGAATACTCGCTTGGAAGCTTTTCTAAGCTATGAGGCACAAAGATCCGGCAAGGGTCACAAGAAGGTGAGAAACTTATAGAGACCAGCGCCCATATGGCGGCGCTGGCCCTTTAAATCTAAGAGTGAACGGCGCGCGCTTGCGCTAGGGACGGGGACGCGCGCGCCGAGTGCGGGAGCCACGGGAGACATCGCGGGAGCCAGGAAGGTGAGCGGGGACCCGGGACCGGGGGCAGTCAGCAGGAACCGGGTGCGCACCGCGATCGAGACAGCTGATCGCGGGAGCACCCGTGACAGTACCCCCCTCCTGGCTCGACCCCTCTTTTCTTCGACGGCCCACTAAACCTTGAGAGAGTCCGTCCAAAATTCTCTTCGGCTCCCTAGGATCTCTCCTCAGGGCCCGACCCCCCCAGTCACAAGAAGAACCGATCTCACCCTCAACAACTTCATGTCCAGAAACTTCCTTAACCTCATAGACGTCTGGGGAATCCGCCTCAGGAGCAGGAGGAGGGGATGGTTGGGAGAAAAACCGGTTCCGGCATGAAGTTTCAGCGAAGGGAGACATGGAAGGAGGTCGGATGCGTAGAAGGAGGAAGTCGGAGTTTGTGGGCCACTTGATTGATGCGCTGATTACCTCGAAAGGACCAAGAGAACCGGAGGCCGAGATTGTAGTAGGTATCTTCTGGTGGGACTATCTGAAGATAACCATACTTTTCACCAGGAGAAAAAGACAGGAGGAGCCCGACGCCTCTTATGCCTGGGTCTTGATACGGTTGTAGCTCGCAGAAGAAACTGCGGGTCTGTTCCAAATAGCAGTTGAGCACAGACGATCCCTGACCGCAGGGACACTCAGAGGGAGTAACAGCGGAAGAGGAGGGCGAGGAATACGTCCATAGACCACACGAACGAATGGAGACAAGCAGTAAACCCAGAGTCGCAGGAAGTTATGTAGAACTAGCCCAGGGTAGGAGTCAGCCCAGTTGTCTGAGGCTGAGCGAAGTGGACGAGATAGCAGCCCAAAGTCTGGTTCACACCCTCCACTTGACCATTAGACTGAGGGTGGGTAGCAGAAGAAAAGTAAAGGTGTACCTGCAGTGGTTACCAAGAACGCCAGAATTTGACACAACTGGACCTCCACGATCGGACACGATGTGTCAGCGGAAGGTCCATGCAGCCGGAGATATGGTCCTGAACGAAAAGCCTGGCAAGCTGTGGCGAGAACGGAAGACCGGAAAGAACAACTGTGACATCTCGAGAACGGTCCTCGTCACCCCCAGAGACAGTAAAATCAGCCGGGACAGGCAGATCATGATAAATCCATCCACGTGGACCACGGGCGACTGGTGATCGGTAACGGAATAACAGTCAGCTGATTGAGACGAGAGGCTTTGATTGGGGACACAAATGGAGGAGCAGGATCCAACTCAAAACCCTCCCGACAGTTTTGACCAAGTTCAGCCCCCAGTAGTAGCGGGAGATGAGGGCCACACGGTGCGTTGCACCCCGGGTGCCCAGCACACGGGAACATGTACCCAAGACACAATCCTCTTCCGAGCAGCACGGTCTAACATATGTCTTGCCAGAGGTAGCTGCCGAGATCACCGGGACTGCAACAACAAGGTCCGGCCGGATTATTGTCGGAGAGCTGGTTCCTCTCCATCACATCAGAGGCACGGATAGAGCCATCAGCCTGAGTTCTGTCAGCAGGACGAAAATGAATTAGCAGGTTGAACGGGAAAAGACATATGGGCCAGCGGGCTTTGCCTGGGATTCATGCCGCTGGCTGATGGCAGGTATAACAAGTGTTGTTGTCAGTGTACACACAGTACATTGAGAGCACCCTCCAAGATACCGCCATTTCCTCCAGAGCAGTTTAATGGCCAAGAGCTCTCGGTCCACAATCGAATAATGTTCTTTCAGCTGGAGAAAATGTTTTGAATAAGAAGCCGCAAGTGGAAGTTTCGGGCCCCTGGGCCCTTTTTGGGTGAGGTACCGTCCAGCTCCCCACGGAGGACGACTCCACCTCAAGAAAGAAAGGTTTGTCGGATCATGTCCTAAGAGTACGAGCTGAGCAAGACGGACGTTAACTTGGAGAAGGACCTCTGTCGCTGAGAACCAGGAACGTGGATTGGCACCCTCTAGTGCGGGCCAAAAACGATGGGCAACACCACAGTGGAAAATGGGGGACATAAACTGTCCGATACTAATTTTGCACACCCCAGGATCCTGGTATGGCTCCGGAGGCCTCGGGCGAGGCCACTGCAAGACACTGCAGACAGTTTTGCGGGCATCCATCGGCGGCCTGTGTCGGAAATTATCTACACCAAGAATGAAGACTGGGGTGTGGTGAACTGGCATTCTCCAGGTTTGGTGATAGATGGTTGGCAACGAAGTCGATCCAGAACTTGTGCGTACGGTCTTGGTGTGATTCAAGGTCCGGAGCGATAACCAAGATGCCATCCCAGGTAACCACGACCACATGTATAGAGGAGGTCCCGGAAAATGTCCTTATAAAATTCTTGAAAGACAGCAGGGCATACACAGTCCAAAGGGCATTACCAATATTCAAAATGCCCCTCCGGGTCATTAAATGCCGCTTCATCTCGTCACCTTTGGGATCCGGATGCGATTGTAGCCCGCCGATCCCGTTGGAGACACTGGCGCCGCGCAGGCGATCAAAGAGTTCTGGTGATCAACGGCAAGGGGTTCCGTTTTTAACCGTGACTCTTATTTTTAAGCCCACGATATGATCTACTCGGAGCGTAAGGATCAGTCGTTCTTGGTGACCACAGACGAATCCTGCACCAGCCGGAGAGGAGGACTTGGTATGACACGCCCTCCTAAGATTCTCCTGTGATGTATCAGACATAGCAGGCCATCTCAGTGAACAGAAGCGGATCAGACCCTACCTTTGGAAGAGTAAGCACCCGGAAGGAGATTCCAAGGTGCAATCATAGGACCGATGTGGCGGTAGAGTTGTCCATATACGCGGGATCTCGTCTTGTTCTTTGGAAAAAACACATCTGTCGAAGCCATATATGGATCGGGAAGTCTGGCAGGGATTTGGTGACACTCGAGAAGTTCCGACAGGCAGTGGATGAAGAACCGCCATTGCAATGTCAGGACCAATCCGGTACCCCACGGAGAATTCTACCAGAAGACCAGTCCAGAACAGGGGCAGAGAAGTGCAGCCAGGGAGACCAGAGTAGCAGCAGATGTGGCTTTGGGGCAGCACAAACAGAAAGTCTCTTGATGTGGCAACCACTGCAGATGGGAAGGGGCTCCGTGCGAAACCAGATGGCACGGAGAGAATCTGACCATGACCGAGGCATGGCACAATGGCTTTCTCGCAGACGAACCACCACGGGAAGTGTAGCTGATAGACCAAGGCTGCATCCACAAGTTCGCTGTAGAGCTAACTCCAGGAAGGCAGAACCTGATACTGGGTACCGGTGCCGCGCTGAGGAGCAGGGAAGAGTCAGACGTGGAAGACTCGGTCCTTCACCTAGGGGACGCTTCTCCACAGAACCTAGGTGCTGGCGTTTTCCCGGACGTTGAGGACGGACAGGAACTGATGAATTGCTCTGCGGCGGCACAGTCACGACAGAGAGTTCTCCTTCGTCGTCTTTGAACGACTCCTGTACGAGAGCACAATTTTCGTCACCTGCCAGTAGGTTCCTCGCATACAGTTCAGGCGAAGGCAGGAGAGTCTTGAAAGGCAGGATCCAGGCGAGGAAACGTCTTACCGGGCTGAGGGTGCCGGTGCGGAGTTTCCTCGGCGCGTTCCTTGAACCGCACATCAATGGCGATTGGCCCAGAGTGTAAGGACCACTCAGAGTTGACGGCAGGTCCGAGTCGCCAAGGCGTCCTTAACTGCGCAGAGAGTCCCTTCTTAAAGGTAGCGATGGAGGCTGCATCGTTCCCAGCAAGTTCAGAGGCCAGGTGCGGAACTGAACGGCATACTCCCCACAGACGAGCTCCTGGCGCAGGTTCAGTAAAGCAGTCTCGCAAGAGGCCCTGCAGGTTCCATCAAATACGGCCCCGGAACTCTGCCAGAAAGCCGTGCGGTAGTGTGAGGGTCGCCTCTACCAAGATGGGTACCCAGGCCAGAGCTTCCTGGCGAGGAGACTGACGAAGCATGCATCCCTTAGACCGCTCCGAGACAAATTGCGAAGGCCTGAGCTCTATTTGCAGAGAGCACGAGTTAAAAGCCCCGCAATCCTGTGGGGTCCTTCCGCAAACTGTGGGCATAGACAGCCGAGTCGGGGTTGCAGCGGAAGAGGACAGCGCCGAACGGCAGGGGTCGCTGGAGCGGGCACAGGAGCCTGTTGCTGTTGCTGCGGTGGCTAGAGATGTTGTGCCAGATGGTGTGACTGATCCAGCTGTTCCACGCTGAGCGGCAAATCTCCCGGGATTGCTGGCCCACAATGGGCAAAGTTTGGGACGAGTGGAAGCGGACCCGGGGGATCATGGCCGGATCTTACTGTCAGGATCAGATGGATCTCTGACCACCCGGGAGACTGAACTAGCCCACCCGGAACCGCGACCTATCGCACGGTTATTCACCAGAGCCCGCCGCAAAGGGGTTGAGTTGCTGTTGGGCAGGATACACCTAGGGTCGTTCCCAGTGTGACAGCCACGTGGTCACCGAGGTCGAGTACTTAGGGATGACAATCATCGTAGACAAGGTCAGGCACAGGGTCAGGGCAGGCGGCAGAGATCAACGTCCAGGTCCAATTCCGGGGTCCAGCAACAGGAGGTCAGGCAGAAGGTGGAACGTGAACCAGCCACAGGAACACAGCAACATACACGAGGACACCCGGGCAACCAAAGGATCTGGGAGCGCGAACACACAGGAAGCAGGAATGGCAGGGAAACACATGGAGCAGGAATCACAGGACACGCAGGAATCTCGTTGGAAGTCTTCTCTAAGGCTATGAGGCACAAAGATCCGGCAACGGTCACAGGAAGGGGGAAGAACTTATAGCAGCCAGCGCCCATTATTGGCGCGCTGGCCCTTTAATCTAAGAGTGACGCGCGCGCGCGCTCTCTAGGAGAAACGGGGACGCGCGCGCGCGACTGCGAGCCAGGGAGGACATCGCGGGACCAGGGAAGGTGAGTGGGACCCGGACGGGGGCAGAGCAGGAGAAACGGTGCGCCCGCGAGTCCAAAGCGATCGCGGGAGCACCCGTGACAATCACCACTAACGAATACTTGTACTGTGCACCATAAAACAGAGTGGAATTCTAACACTTATATATGCAGGAAGATTAGTAGTACTTTTGTGAACAGTCACATTGTTAGGAGTCGATAGACTGTGCATATTGTAGTAGTATTACTATGCAGATATTGGCATTATCAGTATTTAAAGTACAGCAAGAGGATGTGTGTTGCAACTATCATACATCCAGTCGTGACGTAGACCCGTAACCTGATATACTGTGCGGTTCTGATATACACCAGGAAAGACATACAACACTTAATTGTTTTTAAAATGTATGCAAGGTATAGAAGTAGTAGTATAGCAAGTGCTGTTTCTCATATATTAAGGAGGTCAGTTAGTAGACACAATACAGCAAACTACCTGATTAGGGGACTCTCCCTATTGTGACTTGTATTGTACCAATACAATCCTGGAAGGCAAGTACAAATATACTGAAGATGACATGCTGATTCAAAGCCCCTGCACTTCCCGAAATAATATCGGCAGCCTTCATTAGCCCGACGTATTATGCATGTTGGTGTGTGGCTCACAGGACCACCAGCATGCAGTGTCTATGGATGCTGTATTTTTTGCTATTATTATTCTGATAATCACTCTAGCCGAAACTATCTGACTGTGTTGTATGTTCCATTTCTATTTAAATAGCTGAGTCTGTCATACTGGCCACCATTGGGCCAGAGCGTGATTGTATTGTCTAGCTGTGTACAACTGCATCAACTTAGTATGGGTCAGCAGCTTCTCTGTTGTGTGCCAGGCTCATTTAGGAGACCTGTTCTGGGTGTTTGACCACACTGGTTTTTGCCCACCAAAAGGCCCCATGCAAATGATCGTTAGCTTTGGCCACTGAGTTAGTTATCACAACAGCGGGAAGTTCATGCCGATTGATTGTTCTATGGGCGCATCACCACATGAGCATGCGCTATAGGACCGTCTATTCTGACTATTTTGGTTGTTGCGGACTAGTGGTAGGTCACTTTTTGTGAACATTTGCCGGGGGTGTGCCTCATGGGCTGCTAGGATGTTAGACCGTCTGCAAGCAATGGGCCCATCCCATTGCTGTTATTGCCTGCAAACAGGACGTCGGCATAACTTGAAGAATGCGTTCAGTTGTTGGAACTCGGCCTTACTTAAGTGAAGAAAGAAGTTGCAAGTGGATGAGGAGGGAGGTTCTTCTGGAACGATAATATTATCCCTTTCCCACCAATGTTCCACCCGCAACATGTGTGGTCAAACCGTATCGTATTACTGAAAACAAAACAACATAGCGAATCAGGAAGGGAGAGAGTAGGGAGTGAGTATCACACCTATAACCAGTAATTCCAGATCCATGTGTAGTACATCGTGGGGGGTTGGACCGGTTGGGTTAATTAACACACCAAGAGAGGCTTCCCCATGAGCATACCCAAAACAAAAGGTAAACCGGCCTTTAAGGAGGGCAGGGAAAAAGTGGGTAAAAGGGGGAAGCAACTATGAAAGTACCATGAATATGTATTCGTGGAATAATTGTATAAAAAACTGTTATTAATGCATATTTAACGACGATATGATAAAGCAGGATGAAAATCCTCAGACAATGCTGTAGGGGAATGACAGCAGCGGCGCATTAAATCGCAGAAATTCGTACCCCGGGCCAGCACATAGGAGGAAGAACAACATGACAAAGCCGCACATGTACTAGTACAGGACAGATGGTACATATAAGGAGGTCAACAGGTAGGAGTGGCACAACCAGTTGCTAACGATGGCGATATCGCCAACCCGGACGATGGAGGTCACTTCATTCCCTTTTGTTCTTGGTAAGGTCTAGTCTCTACTGTTTGTGCGCACGTAAGAACCACTCCATCGTTTATGCATGTTAAGCAACTGTGTGCCACTTTATCTGAGTTTCAATCCTGCTTTTCATGTGTATGTCTTAAAGAGTTCATTATAAAGTATTTTTTAACTCAGTTATTCAGTAATCATTTGGTCTTTCATAGTGCTTTCCTTTACCCCTTTCTCCTTGTCCCCTTTACGTATATATACGAGTATAAGATGACCGGAATTATAGCCAAGGTCCCCTCCATTCTCCCCCACAAACTCATCATGAACAATTTTGACCGAGTTAAAGCCGAGGTAGGAAATGCATTAGTGTCCCTGATAATTAAATAGCATTAGTTAATGCAGAATGATGGTAGTAATACTATATTGCTCACAATACCTTAAAAGCTGAATCCTTTACCAGGCTTCTCTAACACTTTCCTGTAGCTTTACTACCACCACTTTAAAGGACCTGTCATCAGGGACCCTCAAATTTTCACTAAAGAAGACAGGGTGCAGAATCTTATTACACGTGCAGTCAAATCTGCCTTTCTCTGCCTTTTTTATCATTTGTATTACATATATTGTTGTTACTACTTACTCTTGCATCCTGACCCAAATCCTGGGGAGTCACTGGGGCTGACTTTGGGTTTTGATGCTTTAAAAACAACATGTGACTTGTCTGTGTTCCCCACTCCCAGACTTGGCCCCACCTTTGGCCCTGTCCTACTCCTCCTCTGCTTCGTCCAGGTCCAAGCCTGGTCACCTACATCATTGGGGAGGGACAAGCTGTACATGAGCACAAGATGGAGACAGTCCTGCAGCTCAGACAAGTCAACATGTTGTTTTTTTGAAATGCATCCAAACCACAGTCCAGCCCCTGTGACTAACCCAGGATTTTGTCAATGCAAGAGTAAGTTAGACCAACAAAATTATTTGTAATCAAATCTTAGAAAAGACATAGAGGCATTTTTTGCACTGCCGGTGTCATGGGCTTTTAGAATCTGTGTTTAGTGAAAATGGGTCCCCTGTGGACAGTTCCCTTTAAGCCACAGTTCTGTTTGTTTAGATGTTAAGTCCAGATGTAACAGTCCTGTTGCACACTGTTAGGAGCACAGCAGACCAGATTTAGTGTCAGACTACACTTGTTCCACTAGAGCACATTCATTTATTATGTCCTGCATATAGTTGAGCAGTCCTAGTTGCTCAGCAGGGAGTCAGTGTAAGAGTTTAGAATGAAGTGCAGCTAAAACCCCTCGTACCTTGCTGTAGCTCGGACTGCTCTTCCCCTCTGCAGACACAGTCTCCTGTGTTACACTCTGCTGACCTCCCTGTCCTGCTTTGATCCTCTGCAGAGGTCTGTATCTCCCTGTTTGGCAGGCTCACCATTGCACGTGCTTGAGCTCCGTTCGTTTGATCAGCAGCTCGTCCCTCCCTCCCCTCTGCCTCTCAGCCAGCAATCTATCCCGGGTGATTTAGCTTCCAGCCCCTTCTCACCTAGCTGCCCCGGCTCCCTCACACATTCTGTAATCAGGTGTGCTTTTAAAACTAACATTGAGTATCAGCCGAGTAAGGCCCGTTCCCACTTGCGAATGTGATGTGATTAAACTCGCATCACACTCACAACGCATGCTTCCCGGATCGCACGGCCCCAACACTACTGCAAACCGGGAGTGAACTGACATGCTGAGTTCAGTTCCGATTTGCAGTATTCGGGCCGTTCGATCGGGCAGCATTCATTCTAATCTGACGTGAGTTCTTGTAACACATTGGCAAGTGTGGAACGGGCCTAAGGCTTTTTCAGCACATAACTGTGCCAAAAACTTTATTATACTCGATTATAACAGTATTTCCTGTTTTAACCCCCCCTTTCTCATTGCGCTTCGCCTCACTAAGGTTTTGGGAAGAATGCAATATGTTTTTCCAAGGTGTTAATGGAAAACGATGCCTTCCTTTTTCTACCTTGAAAAGGCAGCCCCTTAACACCAGTATACTAACAAGAAGTCTAATAACATGATGTCGATAAGCTAACCAGTACACGTCTATCTATTCAGAGGGAAAAGACCCCAACGTAGACCAGCCTGTTTGACCTTGGTTGTTCCCTATGCTGTACTAAAGAGACCCAACCAGGTGGTCACACTTGGTGTTAGGGGCTGCCTTTCACGTAGAAAAAGAGCATTGTTTTGCATTACCCCTGAAAAACATTTGACATACTGTCCCCCCCAAAAACATAAACATATTAACAAGGTATTTATAGATGATCAATCATCAACTCAACACAAACATCTCATGTACAGGACGCCTTGTATTTGAAAAATGGGAAGACATCTTGGGATTTTTCAGAAGATTGTTGATTGTTGATTTTTAATATAAAGCTCAGTTCTGGGCGCCAGCTCACAGGAGTAATGCCCAAGAGGCAACAAATACGTAGAAGGGAGAACCTCTCTTATGAGGAAAGATAACAGAGTTTAAATTTATTCCGCTTGGTATAAGCCTGAATTAATACTAGGGACATCCTGGAAGAGGGTAAATACTTCTTCACAGCCTTGTAACTCGGTTTTTATTTGGCTAATCTGTTTTAATGCCTGTTTATTATATTTTTTCTTAAAAAAGCAAGTTTTGAATGATTCTTTAATTAAATGTGGAATTACAACATCAGAGCCGCCATCGGCAATGTGCTTCACCATTGCCTGTTTTCATAATGAAAAATTGACTAGATAGATAATGGATTATAGTGTTACTTCTTTTTTGTCATAGATCATCATATTATATGCAAATTTTACAGTCATTTCCTTTATAGTTAATCTGTCCGGAGCTACATGATGCTCTCAGTAGCGGGCCTTTAGTCAAGAACTTTGCTACAGACGTTGACATAATTAAAAAAAATATATTGGTCCTTATTTCCGTCCTTGAGGTTCTGCCAATATTTCAACATCTTTAACAAAGAATAACTTATTTAGCATTCATTTCAAATTATCATTATGTGACAGTGTACACAAGATTATTGATTTTCTTGGATTATTTACTAGGTAGGAGTAACTTTCCTTATAACCTTTACTCTATAAAAAGCTACACATGTTTCTAATATTGTGATTCACAACCCAACTATCAATTAACTTATTTTTAATATAACTTGTTATGTCAGCAATTTCCACAAAGAGAAAATAAAAACCACTCAATATACAAATTTTTCCTAGAATGTTTTTAAAAATGAAAAAATACCTTATTTATAGTTTGTAATAGTATGTTCCTTTTTTCCTCACCTCTGAGGCGTTACCCCATGCCTAGCTTGCTCTTACATATAAGCTCCACATGTGTAAACAATTCAAGAGCCAGCTCCCCTTCATTCTGTATAGTAAGCAGTCATTCATGTTTGGAACTCAGGGTGCATTCACATGTTGAGTTCAAACGCATGTAGAACTCGCAACTCATTTTTGATGCATTGCGGATTCATATGTAGTTTTAGATTTGAAGTGTTAGTTACACTCCATGACGTTCAGTTACGTCCTGTGATCTCCCGGCCCAAATCTGTGACGTATGTGAAAATCTGGGCTCCTGCAGTAACACCTGGGATCTCGACTATTGCGATCTGGCTGTTTAACGCCATGACCCGTGTCACTACGGGCATTACCCTGGATCATCGCACCCTCAAGGAGGATGGGAGGAGAAGACGTCCACAGAGGCCTGTGTGATTTCATGTCATGCCGATATATACCTGTTTGTAAACAGTTTGCTAATATAAGGAGGCTAAAGACCTGTGATGATGTCCCCATGTCACATGATAGGCTGAGAATAGGCAGGGACCTGAGGAGCCCAAGATATGAGGGGTTTTGCCAAGCCGGACAAGCATGTCTCGAATGTCAGGAATCTAACAAATAAGTTGATTTATGTGGATGTACAGAAACAATATTTAGTGAATAGAGGGTGTATATAGGAACCTGTCACTAGCTGCTTTGTGAAATGTTAAACCGGTTTCGTTTTAAGCATAATCTACAGTGCTGCCTGTCGTTCCTAAGGCTGTGACTATGTTTATATTATGTATATTATACTGAACCAGATTCAAATCCCACAATGGATAAAATAATAAACAGTAAAAAAGAGATAAATAAAGACGTCAAAGCGCAAATTAAAAAGATTATTAAAAAATGAATAAAAGTCCCATGAATTGGAGGTATGCTCCAGTCCCCACTCCAGTGCCATATGTATAACACTGCTGGAGCAGGAGTTCCATGGTGAATACCGATAACATATGAGATCTTGGAGGAAGATATTGCACGTCGCGAGCAATCGACAATCTTTTGGTGGCGGAGTTGCTGCTCACATGAGCAGCAATAAGTCAGGATATAAGTGGAGGTTGGAAGGAAAATCAGCAGGGCAGGTGTGTTACTTCGTTACTGTAATAGATCGGGGTGAACGGGATCCAAGTCCAGGAAGCCAATTCTACTATCTGATCAAATATTACAAAATTTGGCAATGATGTTAAGTCAGTGGGCCAAAATGGCAGCCCTAGAGGATCCGCTCTCTAACAGGCCGGGCAGCATACCAGCTTACCGTAGTAGTAGGGGGGATGGAGTGCAGTAAGACAAGGCAGCTATTGGGTTGTAGGGACTGTACATAATCAGGAAGACGATAGAATAATTTGTCGCCAAGAACGCCTCAACCAAATGGTTTGCTGTCTCCTGGTGCCAGGGTTTGGCATGTGTGAAGGGTGGATAAATTACTGGGAGGGGCTGGGGATAAAACCCAGCTTCGTGGGTCCCATGTTGGTACCAATGACAGAATGGATGGTAGGTGGATGACCTGAAGAATAGTATTAAAAATTAGGTTCAAAGCCTAAGGACGACATCCAGTTATTCTCTTGAATTCTACCTGTGCCATTCGCTACCTAGGCAAATCTTTGGCTTAGATCCGGTGTAGAGCAGAGGGATTTTGGGTTCTTAGAGCACTGGGCTGACTTTTCATTGGGGTGCATGCTGTTTTCCCGCAGATACTTGCACCTAATGGAAGGGGGGCTGCTTGTTTCTGGAGGAGAAGATCCTAGCAGTAGTATTCAAACTAGATTCGGGGGAGAGGAAAAGGACGCCACAAATGGGGTAGACAGATCATGAAAGTGGTGCGGTTTGATTGGTGTTGGTGATGGGGTGGTTTATGGGGGACTCAGGCGTGGAGAAGTAAGATCCACCAGTTACCAAAACAATCGTTGAGGAATATATGTGGCCGGTAAATTATCTATCAATCAGATATAAACTGTGGACATTAAGTGTTGTTCACAAATTCCAGAAGTTCACAGGCCAATGGGGGTGAGCCCGCGGCCTCTGGTATTAGGAACGTTCAGATTTTGTTGGTGTAGCAGAGACATGGCTCGGCCATCACATGATTGGGGGTGTTTCATATTCAAGTTTTACACTAGTTCGGAAAGACAGGGCAATAGGAAGGGAAGGAGGTTGTCTTGTCTGTTGTCAGAGAGACTTAAATGGTGCATCTTGTAGAAGATGCCACAGAGGTGATCATTTTGGACCTTATGATATCCCACAATGCATAAGATTGTCAAAATGTTCAGTGTCCAGGTAACCCTTTTGTAACAGCGATCATAACATAATTCTTTATCTCTTAAAATGTTAAAATTAAAAAACAGGTGGGAAAATCGAAAACATTTGAATTTTAAGAAGGCTACTTTCCTGAAACTCGAGCTTGCACTGCAGGATATAGACTGAATCACATAACTGTTCCATGAATGGATGCTAATTTTAATGGGAGAAATCAAATCTATCCCTGGTCCATTAATTCGTTAAAGTTATTCCACTGGTAACAATATAGACGGCATTACGTTTAAAGGGCAATAATGTAAAAAGAGGGGATTAAAAAAATATAATCTGACGGGGGTCACTGAGGCCTTCATACTTACAAAAACTAACTTACAATCTGTAAGAAGGGAAATAAAATCAGCAAAAAAACAAATGAAGACAGGTGGCCAAAGATAGCAAAACAAATCCAAGAAATTGTTTTAAGTATATCACTGCAAAAATGGGTGGTCAGAGCAGGTTTGGACCCCTTTATTCCTAAAATGGGGCTCGGTGATGGATACCCAGTAAGCCGAGATAACTAATGGCTATTTTAAGCTCCATTTATAAAATAAAGAAAGACGTCTGCGTGTTGGTGCAAGTTTTTGGGTCCATGCATGCTGTAATATACTAGACTGGCTGAATATAGACATGATCCAACTAAGCTCAATACATCAATGTGTACAAAAGCTCCTGGACCATATGGGTTACACATCCCAGAGTTCTTAAAGACTCAGTTTCGTTATATTCTATACTGTCTAAATCTTCATGGATTCCATAATGTCTGGTGTGGTGCCATGTGACTGCGCAAGGCAAATTTGGTGCCAATATTTAAAGGCTCTAGACCTTTGCCAGCCAATACAGGCCTGTCAAGCTTAACTTCCATTGTGGCATCTATAGGAAGGCTTGGTAAAGCACTATATACTGGAGTAATGTGACATCAAATAGTAATAAATGAAGCCAGCTGGGTTTACTAAGGATAAAGTTGTCATACTAATCCTGATCTGCTCTATTAAGAGGTGAGCAGATGCCTTGATGGAGGAGCTGCCTGTGGAATTGTGTTTTTTCTTGGAGACTTTTGCAAGCATTTGACACTGTCTCCTGCATCGACGCCTGATGGGTACAATAGGTCTATTTGGGTGGCAGGAATCCTTTGCAATTGTATTGAAGAATGGCTGAAGGTCATATCAGAGAGCTGTGGACAATGATTCCTATCGGAATGTCACCCAGTTATGAATAGTGTAACCAGGGTTTCTTGCTTGGCCCACTACTATTTAATATTTTGATTAATGATATAGAGGTAAGAATTAACAGCACTGTGTCATGTTTTGCAGATGACACCAACTTTGTAGTTTAATACAGTCTATGGAGGATGTTTATAGGCTGCAGGTGACTTGGACAAGTGTTTGGTCATCCACTTGGCAATGAGGTTTCAATGTTGATAAATGTAGGTTATCACCTGGGGCTAATATCCCAGGCAAAATATGTCCTTGGGGGAGTAAATCTGGGAAAAGTACCTGGGTACTATAGATCATAACTTAAATACAGCATGCCATGTCAATCAGCTGCCTCTAAAACCAGCAAGATCTAATGTATCAAAGTGATAGGAACTCCCGGGATAGGATGTATATTACACTGTACACGGCAATGTTTCAGGCCCTCACCTGGAATCCGCCGTCCATTTCTGGGCTCTGGTCCATAAAAAGGATGCCCGGAGCTGAGAAGGGTTTCAACGAAGAGCCACAAAAATGATAGGAACCCTCCCTTATCAACTGCCTCGGACATCGGGCAGCTCTGGGGCACATGGCAGTCCTTGGAGCTGCCCGGAAGTGGATCGGATCCCCTGGTAAGCGGCGCGGGGGATCCGATCCATAGCGGAAACACCGTTACACGCCGCGGTCATGCTTGTAAGGGGTTAACACCCGCGATCGGAGTCAGCTCCGATCGCGGGTGTTACAGCGCGGTGTCAGCTGTGATAGACAGCTGACAGCCGCTGCTTCTGGTGCCGGCTCCGTTTGTGAGCCGGTGCCAGAAGCAGGACGTTATAGTGCGTCCTGGTGCGCCTAGGGGTTAAAACTATAAAACTTGCTGTGTTTCTATACATAAAAAAATTTGTGTGTCAGACAGAAGGGAAGAAGTTAACACTATTCACATGGGCTTATAAAAAGTTTCATGCTCTTGCGGCCTTTGGTAAGCTCCGATTCCTAGGCGAGTCAGTGTCAGCGGAGGTAAGTAGTTCTCGTCAGAACATTTACAATCCTGTCCCTATCAGCAATTCTCAGGGGCAGAACTAAATCTAATATTTAAACAAAAGCTTCTTTCCTTCCTCTTTGAAATGTATCAGATAATAAAAGCAGAGCACTGTTCTTTTTTTTTGGAAAACTATACATGTCATGCAATGGACTGACAATACTTATGAGCTTTCACTCTGAAGAGTACTAATATAATCTGGTTGATGGCAGAGAGCAGGAAGTTGTGCAGCTATTGAGGACTCTCGGGGAGAAATCATCTAAGCCACTAGTCTTTCATCTGAATAGAAACATGAATTTAATCTCCTACATGTTCACTTTCATCATAAACCAGCTGCAAAAAAATTATTAAACGAAAAAATATCGAGCTCTAGTAACTAAGAGATCTTAAAAAACGACAACCTGGAAGTACATGTGCAGCAAGGTTAGCCCTTAAAGAGGACCTGAGATGTAATACACAGGAGTCATGGGGGATACACAGTATACAGATGCCACTGAGATGTAATACACAGGAGTCATGGGGCACCATGCTCCCAATGTGCTGCCGCCCCCCACTCCCCGTATACTTTCGCTCCAGCCCATAACTCCGCTCCCGGCTCCCCCTCCATTCCCTTCTCAACCCCGCTCCGCTCATGCCCCCCCCATCCTCCAGGCTCCCCGCTTCCCCCGCCCCGCGTGTAATATGTGTTTATATATGTGTAATATGTGTGTGTATATATATGTAATATGTGTTTATGTGTAATATGTATATATATATGTGTAATATGTGTGTATATATCCCACAATCAACCAACTGCATACACACAAAAAACGTGTGCAGAAGCTACTCCCCCTCTGCGTTTGAGGTAGTCTGGGATGCCAGCCATACAACCCAAATAAAAGTGAATCAATCGGGGGTACCCCTAGCAGTATAGGTAAGTTTATAAACTAGAAGATCTGCATTAATCACAGCAATACATTTAGCAAAAGTGGGGAGTTTAGGAGGTTTTCAGTTAAGTAAGATCACTTCTTACCATAGAAGATTAGCAAACGAAAGAAAACCCTTTCAAACTTAGCCTGTAGAATGTCACCTACCTGACCCAAGAAACACACCAGAGGGGAACAGACACCAAAGAGACCCAACTACTCATTAATGTAGGAATGAATGTCCATCCAATAATCCTGAATGGATGAACATTCCCAGACCATGTGGAAAAAGGTACCAGTGCTACACCAAAATAAGTTGAAAGCGGGACGCAACGGAAAGGTAATGTCTGTGCCGCTCGAAGGAATGATCTGAGGGCCAAAATCCACTTTTACATCAAAGAGGCACTTTTTTTTTTACACTGACATCGGATTGATTCATGGATGATGAAGAACCGGTAGCAACCCCCCAAAAGATGGAGGGTGTCGGAAGTAATTTTTGCATTGACGTCACGGATCATTTTGCCCTTCATTTCATGGCTGTGTACGCTTCAATCGGTAAATAATCCTTATAAAGCCAAAAACAAAAAGAGTGGATCCCAAACCAAGATGGGATTTGCTGTGTCCTGTATCCACTCTGCTTTTGGCAATCATCCTGAGGCTTTCATTCCTTCTGACGATGAATGAAAGGAAAACCAAACATAGTGACAACGTCAAAGGAGTGTGGAGGGGAGTACAGCATTGGAAATCACAGGGTGTGTTCCAGGGAGCAGGCAGGGGTGGAAGATTGAGGAACCATGACAAACCAGATGACATGTGCCGCATGCGGGCAATGGACCATCCTTCCTTGGTGCAGCGCCAGGTACACCCATGTTCCCTCCATTGTCTGTCACCAGGGTTCAGCTGTCAGTTCAGTGGTCGCACATGAAAGCAGGCGAAGATTGATTTATTCTTGATGAGCAGAGCAGTTCCTCCCCTGTGTGACTTCATTCGCCCAGGTAACCAGGTCTAAACTGTGTAGTAACGCGCAGTGCCCTGCACATGTGGTGATGGAGCAGCACTGTGGAGGCCTAAGGTGGTGGTTGGAGAAGGCGGAGGAGGTGGACACTGGTGCAGGGAGCAGCAGTTTGACAAATGTGGAGGAGAAGCGATCTATTGTTCAAGCTTGTTGGGTAGCTGGGCATGAAGCACATGCACCAGTGTGTCGTAAAGGACATTGTACTGGCCTGACCGTAGTTTACAGCTCCACATATGTGCTGCCGTGGAACCTTCGAAGAAACGATAAGATCAAGAACTGCCAACATTTGTTTCTACATATTGTGACGGGAGTTGGACACTGACTTTGGAAACCAAATTTCCGCTTGGAACTCTCCACCCTCGTTGGGTCCTTGTTCTCTGTTAGGTGTAGAAGTCCTAGATTGGAAAGGAGGGACTGCAGTACACAACAACTGGGACAGGAGCACGCGTTTCAGATTCTGACAATTAGGATGGCTGGATTCCAACAGTCTCTCGTTGTAATTGCCTTCTTCAGGACTGCAGCAAATGCCGTTCGCGAGGAGCAGCAGGCATCTGGACAGGAAGAGGTGTGGAGTGAGCTGAAATGGCATTGTGCCACTGGAGCTGCTGTGTTGCTGGGGCGGCAGATGGACCTCCCACCATCTAGGCCACGTTTCTCCCAGGCCATTGGATGGTGATGCGAATGTGTTGACGCAGGGCCATGGTGCAACGGTAGCTCCCTGGCCACGCTTCACTTTCTGCCCGCAGATTTTACAATACATACGATCGGCTCCTTGGTGTCTACGAAAAAACTGCCAAACGCGAGGTGGGGCCTTTACTGCAACACACCGCACTATACTGCTCTGTGAAACTAATGCCGCTGCCTTGCGAGCCCCTGTAGCCACTGCTAGACTTGGATCTGATGATGCGGGTTGTACCCAGCGGAGTTGGCTAACAGTCCTCACACTGACTAGCCACCCTGCAGACGCACGGCACGGGGAGTAGCGACGTTGCTGCTTCCTTCGCTCTGGGTTACAGGCACGGAATACCTCCTCCCGACGATTGATGAGAAACCCTGGCTTACCCGAGCTCCCCAAGTGTGATTGGCTCATCATCATGATTGTGTTTCCTCTGTCACTGCTATTCTCCTCAACTGGTATCAAGTTGTCACAGCCCAAGCTACTTGGCAAGTGAACAAGCCTCCTAGGCACCAGTGGACGTAGCTTAAGTTGGAAGTGCCCCAGTGCAAAGTTGAGCCAAGCTCCGAACTTAATTGTATGTTTATATGGTACTAGTTTCTCATAGTGGAACTGACACCTATGGACCCAGTCTCAATGCCTCTAGTGACCCCAGGTCCGCCTTGTGGCCAACTCTCCTCAGTCTATCACTTTCCGCCTATAAAATGGACACACATTGGAATTGAGAAAGAAATCACTTCCAGAAAGTTGGTGGATGTTACCAGATTCTCTATCAGTTCAGAAAAAAAAACCTGCTATTTGGAGTACACAGCTTCCCCAAAACGGACCATCCTGGGATGTTAAGCAGAAAAAATCGCTACAGTACAGTACGTACAGACACAGCAATAGCTGGAGACAGCACTGCCAGTATGAAAATGCCACGTGGAATGGCCTGTTTTATAGGGCTATGTGACATCACAAAAGGCTGCGTTGGTACGGTGGATCAGGCTATACAGGTGCCATGATCGGGTGGTTTCTTCTTCTTCCCAGAGTTCTCTGCCCCATGTAACATGGTATGACTCATGCCCATTTGGTATAAAGCGAGGAAAAAAAAACTCTGTTCCCACAGAATCACGTTGAAACTCAGATTTGTGACAATTGAATTTTCCCTGAAATCGGGACCGTATTCCACTTGTGAACGATTCACCCATCTCAGTTGTTGGGGTCTCAGAATGACTGTAGATTTTTGATGTGGTTAAGTTTATGACTAATAACTGCTCACAAATGTATCACTTTAGTCCACCAGTGAATGACATCTCCGTAAAAGACTAAAACGCCTGTATGTACCTCATTGATTCAGCCTATCATTAGAAGACCAGATGTTATTGGAGTAGTTAAGTATAGTGTTTATTAAGAATTCATTGCTGGGTAGGAGAGTCTGACCTATAATATTGCAGCCTTTTTTCCACCAGAGAAAAGACCGCATATGAGCTAATCTCTTGTACCTTAGAGAGGTCAATTGTCGAGATAAGGAAACAAGGCCATTTGTCCTATGAAAGTAATGGTGTCTTTCCCCTCAGCAGCATTGGGAAATTCACCAATCACAAAATGATTTCTTCTCTTTACGATTCCCTGATTCATCAGTCTTATTTTGCATGAAGTGTTATGGTGACTTCTCTTCCCTTAAAGAGATCTGCGTCCGTGCGGTATTTGGCATTTATCAACTATTTCTTTCTGCACATGTGAGAGTGGCTTTTTGATTCCCGAAACAATCTCTCAATTGCCAGGGAGTTAAAATTTAAGGGTCCTCAGCCATCAGATGTTATCTGTTGTTTACCACTGTGTCTCTGTAATTAAGGAAATGATTATGTCATTGGCTAACGATCATTATTTGTCAAGTCAGCGAAAATCACTAGAAATATCGTATCGCATCTAAGTACAGGAAGATCCAAAATCATTGTTCAGTGAAAATTAAATCTAAGATTCTGTATGTGGCACCAAACCTTTGCTTTAAACAATCTGATGTGAAAAAATGTTTAATGTACATCGATGTTTCAAACTTTTTTGCAAAATATAAAGGACATCTACCAGCAGATTATTTCCGGTAGATTACTATTATGTGACCTCCTATCTCATCCCTGTGTCCAAGCTAAGTTCTTCTATTTTTCGCATGGCTGACATTTCTGATAAAAAAATACATTTAGAAGATATGCAATAGGCGGAGTTTGGTGGGAGCTTTGCAGAGCCACCATCAGGCTCCACTGCAATTATAATTTATGTCACCCGGGGGCCTCTGGCCAAGCCGCATTGAACTGAGTTGTGAGGCTGTGTGAGTCTGAAAATAACGCGGCTCACAGCATATTACAGGGAACCTTGATGGTGCAATCTCAAAAGATACAAGAAATGCAGTGGGAGACAGAGGAGGGCGGGAGGGAGGGTAGCAAAGTCATCTACCATCAGTAATCTGTGATGGTAGAAGCCCTCTTTAACGGATTCAAAATCCAGTTATAGCACAAAGTCATGGTGGATCTAGAAGGTTTCCAAAGATTTAGTATTCTTAAAGGACAAACCCCAGAACTGTGAACTATAGGTCTTTTTTCGATATAGATGGCAGCACCTACAGTAGGGGTTCGAAACTATGCATTTTAGCACTCATTCATTTATGGGTAATAAATGGCCTAGCCAGTTTCATACAAAAATCACCTTCAAAAATATACATGCCAATCACTGAAGTATAGCAGCCGATAAATAACGAGATGAGTCGGTTGAGATTCTGAAGGGGTATAGTCACGTTACAAATGGCCTATTTTTGGATAATATGAGCACACAGAATCATGCTTCTGGTACACTTTAAAATGAGAATCTCTGTGAATGAAAGTTGGTTTTTGGTTTGCAAGTAGAACGGGAGATTCAGGTTAGTTAAGACAAAAAGTTGGTAAAATTGCATTGCTCCATGCATAGCAACTATGTTTAACAGCCCCATTCCAAGTGTACAGACAGCAAACTTATTACCATTGTGATTTTATGCAAAGTTTGTTAAAAATTAGTAATTATTAAGACTCAAAAGTTTGGAATGCTCCTATTAGCTTAAAACTGTATTAAGATTGCTTCACTGAAAACTAATTGAATAAAAGACGTTGAATGAATTCTTCTTAATTAACAACATCCAATCTGAGTGATGAAGTGAAATCTCCATAGAAACCAGAATGATGACTCTATAGAAGTATTCATCATTTAATAAAACATGGCAGTGAGGTATGATAGATTAAAAGCAATGTACGGATATGCTATACATTTTCTGGCCAAATTACTGAACATCTGTGCCCATTCCGGCTTTCAAGCCAGCCTCTGGTCTTTAGGATACTTTTGATAATTGTTATTTGTTAATTCCCCTCACTGAACATGGTTTAATCCTTCCCGTCTCCTTGGTCGGATGTCGAGGAGATCTGGTCCACAATACCTTGGACTTGTATCTGGGCATCTGGTAATAGGTAAAGTTCACCTGCATTTCTCCTTGCTGACCTATTAGTCTTCCTTGGAGCTAGAGTTGTATTTATCTTGACTTCTATATTTTGCTTCTTGACCCTATTTTTTGATGATCCATTTTGCCTATCGATTCTGTACTGACAGATTATTGCGTTCTGACCGGATTTTGTGGATACTCTTTATGAAAAAACATAAACAGTGTACAATCCTCATCGGAAATATGACAGAAAGTGAGGGGGCCATACTCCGACAAAGGTCACCTCTTCCTAGGGCAGCAGACCAACAAAACCAATGCATACCACAAAAAACGTGGCAGAAGCTACGCCCCTATGCGTTGAGGTAGTCTGGGATGCCAGACCAATACCACCCAATAAAAGGAATCAATCGGGGCACCCCTAGCAGTTATAGTAAGTTCTATAACTAGAAGATCTTTCAAAATTCAGAGCATACATTAGCAAAAGTGGGGAGTTTAGGAGGTTTTCAGTTAATAAGTCATTCTTCCCATGGAAGTGAGCAACGAAAGACACCCTTTCAAACTTAGCCTGTATAGAATGTCACCTACTGACCCAGGAAAACACCAGAGTGCGAACAGACACCCAAGGAGACCCCAACTACTATTATTAGGAATGAATGTCCATCCAATAATCCTGAATGGATGAACATTCCCAGACCATGTGGAAAAAGGTACCAGTGCTATCTCCACATCTAGTGCACACATCTAAGAGCAGTCTGCGCATGAGATGCAAAGGGGTCAGGTAAACTCGGTGTAGCCATTTGACCTGTATCAACTGATCATGGATGCTGACGACCGTGGAGAGCAAATTATATGTGAGTTCCTTAAAGTGGTAGTCCTCAAGTTCAGGGATATCCGTCTGCCATACCATGAAATCACTCTCTGATGGTGACAGCTTAAATACTACAGTTGAATTTTTAGAGTCTGCCTTATCTACCCAACCGCATATGTCAATTGCACTGCCGGGTAATATTTCTACATGTGAGGTAGGCCAAGGCCTCCTCTATCAGACGAGGCCATCACAGTATCTCTTGCAATTCTCGGTGAACTATTAACTCACAAAAAAGGGGTTAGGAACTTGTCTATAGCATGGTACAGATAGATGGACTTAGGTAGAAGGGTCATCTTGAATATGTTGACTCTACCCACTTAGGACAAGGGAAAATGGTGCCCACATACTTCATAACAGGGGCAATATTAAGGTTCTTAAATTTGGTGACATCTCTATGGATAATTATCCCCAGATAAAACTGCTAAACAACAATCATATTAAAAGATGGGGAAATCAGGGAGGCATCAAAGTCATCCACCATCAGGAGTGATGACTTGTGCCAGGTATTGTTCAGTCTTTGTCTCCGGGTTTGCAATTAAGCAATTTGGCAATTAGGTAGGGACAGCTGGGAAGGGGTTTAGTCTTAAGACTCACTGTCCTTATCTGCTCTTCCAGTCCACCCAAGCCATTTCCTTACAGCAGCTTTACAGTTACCTTAAAAAAATTATGAGATGCTGGAAGAGGAGAAGGATGACCTGCACGATTACATGACCTGGTTTCATGACCATATTAAGTCTGAGAGTCAATAAAACAGAACATGTTCTGTTTCAAAACAAATCAGGATTTTTTACCCATTTTTACTCACCCGATTCTCATATCGGGTCTATGAAAATAAGACCACACAAAGGCGGCTGATACTCCCAAGGACTAAATTTACTTGCCTTCCCCAAATCAACAATACTTTTTATTGTTTTAAAAAATCATAACTTATGTCAGAAGACATTAATTTCTAAAGAGTTACGCACTTAGACTTCTCTATTATATAGAACGACTGGTAAGCAACACAATAAGTAGAAATAGTTGGTGATACCTAGTAAGTCACCTAGTGTATATTACATTGAAGGCCTCTCTGAATGCTAGAACAAAATTGATAAATAACCACAAGAGGAAAATCTATCACAAACACAGACATTTAAAACATTCATTAAAGACAAATCTAAAAATACAAAGATACAAAAAGTTCCAGAGATGGATCCCACACAGAAAGAAAGGACTGACCCGAAAGGACTGACCCTGATGACCTAATGTCTGGTATCGACCCGGACATGCATTTCAATGATCTTTCTCAAGGGTCTTAACTTTTGTTTTTTATTTGTCTTTAATAAAATCTGAATATGTTTTAGATGTCATACTGTCTATTGTTTGTGATGGATTTTCCCCTCATAGTTACTATTCAGTTTTGTTATCAGTTATACATAATGTGCTTGAGACTAGTAACATAATCCAATATGCGATCAATGCAATCTGCATTGATTTTTGTAATATAATGATAAAACTACTGGAATATGTCCTTATTATCATTTTTTTTTCATTTTTGGGTAAATTACCCATTGATCGAATCTACCTCTATAAAACATTTTTAACAATTGTATTTTGTTTGAAATAAATATCATCTATGTATCTGAGCTACATATTTTTCTTATTGACAGGTGTATAGGGCTATAGGCTCCCCCTGAGCAAAAGGTAGATTTTATGATTACATATGAAAAAACAATAGAAGAGTAGATTAACAGTAGTAACTGCAAACAACCGCCCATATAAATAAAATAACTGGCTATTTGAAACAATATTTTATCCAGTTTATGTGCATTTAATGAAATTTCATGGCTCTATGGCACAATCTCAGCCCTTGACTCGCTAAGGTACCAGCTAGTTTATCCTGAATGTGTTCCTAAGGATATGTGTCTGCCAGGAGACAAGAAGAGGTACCATTGTTAGTACCTGAGCTTTCGCCTTTTGAACCTATAATCTAGGAATCCTTGGAAAGTCCACAGCAAGACACCGCTCCATCGAGCACTGTGGGGGTACTCTTGCAAAATGTCCAGTAAATCACCCACCTCGCTGATACAAGTGTGGCACTATATCTACAAGGTAATCTGCGCATTTGCCGTTTATCGCTCACGATATCTGGTTTAAGCCTGAACCGAGTGGTTTTGTTGAAAAACAATTATAGATCATGATACTGGGGCTGCTTGCACTCCTGTGGCTGCCCTGGCGCTCTCCTCTCACCCTCATATTACTGCTTTCAGAAACTGTGCAGGAGCACAATTCCCCCTACCCCAGCTCCCTCTGCCTTCTGTAATCACCATGGGAGCAGGGAGTTTTGCTGGGATACTATTTGATAGATTACGGTATTTATGATTAAGCACTTTTTTATTGTGACGAGATTGATACAAATGTGATCAACATGGTAACCATAATTCTAGATACAAATCTCCTTTCTCCCTATGTGGTGTCCCTAAAAGGAAACCTACATACCTAAGGTAGATCTGGTGCAGTTACAGTTTATGAGTGTAGCCTGTTTTTTTTGTAATAAAACTTTTTTGCAGAACTTAAAGTTTTAAAATGCAAATTTTCGATTACACATTACATTACATGTGGAAGCAATTACGGTACGAAATATACCATTCACAATAACCAAATAGACACAGCTAGACAGGCATGTATTGGGGATACTACAGAAGGGGTGCTTGTTTGTGGTCATACAGCAGTTGCTGCTTCTGTTGTTGGTTTTGGCAGAAGTCGCTGCCCGTAGCTCCACTTTTGCAAAGTACTGTGCTTAAAGGGAACCTGTCACCAGGGACCTCATTTTCAACTGACAGGTTGCCTTTCTAAGCCATTTCATTACTATATTGTGTGTATACTTACCTTGGATCCTGACAAATCCGCGAGGTCCCAGGGGCTGGACTTTGGTTTGGATCCATTTAAAAAAAACAACATTGTGCCTTATCTGTGTTACTCCTCCTCAATCTTAGCCCCCCACCTCTTGTGTCCTTCTCAGAGGTAGCCTGAACGTCAGACGGGGGAGGGAACCAGCTGTAGCAGGACACAAAGATGAGGCAGCCGCCTAGCTCAACAAGTAATTGTTTTTTTGAAATGCATCCAAACCAGTCCGCCTTTGACTATCGCCTCAGGATTTTGTCAACGATGCAAGAGTAATTTATAACACACATTAATAATGTATGCCAATTGCTTAGAAAAAGGCAGAAGCGGAATTTTGCGACTGCAGGTGTCATGGCTTTTTCTAACTGTGTTTATGAAATGAGGTCCCTGTGGCAGGTCCCTTTAAGTCTGCCAGGTGTGGCTACCTCTAGAGCCTTATGGCAGTGCTCCAGGATAAGACAAATAGGCACGGTGACAGAAAATAAGGACGCTGGTGCAAGAGTGTGATACGAATGAAAGCGATTAGGGCGGAGGAAAAGGCAACGAGGAGAGGAAAGAGGGGGAAGGGGATTGTAAGAAGGGCGGCAGAGGGAAAACTGGGAAAAAGAAGAAGAGAAAGAGAGGGGGGGAGGAGGGCAAGAGAGGCAGAAAAGGGGGAAGAGGCTAGAATAATGGAGTCTATTAAGGGATATTCAGATAGTGAGAAGACGAAATAGGTGAGGGAGAGTTTCTTACTTGTGGTAAGTAAATGATATTATTTGTTTTGTTGGTGTCCATGTTTCGTTATCCTTAAAATTCTAAAAAGCTGGTTTACTTTTTACTCTATGAGATTTCTGGGCTCACCCCAACTTATTTGCCATTTCCAAGCTTTATTTTGCACGGGTATACATCTTAGATCCATCATCTTCTGCATATCAGAGGCGTTTATTTCTTTATGTAATATCTGTCCTCTACAGTTTATTGCTTAATTCAGTGTAATGTCTTGAGGCGCGAAACCTAACGCTCACACAGTTATTTTGATGCTGACCCAGTAATTCGTGTGTGCGGAAGCGCCAGCACTGCAAGTAAATGAAATACATCTAAATCATTGAGCTTACATTCTCGCCTGTTTTCCTTCTCTTATCATTCAAGCATTTGTTTGTTTCTTTTCTGAAGCACAAACGCATATAAGAAGGGTAGTACCCAGCTTAGCTATTTTCACTAAACTCCTTCATGGAAAATATAATAGTGTTTTATAGCTCCATCCCTCCACAGCCAGACTTCATATCCTCGGAACCTTTCTTCTTGCTGAAAAGCTATAAGACAAGGCATTAAAGAATTGCTGATATAAAGCAAACTACAGAGAAGTGGGAAATAAATCTAAAATGTAACAATAGATACAAAACTGCAGCTAGAAATGTTAGACATGACCTTTCAGTTTTATATAACCTACATTTTAGGACAAATCAATGAACCTATAACAAACTAGTAGGGAATTTCTGGCACTAGATAAAGAGACAACTAACTATCCGGTAGAGAAGTAATGGGTTTAAATAGCGTAAATGAATCAGCACCTCTGGATGTTCTTGGAAGGGGAAAGGCGGGGGGGCTTGTGGTCTGTCACGTACGGCCGCTACGGCTACCTGGTCCCCTGGACAGTTGACTGAGTTCAGGTTCGTAGACCATAATTACTGGCCAAACTGAGAACCAAAATCTCTCAGCATTCTTTTCCATGTGCCTGCCACTCATTAGTTTACCAAACCTAGGGGGATTCTCACGCTCAAGCTATAATTACACATTTGTTGGACAGTACATTTTGGCACCGAAAAATCGTGCCTAATGAATTTGACTTTGGGTACAGAACATACTTTACAGTTTTACAGACTTGCCATAATACTTCTTTATTTTTATATAGCAAAAAACATATTCACACGCCACACAAACTTTGCCAAATCATTGTAAAAAGTATAACACCAGCATAACTGTACAATCGAGTGTGAGATTTAATGGCAAATCAAAATCAAGCATTATAGAGCCAGGTTCTGTGCCTGTGTAAATCTTCTTATTTTTGTTATCCATGGCCTCATTCTCTAAATCCACTTTTAAAAGTCTAATCAGAGACATCTGACTCCTGAGGTGTTAACTAGAGCCTTCTATTCTGCAGCTTTCCCTGCTGTTTTACACTGTGTCAGAAGCCCTACTCCTCCCACGGTGGCTAAAACGTTCTCTGCTGCAGTGATATTACTTACATCAAGCAGAATGATGGGGATAGGAAGATAGCAGGGCCGCATCTGCCAGAGGCGGATGAAAATCTCGCCTCAGGTGTGCAGATTGCGGGTCCCTGTAAAGGGCGGCGAAATTCGCCGCTCTAAAGTGGGCGATTCGGCGTCCCGTTACGCCCGAATCTCTCACCACTAAAGCAACGCTTTATATGTGGAGCGACCCGCACTTTCCGGCTTCTGCGCCTCCGTTCTAAGCAGTGCCACAGGCGTCATGACGTACGCGCCTGTGTCACTGGCGGAGCTGCGCTCACAGGAATGCCGCATGAAGACGGAGCTTCGTGTCGAGGGCAGCCGCCTGCAGGTGAGTTACCTTATTACTCGAGTTATAAGCCTGGGTTTTTCAGCACAAAATGTGCTGAAAACCAAACTCGGCTTATCTCGAGTCAAAAAATAATAATCAAAAGTCGCCTTTCTGGCGATCACCGGTTCTCTTCTGTTGCGATCCATCCGGTATTGTTGTGCTGCACGACGGGAAAGGGGGGGGCTATATACACTGGGCATGGGGGCTGGCAGGCCTATATACTCTGGGGCAGGCTGGCGGCCTATATACTCGGGCATGGGCTGGTTCATGCTATATACACTGTGGTGGCAGGGCTGGCTGGCTACTCCTGGAGAGGCTACCACTGCATTTCCCCACCCTCGGCTTATACTCGAGTCAATAGTTTTTTCCCCATTTTTTTGTGGTAAAATGATGGCCTCGGCTTATACTCGAGTCGGCTTTATCTCGAGTATTACGTCGGCTTATACTCGAGTATTATATGATTTTTAGTCACTTTCATTAATTCTATGTGGCTGATAAGGGGCTTGGGGGCCATAATGTCATATACTGTGTGTGTGGGGGGATGTATACATAAATACGGGGACATACTTTGTGTTTTATACTGTGGGGGGGGTGTATACATTATAGGGGTCCATAATTGCATATACTGGGGGGGTGCTGTTGCATTTAGTGGCCATATTGTTTTATAGACTGTGGGGGGGGGTTTGGATATAGATATGGAGGGGGCCATATTGTTATTGTAACTGTGGGTGGTGTATATATTATATTGGACCATAATTGTTCTATACTGCGGGGGGGGTGTATATAGTTTATTGGGGGTCATAAGGTTTTTACGTGGGTGGGGTGTATATATTATATTGTACCATATAGTGTTCTATACTGGGAGGGTGTCATATATTATATTGCGGGCCAAATTGTTTATCACTGGGGGGAGTAGTTTGTATATATTAATAGGGGCCAGAATGTGTTTTATGCTAGGGGGGATGGATATTACTATATGGGGCCAGAAGCGACTTATCGGTGGGAGTGGGGGTTGCTCTATATATGTATAATGGGCCAGAATAATTTTTACTGGGGGGGCTGCATATATTATACGAGGCCGATCTTCTTTTCCTTGGGGTGTTAATATTTATATGTGCCAGTTTTCAGCTGGTGGGTACAAGTATATTACTAAGCTGAGGTGTATATGGGATACAGTATATTACTAAGCTGGGGGCTGTATATGGGATCTATATATTACAAGCTGGGGGCTGTATATGGTATTAGTAATACTACTAAGTGGGGGTGATATGGGTACATGTATATTACTATGCTGGGGGGCTGTATATGGGTAAGGTATATCTAGCTGGGGCTGTTAATGGATACGGTATATTACTAAGCTGGGGGGCAGTATATGGGATACATTTATATTACTTAGCGGGGAACTGTATATGGGACATATATTACTAGTCTGGGGGACTGTATATGGGGTAAGGTATATTACTAGTCGGGGGGCTGTATATGGGATCAGTATATTACTTAGCGGGGAACTGGTATATGGGATACAGTATATTACTAAGCTGGGGGGCTGTATATGGGATACAGTATATTACTAAGCTGGGGGGGATGTATAGGGGATACAGTATATTACTAAGCTGGGGGGGCTGTATATGGGATACAGTATATTACTAAGCTGGGGCTGTATATGGGGTAGGTATACTAGCTGGGGCGTGTATAGGGATACAGTATATTACTTAGCTGCAGGGGCTGTATGTGGATACAGTAGTATTACTAAGCTGGGGGGATTATATGGGTACAGTATATTACTTACGGAGGGAACGTTATATGATACAGTATATTACTTAGCGGGGACTGTATAGGGACAGTATAGCTAGCTGCAGGGGCTGTATGTGGATACGTATTTCTAAGCTGGGGGGGATGTATATGGTATACAGTATATGGACTTATGCGGGAGAATGTAATGGGATACAGTATATTACTAAGCTGGGGCTGTAGATGGGTACAGTAATACAGCTGGGGGGCTGAAAATGGGTAGGTATATTACTAACTGGGGGCTGTATATGGGATCCGTATACTTACTAATCTGGGGGCTGTATATGGGATACAGTATATTACTAAGCTGGAGGGGCTGTATATGGGGTACAGTATATTACTAAGCTGGGGGCTATATAAGGTACAGATATTCTAGCAAGCGATATGGATATTACTAAGCTGGGAGCTGTATATGGGATACAGTATATTACTAAGCTGGGGGGATGTATATGGGGTACAGTATATTACTAAGCTGGGGGCTGTATATGGGATACAGTATATTACTAAGATGGGGGGCTGTATATGGGATACAGTATAGCACTAAGCTGGGGGGATGTATATGGGGTACAGTATATTACTAAGCCTGGAGGCTGTATATGGGGTACAGTATATTACTAAGCTGGAGGGCAGTATATGGGATACAGTATATTACTAAGCTGGGGGGCTGTATATGGGATACAGTATATTACTTAGCAGGGGAACTGTATATGGGATACAGTATATTACTAAGCTGGGGGGCTGTATATGGGATACAGTATATTACTTAGCGGGGGAACTGTATATGGGATACAGTATATTACTAAGCTGGGGGGCTGTATATTAGGGGGTGCTATATACTTACATTAATCAGGGAAGCACTGAATATAAAATCACATGTAACATAATAACAGAGTGGGATATATTAGTTATAGGATACAATAGATTACTTTGCATCATTTAAACCAAATGTTGGGGCGTCTGTATTAATAAATTCGGGGTGTTGTATATTGATTGGTGCTGTACACGCTATAATTCCAGTAAATATATATATATATATATATATATATATATATATATATATATATATATAATGAAGGGATGTTTTATATGTGGGGAGAGTGCGGTCAGTTGTGTTGTGAGGGGTATATACTTCATACTGTAAGTGACTGTGGTATTTTTAGGGACGCCGGGTGGAGATGCTGCACGGAGCTGAAGATATCTGGACGTGAATTCAGCCGTGATGCGTCATGGATTGGAGAACCCGGAATAAAGTCCTACTGATGGAAGAGATTGTCATCTATAAGGTACTAGATGCCACTAATGCCTCTCAGATCCTGTAGTCAGTCACACAGTGTCAGGGAGCTGCCTGTGGGGATGTTACTTGTTAGTAAAGTTTTCAGCATTTACTTGACAGGGAGCGGGTCGGGGGGCAGCATTTTAATATCCGCCTCAGGCAGCAAATATGCTAGAATTGGCCCTGGGAGACAGACTAATAGCCTGTTAAGCTGCAGCATGTATGGGCTCATGTAACACCCCCAGAGCCCTTCAAGCTCATAAGTATAATAATAATATCCAATTAATTAATTTACCGTATGTAAATGCAGGGTTGTAACTGGATGAGATGTAAAGGTTGTTGACCCACCTTGGCGTAGCACATATAGAATGTCCATAAGATGTCTAGATTCCCTCATAAGGAGAATAGCACTATAAATAATACATCATAGACAGCGGACCTGGTAGATATTTTGTACTGGGGCCCAGCAGCTTCAAGAAATACATCTGTACATTTTTGTATATGCAACTGTACATAAGTTTATGAATACGTTGGTATCCAGCCAAATGTCAGAAGTTTTGATAATTTAGTCTTAATGGATCCAGTAGCCCATGTAGAATCCGGTTTCAGAATAAAATCATCACATACTGAATATAGAGAGTATGGCTAAAAATACCATACTTCATATAGAAAACTACTGTGAGTGCTGTATGGATCCTGAAACTGTCATCTTCACATTTAATTTTTTAAGAAAAACATTTAAAACCAGTGCGGCAGCTAATAGCGTTAATAAAAAGTATAGTAGAATCTTCACTTGAAAGACATGTATCTGAATCTGTCAGTAATCCTGTACACTACTGACAGCATTTGGTTGCAAAAATGTTACATGTGAATAGGGAATTTATATTGCGCTTTTATGTTAAGGTAATTGGTGCAGATTCTAAAAAATCTACCACAAGTGGAATGGATTTCCTAATGTAGAATTAGGATGTGATCTGAACACATAAACATGTTTATTGGTTTGCACTACTATTATATGTTTGACACTTTTTACATGTAGTGTAGTAATGGGGTGCCATTTAGCCAAAAGTCAGAATGACATATTGAAAAATCTGGCTTAAGATGTTACTTCAAGTCACAAAGTGTGTTAACTTTTTGAAGGGTACAAACATCCAGCATCTGCCTCTGTAAAGCATCACACAAAGACCCAATGGAGCTTAAAGAGGACCTGTCACCCATAAATTTGGCAAAAGGAGCTGCTTACTAACACTGCGGCGGAGTACAATGTAAACGCCGGACCGCTCCCAAAGCTGTCCGGAAGTATTCATGAGGGGGCGTTCCGAGGTGCTGCCTCTTTCCCGGACCGCCCGCTCGCTCCATAGGCAGGCGGTGACTATTGCGCGTCATGCGGCAGTCACCGCCCCCTCATGAATACGTTGGACCGCTTTGAGAGCAGTCCGGCATTTACATTGTACTCCGCCGCAGTGTTAGATAGCTTTAACGGAGGATTCCGATAACGCTATCATTCTAACACTGCAGCGTTATTTCAAGGAGCTGCTTACTTAAGTAAGCTCCTAGTGCCGAATTTATGGGTGACAGGTCCTCTTTTAGGTTCTCTGTAGCCACCTTAACCCCTAGCTGCTGAAGCCACTTTGCACCTTCCTGCCTTCCTGACACCGCCCATTTTTTCAAATGTATTTTTTGGGGAAAATTTTGACATATGCAGCTCCCAGGTGCACATTGCGGAGCCCCAGGGCACTCGATAAGCGTTGCAGGGAGTGGCAGATCCACTTTAGAATCCCCTTACACACCACGGTCATGTGTCACCACAGCGTGTAGGGGGCTAACAACCTTGATTGGAGGAATCTCCGATCACAGGTGTTACAGGAGGGTGTCAGCTGTAATATTTTACCCACAGCTTCTACCATCAGCTTTGTTGCTGGAAGTCCCTGCGACTGTGATATTCTGGTACGTCAACAGTCAGAAAAGGGGTTAAAGGGAACCTACAACCACAATTCTACCTAAATAGGTAGAACGGGTGGTAGGTAGATGTATGGGACATGAGGATAGCCCTTTTTAGAGTTAATCCTCACGTCCCCGCTATAATTTTAAAACTTTAATACCCTAATATGTAAATTTGCTTAAGCGGCTACTGGGGCGTGGAGTAGCCAGGCATGAGGCTACACGTCGCGACTACTCCATGCGGCAGTAGCCTCTTTTCTCCTCCTACCCTGAAATCTTCGGCACACAGATCCTCTGCAAACCTTCGTTCTGTGCATTCGAAGATGTAAGGGTAGGAGGAGAAAAGATATACTTTTAAATAACTAGATAAACCTAACCTACTGCTCGAGAAATTTCACAAACTACCATAAAATTACAATAAAAACATACAACAAAGTTGTAAGGACGGCACTGGCAAAAAAGGAGGAGAAAGTCCAAAAACACCACAGTCCAAATACAAAACAAAAAGTTTTCTCGCCGCATCAAAGTCTTTTCCAACTAAATTTTAGAACGTCACAAAGTATGGCAAAAGGTTCTGCCAAAACATTCAAATACCTCTCTCCTTGGCTGTTTCTCTGTTCGTCTTCCCAGGGCTATGTTCTGCTATCCCACAATTGTAAATGGAGCTCTCAGAGCGCAGACGGATTCCGAGTGCACGGGTCCGGTCTTTCGACTGGAACCTCGTGCCTTCCTGCTTTTGGTTCCGTCACACTTTTGGTAGTGCTCACTCCGCTCCCATAGAAGATAAGAAGACGCAATGGTGCAGCAAGTTTTTAAGGTTAAAATTCAATAAAAGTTTAATCGATCTACTCACAAAACATATGGTTAAAAAAGGCCTTCAATACAAAATCGCACGTTCGGTACAGCTTGCCTGACTCCGAGTTTCGCCTCTTCGGCTTCTTCCGGGGAGGAGAAAAGAGGCTAATGGGGCGTGGAGTAGCCATGACGTGTAGCCTCATGTCCGGCTACTCCACGCCCCAGTAGCTGCTTAAGCAAATTTACATATTAGGGTATTAAAGTTTTAAAATTATAGTGGGGACGTGAGTATTAGCTCTAAAAAGGCCTATCCTCACGTCCCATACATCCACCTAACACCTCTTCTACCTTTATAGGAAATCTACCTTCTAAATTGAGCCTGATAAACCAGAGACACTTACTCAAAGATCAAGTTATTCCTTTCCTCCTTCCTTCTCAAACCACCTTTAAAAATTATGCTGAACCAGAAGGTTGCTGCAGATTCACAGATTGTTTCACTGTCTCCCCCTTCCCCTTCACTCCCTCAGTACCTGATGTAATCTCCCCTTTCCCTTTGCCTGATGTAATCTCACTGCAGCAGAAGTTGCTTCAGCACATAGCCCTTCTAGCTAATTTGTATACTTTTAAAAGTTGATTTTAGAAGGAAGGAGGCCATGGATAACAAATATCCAAGACCACAAGAACACTGTGCAAATGCGTTTCTTTCACCAGTTTCACTGCATTTGGAATTTTTCCCCCCCACTTCCTCCCACCCTCATACAGCTCTTTACATGGAAATATAAAAAAGTTATGGATTTTTTAAGATAGGAAGTACTAAAATGGAAACGCAAAAATGAAAAAGGGCCTCAACGTTAAACCACTCCTCACAGAAACAAGCTCTCAACTGAAGCTGAGGGGGTAGCTAACTGTAAGTTTCTGACTAAAACCAGTCAAACCACATTTTGTTACTCCAGGTTGTGAACTCACACCTGTTCAAAGCATATATAACTGGTTTGAATCACCTGACTGGTAACCAGCTTACGATTTTGCTTAAAAATGCTTTGTCACAATTAATTTGCATATATTGTGGGGAATTGTTCTGGTAGATGCCTTGTAGCAGTGGCTGAGGTCAGTTGTACCCAAGTCTCACAGTGTGGACAGTGAAGTTACTTGTGTGCTGGAGAATTGTGCCTGTCTACCCCAGGAGAAGACGATCCCGGACCTAATCCATTACTAATATAATATATATATATATATATATATATATATATATATATACTACTCATGTATCATTTTGTGTAATTTAGCAATTGCAGAGAAATACAAATGACTTTGATGCAGTGGGGCACATTTGCTTACCCGGGCCCTGTGCGATCCGGAATGTCCGACGAGGATGAACTCTGCCGTGATTCACAAAGATATCCTGCATGTGTCGTTTCCCCACTCAGGTCTGGCGGAGTTCGCCATCTTCTTCCCATTGCATGTAAGTGCTTGGCTTGCAACACAATTTTAAAGTTAAATCCTGCGGTTTGCCCTAAGCCCCGATTTGTGTCACAAGAAAGTCGGCGCGATTGCGCCAAAATCTGATCGTGTGCGACACAATGCCCTTCTAAATCCCTGTCTCGGCAGCGCGATCCCCAAAAAGTCGGAAAACCCTATGGAAATGGCCCTTAGTAAATAAGCCCCATTATGTTTATGCAGCTGCCTAGTAATGTTATTTACTTCTACATAGGTAAAGATAAGTGGATTTTATTAAAGTGCACTTCCAGGCATACTCTCTTGTACGATGTGACGTTGGACATGGAGAGATGCAATTACATGCAATATGCCCATAGGTACTGTATCTCGCAGACATCCTCTTCTAATTAGTATGATGTGTGAAAGAGATTTCTCAGTTGTTGTATGGTTGTGTTGGCATCTGTAACACCCAGCATGCTTATCAAGCAGAAAATGATGTCCAGAGGAATAAATGACAGATGACAATTCACTGACTACATCATGACTACTAGTTAAAGAGGTATTCCAGGAATATGAACGTCTGATACAAAAATCCATGATGCTAAAATAAATTCATACAACAAAACTCATTGTCGTTAATCTAAATGGAACTTAAATAGTTTGCTTTTATGGTTCACAAAATTTCTAAAGTAGGCGGGGTTATCTCCAAGATGGTTGCCGCAGGATACAAGTCCCATGATCCTGCATTTCTCAGTAACCGCTCTATCCTCTTATGCTCTGCTCCCAGTGATGATGTAACAGACTGTCCTGCTCTGTTACCATAGTAATTATGTTTGTAACTGCCATAGTTGCACATTGCCCCACTGAGAAGGCTTCTCACCACAACACTGGATGTACTGCAACCAACCAACTACAGCCAAACATAATGATGATCACATGACCTGCCCAGGCCACTGCAGGACACGTGATGTGGACATGTGAACAGCAACCATCTTCTGTCCTGTAACTCCTCCACCGGGGCAAAATCAATGGGCCAGTAGCATTTTAATTCTCCATCATAGTGTATATCCACAACATTTTTCCACTAAAAAAAACTAATAACATATTAGCTTATATTTTAATGACCCATTTGAATATGAAATATGCTTATTCCTGGGATACCCCTTTAAGGCTCTTTAGATCTGGCGCTGTTTTTCTAATATGTAATTCTATGATTTTCACTGATACCTTACTGAACCATTTTTTGCCTGTTGCCAGTAAAATAAAATTATGGAACCTGCCCTATTGCTTTCACAGATGCAGATCATGGTAAGGATTAGAATTTTTGCGTCTGCAAAAAAATTAAAAATGCCAAATCCATTTTTTTTCACTGATGAGGCTGGGGAACCAGGTGTTTTATTTTCTAACCAATGTTAAACCTTCAGAGAAAAAAATGAAACAATGAAAGCATAACAGGCATGAAAATAAACAGATGCAGAGACAAAACAGAGAAAAAATTAAAACAACATGCAACGGATGCACAACAGACGCTCAACACTCGCACCAGTAGGAATTCTTAGCCAACAATGGGATACAACATTAGATGATGGGAAAAGTGGGCTTCAGTAATTCAAACTAGTGACCAATCTAACCAATACTTGCTAATTTCTCATACTTCCTCTGTAAGGCTTCCAAAAGTGTCCCAGTATGCTGATAAATTGTAGAAATACCGTGTTTGCTAGGAAAAAATGTAATTGCATTCTTACCTGATGAAGGGGCTGGAGCAAATGCAAATGAGCCTGAGCGTCTCCGGGCTCCATTAAAAACTATGGAGCCTGGAGCCCCTCAGGTTAATTTGCATAATTCCAAAATCCTTCGGAAATTATTATTCCCTGTAAAAACCAGGGCATAAAAAGCTAAAAGAAGAGTAGATACTGACTGAGGGGAACACACCAGGATGTCAGTGTGCTTGGTGTACAATCCTTGACCCGGGTAGTAGATGTTCTTTAAATGCTGCTTAAACCAGGCCTTACAAGGTATGGTAAACAGTGTAAAGATGTGTTGGGTCCACCAAAGAGAGAAGTATCTTTATGGCCACTCACCATGTTGGTTATTAGAAGATGGTTTTGAAAATGGAAACAAAGAATACTTTCATATTCTGAGGCAAAACATGAATATTCTGTTCATTGCTATTATACTTCACTAGCCTGATGCTCCCTCAGTACATAGAACACTGGCCCTAATAATAAAGCTGATGTGTATCATATGTCATCATTATTTTGGAACAAAAGGCTAGTAGGAAATGTATTGAGTGAACATAAAAGGCAACTCATATTGGAAATAAGCTCCTGTCCCCTCAATGACAAGCCAGGGTTGAATATAGGAAAGGTCAGCACGGGAACAGATTGAAGATCAATGCAAGGAGAGTAAGAAATAATCATTCACACTAATCATTTTCATTTCACCTTCTCATGTCTGCAGAATACAAAAACATCTGATACTGTATTATAAGTGTAAATGGAAATATGTTTTGCCTTTAAAGGACACCTGTCATCAGGTCTCTGTCACTAGATCTGTCACTACTACCTGTTGGAGCAGCTCACAAGGATCCCATCCCAGCCTTTATCTAGTCAATTCATACATTAATCATTGCAAAATCATCTTTTCTTTATTATGTAAATGAGGCTGGTCACATGGTCAGAGGCAGTGATGTCACCCCTGTTACCCCTCCCCTCTCCTCCCCCTGCTTATGTCTGTGTGTAATGTATAGTAAAGCATTGCTAGTGTCTATGCTGCATCTGCATCCTCCTAATACACAGAGACACAGGCATCAGCTACACAAGTACCTGACATGTTCTGCTATAACATGGCTGCCTGGAGCTGTTGTATCTCTCCTATACACACAGGCTTCAGGGGGCGTGGCCATCAGCACCAGGAAGCACATGGAGGAGCCATTACACCATTATACCTCACATCATAATACAGGCTGTCAGTCAAGCACTGGGGTGTGTGGCTGTGCCTCCCACTCATGAATAAGCTGGACAGCTTGAATATGCTAATGACTAATTGGACATTTCACAGGTCATTTGCATACAGCTTTGGGAATTCATTGCTTAGGTTTACAGGCATGTAGAGGGACAATGAAGGGATAGAGGCAATGCTTTCTAATGGCAGTTTATGAAAATATATTTAGTTTAGGTGTTATTTTGACTGACGGGTTCTCTTTAACAGAAGTTACAGTAATATGATTTTAGGCACAAAGCAAAGAAAGGGTTTGGAAAGGATTGGAAAAATATGACTACTTTCTTCTGGAAACAATAATGCACTGCTCTATAAGTTGGATCCGGTACTGTAACTTAGCTCCATTAATGTGAACATGAAAGAACTGCAATATCACAATAAACCTGAACACTACCTTAAAAGTGACTGTAATTGCAGTGTAATGGTGTCCTCTGTGTTGCTTCGGTAAAAAAAAAGAGTTTTAGTCCCCATTATCTTTTTAGAGATCCAGTCAAAGAGATGGTAGACCTCTTGGATCCAGTCAAGTTCACCCAAGTCCTTACAACCAAAATAGTTTGGGTATATATGCATATGAAGAAAACATAGTTTTTATCACCATAATGTGTTTAGACAGAAGTAGAAAGTTTCATGATTAAAGTAATGAAAAGAATTGGTGGAATGCTCAAATAAAACCCTACGTATGAAAGATAACTCCCAAAGGTGTAAGAGGTAATTCCCAAATTTAGCAAACTGTCAAACTATTACCAAAACTTGAGGTAGCTGTTCTAAATCTCTTGTCCTGAAACAAAGCACACTGAGTTTAGTTATGTCCAACAGGTGGCCTTAGCAAGTCATCTAATATATATACCTTTTGACATGGGGTATTACCAATATGACTCTGAACACAGCTAGGATATTTTAATGTGAATCACTACCCCCCAACTCCCTTCCCCAGAAGATTTGTCTAAACCTGTAACTGTACATGAGATTTTATATTCACTACTATATGCTTAAAGATGTTGCATTAGTAATTCATGTGTTTCATGAATTGAAAAAAACACATTCCCCCTAAATTATTAGAAATGTGGGACCTTGTTGTAGGTGTCATGGGAGTGGTTTCAGTGTCTAATTCTTTTGTATAATATATATTATGCGGATGAGTAAATACCACAAATTACTTACAAATAAGATATAAGAATTTATTGAGAAATTAAACATGAGATAATTTCTTTAAATCAAGATATTTAAGATGTTTGTTAGTTTCTTCCCAAATGTTGGTGGTCACGCTGCAGGGACACTGCCTGCCTTCCCCTATTAGACTTTGTTGCATCTGCCTTCTTTTGTATAGAAGTAATATGCATTTGGGATTGTGATATTATTCTTGCCTCCTGGAAGTTTAATGCTCATAGCCTGAGGCTAAAGGAAAAGAAGTTGAAAGATTATGTACTGCATAAAACGGCTTTGAAAGTAACTCGTTTTGTTGATATTGGCAGATTTTGTCAAAGGAATCACAATCAATTGATTGAATAATAATAAAGATCTTTAAAGTCAGCATTTGACACATTCATATTTAGCTAACAGACATTTTAGAAGGTTTTTTTAGTAAATAGATCTTGATTTTACAACAAAATTTGAAAGGTGAAGACCATTTCTCAAATTCACATTCTGTAATATTAACAAAAACACCTAGACATTGCTTCCAATTATTGAGTTTGGGTATTTCAGTAATATCCAAAGGCAGCTAATGAAACATATAGCCATCCTCATGGATACAAAATTGGTTGCCACCAATATGTTTGGGAATTTCTTATCTTCTATTGAATATATGTGAACAGTGGGAATTAGAAGGGAGCATCTAGAAATAAGAGTTACTTAGCCGTAAAGCCATCATAGAGTGTGAATAGCTAAAGCAATTTGCATGTAGTAATGTCTGTCCTTTTACATCACTCACTACAAAGTTCCATGTTGCCTATGAAAGTAACATAAGAAACAACAACTCTGCATATCATTCAAAATGACAAAAGCCAGTGAAGTACTGTAAAGTACCACATCCACTGAACTATGGAGCAATGTACAAAAGCATTTTATTCATTTGTGGTCTTTTCCTGTAAAATCCATAAAAACATGGATCGATGAGCTTTAAGTGCATAGGCCCTGACTTCAACCCCATTGATCAAGTGTAGGGTAAATTGGAATTCCAATCGTAAGCCATGATATTTTGATCATCAGTGTTAGACTTTACAGGTGCTTTATTGAATTTGAACAAATTCTTGTAGAACGACTTCACAGAAAAAATGATATCAAAGCCACAAAGAGTCTAACGTCCTTTAAGCTTCCATAAGAGAAGTCCAACAAGATGATGAAGATATTCCAACATTTAGAGAATAACAGTGGCTAAATTAATAAGTACAAACTTGAGGTTCATAGTTAAATTTTGATCAAATTGCAAAAGCCCACCTCACATTAGCTATAAGTGAGGTGGCTACATACTGTGGATATATAATATATATCTCATGTAGGATATAGGATATTATACATATTTTTTCAAACTCTGGAAAAAACTGTTACGGAAGAAAATGTGGAGCTTCTAGCACTGGCTCAATATATTGCTTGTAGATGTCGGTGAATAAAATTCTAAATTGTTTATTTCATCATATTAAAATCTTCATTAAACAATATACTCCATTATGATGGAAAAAGATTGCAGGTTACATGTTACTAACTTAAATATGAGGATGTGAGGTGTTTCAGTGGGTGTGTCTAAAGGGAACTCCTTATGCAAAAAGCGGGAGCAGTATGGATGTATATGCAAAATACGTTATATGTTAAAATAAGGTATGATTTATGCAGAAAAAAGCTTGGCAAAATATAAAAAAGGAAGGCAATGTTATTAGGTAAATGTAGCCGATGTTACAATACCCTTCCACATTTTGGGTAAAAAAAAGTAATTTAGCACCTTTTATAAACTCTGTTTTGTTATTCTGTTATTCATCCTAGATATTTCTGAATAAAAACATAATTACCCTTTTGTGTGTCAATGTAGTGTTCCCTTCCTTCCACACAATTAACAAGGTAATAATAATAATGATAATTCCATTATTTATATAGAGCCAACATATTCTGCGGCGCTACGCAGAGCTTGCCAAATAAGTCCCTGTCCCCAGGGGCTCACAATCTAATCAACCTACCAGTATGTGGGAGGAAACAATAATAAAAACCATGCAAACAGGGAGAGAAAATAAAAACTCTTTGCAGATGTTGACATGAACCCAAGACCCCAGCGCTGCAAGGCTGTAGTTCTAACCACTGTGCTACATCAGCAGATATTAGGTCATGGCTGATTGAGGGGCATCATACTCCTCACTGATAACAACCCCTTGTCAACAGAAATGGTACAACAAAGTTATAAGAAAAGATATTCCAAAATTGTTATTTTCATGGAAAATACAATTGTTTACTAAAACTGATATGTCGGGTACGGAAACCCATTCACGCTTAAGTACAATCGAGACTTTCTTTAAAGAATCCATTCAAAGTCATTTATTATATGTATTTTTTCATGGAGTGGTTTACATAGATGCAGTAATCATGACATTTTATATATAAAAGGGCGGCACGGTGGCTGAGTGAGTAGCACTTCTGCCTTGCAGCGCTGGGGTCCTGGGTTCGATTCCCACCCAGGTCAACATCTGCAAAGAGTTTGTATGTTCTCTCCATGTTTGCGTGGGTTTCCTCTGGGTCCTCCAGTTTCTTCCCACACTCCAAAACATACTGTTAGGTTGATTAGATTGTGAGCCCCATGGGGACAGGGACCAATTTCACAAGCTTTGTGCAGCGCTGCGTAATCTGTGTGCGCTATATATATAAAGAATTATTATTATCTGTGTATATGTGGAGTTTCCCTCTCCTCATTTGGGCAGGCCTTCCATTCCTTCAAGCTTGTTATTAGTTAGTGAGAAGGAGGCAATGCATCGAAGAAAAGTTAGAAGATCAGTCATTTGGAAATGATCACTAGAAAAACATAGTATCACATAAAACACCTAGTTCTCAGATAGCACAGCTTTGCTTGTCATTCTCCATTGAGCTGTGAAGGCTAAAACACCACTCCTATAGACAGCTGGGAGTTGTAGGAGACTGCCTAAGCCCTGGAACAAATAAAATTTGACACATCCAATGTATTTGCATTTTCTTACATGTTAGAATTAGTTGAGTGAAGATGGTAATCTTCAGACAAGAAGTGATTGGCAGGCAGGTAATAAATATCTGTTTACATTTCTAAAACTTCATTACATTTCGCCGCTTATTAATCTTCAGAAAGTAGAACATTAATGTGTGTTGTATTTAGATTTAGTTTTAGAATGGAAGATTTTACCTCCGCTCCATAAAACTTATCTGTGTTTTTGTAAAGGTCATCTTCCAGATTAGCTGGTTACCGCAGAATGCTGTTAACCAATTAACAAGACAAAATACTCCATTTATTGTCATTTTTTCTACTCTGCAGGTTTCCCGTTTCATAGACGCTAAGCAATCATATGCTCCTTGTGGTTATTAATCAGACTTGGCATCTGTTTCCAGCTAACAATTTCATAGGTACCAGTGTTTTCATAAGATCCACAATATCCATTATGAGGAAAAACCAATTCAAAAGGCTTTTATTTCATCTGTAATACCCAGACCTTAATCTACTTGAAGGAACATGAAATTACAAAATGCATTAATATTAGCTATAGCATTAATTCTAAGACTTTTATAAAAAGGAAATCCCGCTAACTGTAATTTGCATCTAAGGAAAATAAGATTTACAAGATGCGCTGAGCAAGTGGGGGCTGCAATGTTCTAACCAGGTACAGGATGTGATTAATGCAAACACAATACATGACTTACCACTATATATTTGTCTATACTGAATAGAGATAAAGATTCCTGGAACTTTCCTATTACAGGCAGTCCCCGGGTTACATACAATATAGGGTCTTTAGGTTTGTTCTTAAGTTGAGTTTGTATGTAAGTCGGAACTGTATATTTTATAATTGTAATCCCAGCCAGAACTTTTTTGGTCTCTGTTACAATTGGATTTTAAAAATGTTGGGTTGTCATAAGAATCAATATTAACACTAAAGCTTCATTACAGACACCTGTGATAAATGTTACAGCTGTTTATTGTAACCTACAGCTAAAGTACAATAAATTACCAATATAGATGTCCGTTTGTAACTATGGGTCGTATGTAAGTCGAGTGTTCTTAAGTAGGGGACCGCCTGTAATTATGACCACATTACAACGTTACTAAAATTCTATGCTAAGTAGTCAAATTGTAGCGGAGATAAAAATACACTGGGTGAGATTTATCAGAAATGTCTGAGGTAAAACTGTTCTAGTTGTCCATGCAAACCAATCAAAGTTTAGCTTTAATTGTTCATTCAGCTGTGGGAAAATGATAGCTGAGCTCTGATTGGTTGCCATGGGCAACTAGAACAGTTCTGCTCTCAGGCACTTCTGCTAAATCTCCCCCACTGACTTAATGCCAAAACACCGGGAGTTCATATAAGAACCAAAAAAACAGTATGCTGTTTATATTCAGATTTTGTTGTGAATATTGTTATGACTATTGATTTCAATAAAATTTGGGTAAAGGCCCAGGACCTAACCCATGCCTGTTTTGGAGAAAATTATAGTGCAATTCTTTGTCAGCACAAGTGGCTGGGGGATATATCAGATGGCCGGAGCCTCCTTTAATATTCGCCACAGCAAGAGGCGTGGGGTTTACATAATACATTGGGTTTTCTAATTATCAGCTAATATCCTCGTAGGTACACACAAGAACCCAGTTTTCCAAGCCCAACCACTGCTACATTCACTTCTATGGGGCTGAAGGAGATGTCAATTACAGGGCATCACCGCAGAAGTCATTGAAATGTTATGGATGCATACTTAGATTGATTGGGCATTTTCTGATGCGGCGATACCTAATACCTAATTCTAGGGAAAGGGGCGTGATTAGAATTTTTAGGATTTTTTATTATCATTTTTTTTTTTTTACTATTTTGCAGACTCCCATCATTTTTAAGCCGCCGGCAACGATGCGATCGACAACATAGCAACCACACATAACAAGCACCGATCACTGGTGTTACCGGTAAGTATATTGCATATTGCAGCAAAGACTTGCCGGCTATGGAGAGGGCCCAGACGTGAGCACTCTCCATGCCCCGACCCCCCAATAAGGGGTTAAAGAGATATATACAATTTTTTTTATATGCATCCACCACTTGGGTGAAACTTGTGCGGGCATTAGAAATATATGTTGGGAAAGATATGTATATGGGCCATAGTGTATGTTTGGATAGGAATGCAATGTTAGGTAAAGCTGCCTTAGCTTTATATATAAATGTCTATTTCCTTTTCCCGAATATCTTTAGGAATCCCGGCATCTTTTAAATACTAGTACCAAAGACGGTGCGGTACAGGGATCGGTAATCAATGATTAAAAGCCTCCACATTTCGAGTAGGCGAGTCTCACAGAGCTGACGGTATCGCTGCCCCCATCTTTGCAGCTGTTCTTGCAGAATACTTGAAATCATCGGTTGTTATTAATGGTCTATGTGTTTGCTTTCACAATGGTGTTGTCCGCAGTATTCAAGAGATTCCATGTGTAGTACTGGGTATACAAGACAGGAATAATTTACCTAAGCAGAAAAGCAATATTTTATTCTTTGGTCTCGTGTTTCCAGTTAGTTTTCTATCTCATGTGTCTTGCATGTGATACTTTAGAAATATCCCTCATACTCAGATTCCATGAGTGGACGCCGCTAATTACACTACTAAAAGAAGCGGATTGCATATTAAAAAAGGTCCCATACACGGGTATTTGTTCTACATGACACCATCAAGGAAACAGCGGCTGACAGTTCTTTAAAAAAAAAACAAAAACAAACTTGCATTAAGTGTTTTCTATATATGTTACAAATACGGTCATATGAATGCTAATTAAATTTTGCAAAAAGTTCGCCCTCCGGAAAAAGAACCAGGACAAAAAAGAACACAAGGACTCTGCACCGGAACGTACTTCCCACTTAGTAACCAATTCACCAGAAAAACAAGGTCAGTGCTCAACGCTTCTAAGTCACCATTCCATTCAGTAGGTAATCTCACCACCTTCCCTTCAGTTACGAAATTGAGGATCTCCTAGGTTTTTTCCTGACTTTCTTCTCGTTTTCCTCTGAACACCTGGATTCCATGCACCCTAAAACACTCTGAGTCCGTGGTGCCACTCTAGTCCTGTTGGCCGTTTTACTTCTGGCACAGACTAGAGTGCACACCTGGACCCTGGGAGTGGGTCTGTCGGGTGCATGGAATCCGTGTTCAGGAGAACGAAGAAAAGCGGAGAGGAGAAACCTAGGAGATCCTCAATTTCTAATCTTAAGGAAGTGGGTGAGATTACCTACGATGTGAATTGTGACCTTGAAGACGTTGAGCACCTGACCTTTTGTTATGAATCGTAGAAATTTCAAAGGCAATCATGAATGCTGCAAGCAGCTCTCTAAGTTTCTCTCTCAGATCTCTGTCGGTCAAAGTCTCGTTACTTCTCTCTCAGTGTGACCTGCCTTTAAATCTGTGAACAGCCAGGGGCCCACTGTGGCGTTAGGGGGCCCCAGCAATTCTCATTATGAAGTCAGGTTTCTATACCGTTTGTGCAAACGATGCAATTGATGTGCTGCTGAGGCACTTTGTAGGACTCTGCATGCTTGCCTCCTGTTCCAATTTGCACGAGGTGGACGTGTAGCGGTACCTACTGGCTGGGTTAGTTGTGCCCACCAACGGGTTCCCCTCCAACGGTCTCCTGGGTGTACTTGCCTGTATCCCGCGCGAGGTCTCCAGCTCCTGGACACTTCCAGCCAGGAAGCATTACTGGAGTGAATGAGGTCGTGGTCCCCACTGTACTAACCACTCGCTTTTTGTGTGTTATATTGTGTTTTGTTAGTGTGCCTTATTTTATTGAGTCATGTATAAACCGAGCATAGGGGCGTGACAAAAAGCATCTTTTGGAACCCCCTCAATGTGGCCAACAGGAGGCTTAACAAGAACTACCAGGTTTACCCATGATTGCTCTTACGACACGTTACAGTGGTCACAGTTACAGTGCCTTGCAAAAGTTGGACCTTCGGCCTCTGCAGTTTTCTTTCTTTTGGCCATATGTCAGGCTTGCAAAACAGAAATTAAAATTGATTGTTTTTGGTGAAGAATCGGAAGTGGGTACACAATTTTGAAGTGGAACTAATTTTATTGGATATTTACACTTTTGTACAAATAATTAAACGCGAAATGGTCCAATATTATTTGGCCCCTAGTTAATAATTTGTAGGGCCACACCCTTTAGCTGCGATACAGTGGAAGTCATTGAGGTGTCAGGTACAGGCCAGATTGAGGTTGGGATGGAGAGCATTTGTGAACATGCATTTGTTCAGCTCTTTCCACAGATTCCGTTTGGACATTCGGTTCTGGACTTTGACTCTAGCACAAATAAACCGAATACGTTTATTGTGTGAACCATCTATTGTACGATTTTGCTTGTTATGTTTGGGATCAAATGTCTAAATCTCCATCCCAGTCTACAGGTCTTTTGCAACTCACAGGTTTTTCTTCCAGAATGGTCCTATCATTTAACCATTGTGATGCAAAAGCAGGCCCAAACCATGATGCTGTCACCGAGTTGGGACGTTGGGCTGGATGGTTCAGGTGATGAGCGTGTTGCTTTTAACATGATCGTTTGGCATTGGACCAAAAGTTTTGTTCTTGGTTTCATTGACCAGAGCATTTCCTTCCACCTGTTTGGTGACTCCCCAGGTGGCTTGTTGACAAACTGTTAAACACAACGTTATATGGCATATCATTAGAAAATGGCTTTCTCTTGCCACTTACATGAAGGACAGATTTGTGTCAGTGTAAACCCGATTGTTGCCTGACGGACACTCTCTACTTTTCGCTGTAGATCTCTGGTATCTAGAGTATCAGGGCGCTTGGCTGAATCTTGCTCATCTTTTTTCTTGTTTGAAGCATGAAAGTTGGTAGAGGACAACCAGGTCTTGGTAGATTTTGCAGTGTTGATGATCCTTCCATCTCAATCGCTTGCACGTGCTCCTGGGAGTTTGTTTGTGATATTATTTTCTAACAAATCCGCTTTTAACTTCTCCACAAACAGATCAATGGACCGCCTGGTGTGTCCATGATCCTGTCTGATCAGACCCTGGACTATCAAGAGAAGGTGTATTATACGGAGATTGATTACACAGTGGTATTATATTCTCACATCAGTCATTAGGACACTGAGCTTCAGAGATCCTCACCGAACAATTCTGGAGCGCGTTTGCTGCACTGAAAGTAAAAGGGGCCAAATATATTGCACGCCCCCTTTCCCAGTTTATTATGTTTCTTTCCCCAAAGTTTAAAAATCCTAAATTTCGTCATCGTCACAATCTCCGCCCTTGATTCTTCACAAAATTAACATATGTTAATCTTAATGTTTGAGACCTGAATAGGCAAAGTAGCAAAAGTTCAAGGACTGTAATATAGGGATATCCATCAGGAAAGTCCAATCACAGATCAATTAAATCGGAGGTGGTATTCAAGGTATGATGCCCGAAGAATTGCTTTTACTTTACCAGTTATATGGCATTCAACAACACCTGATCAATGGCCACACTAGTCGAAATTGAACTTTAGTAACACAATATCTACCACATCTGTTTCTTGGGGTTTTCTTTCTGTGGCTTAAGCAACTGAGATGGCTCACATGTTGAGTAGCTTTTGGCAGAAGTGGTAGGGACAAAGTTCGCAAGCCGTGGATCCCCTGTTTGGGCCACATTGGATTACAAGACCTATTCGAATAGCCCCTAGGCAGTGGAGAGGGAGAAGAAAAAAATACCTCTCTTTATCCAACCCCACCCTGTGCCTTATCCGGGTCTCTCTCCCTCATCTTCGCTTTATTTCTCAACCACATTGACCACCTGCCCCTGCAGTCCTTAGTGTGGGTTCAATGCCTTGTACCAACAGTTTTCCTCCATTTTTTGAGGCTTTTATATGTAGCATGATTTAGCAGCACACTGAAAACCCCCCTTTAACCATTGTCACTGCAGTAATGTGCTACAAGTAATTAAACAATGTACAGTGAACAACTTGCTGTTCCTAAATGGGCCAAATTGAAAAAAAACTACGGGTATTTGATCCATCGATTTCACAATACATTTCCGGTCAATACGGATTGGTATTTAAACAGTCCCTCCTCTGTCTTGCTGATCATACCCAGGCTACAAACCAAGCACTAGAGTGAGCAGGGGGGGGTCAATGAGGATGCACTAGAGACAATAGTCACTTGACATTGTGTCACAAGTGTTCCAGGGCCACATAAGTTATGGAGCCATTGAAACATTTTTGTTGGGGGGGGGCTACAACCTGTTTGTTCGCTGTTTCAATAAACTGTGGGCGACCTAGAGGACACAACCCTTTTCCTGAGAACATTTAACAAGTAAGGCTGAGTTCACATTTTGTTAGGTCTTCAACCCACTCCTGTTTTGGCTCACAATCTTTTAAGCAAGAGTTTGAACTGATACTTTTTTGGCCTAAAATTACTTCAGTCCGAAAACATATCAAAAGACCCCCCAAACAAACAGCGCTAGATGTCATCAAACTTTGTTGTCACATGAATTGATAATCAATTTATAGGCAATACATACACTTCCAAAAATGTTCAGTTCATATGCCCTGTTATTTTGGAGTGGAACCATTGTTATTATCAAGAACGTTCTTCACCATTTTGATGCAAACATAGAGAACAGTTACCTATGGACAGCATGCACCCTTTCACTACTAGAGGGTGCAGAGGACAAGATGATTGACAAAGAGTCTGTGCCTCTCCGTGTAGAAAGGGATGTAAACAGAACATAAATTTAAGAATTTAGTAGCTTCATCAGTGGTAATGCTCTAACGCACTGCCGTTTGTGAAAACACAAAAATTTCTTGTGCAACAAAAACAAAAAAAAACCTAAAGTGCGAACATAAACTTAAGTAGCATTTTGATAAGATCTTTGCTTGTCACATCTTTGCAATATAATCAAACACAATCATCAGAACTAAGCCCTATATAGAAAACTATTGCTTACCAAAGCTTCTAAGTGTTCATCCAAACTAACTAAATATTTAGGATTTTTGTTGTAGAACCTGCCATGTTTTTAGCGGGTTAGTGTGTATATAAACCAGCATCTTTCTTACGAAAACAAATGAGAGCATGTTGGTTAGTATATGACTTTTATCGGGTTCCTGCTTGCAGATATGAATTATGGGGGGACTGTCATTGTCGACAGGAAGTAAGGGCTCATCAAGAGTGTAGCATTAACCTGACGTGTACGGCACACAGGACAGGTTCCAGAACTGGTACAAGGTTGGACGGAAATATTGTGTTATTTTTAATCTTTCCTTATTTATTTTAACCTCTGAAAATGAGGGATCTTTAATGTTTCAATATACACTATCTTTTGTCTAAAACAAAAAATTCCTATATGTACTTGTTAAGGATTCTATGTGAAATTAATTGTTACATGTAAAATTAAAATGCTCAAATGTAAAAAATCAACGGTTTATTGAACATAGCAACCATAAAGCATTTACAAATATCCTGGTTAAGATAAACGTAATCCCACTGCAAGGAAGGGATGAGAACAGATAGACAGTCTATACATCAGGAGGAGCAATCTGAGTCATTTACGTTAGACAGAAGACATATATCAGTTCTATAACTCATTGTTACCTATTTGTTAATCTAGCATGACATCCAGGATGTCAACCTTTGTTTTACCTTTTTTCTTAGTTTGATGTTATAATAGAAACTACTCATACTGGGTCCATTTGTTTCCCCAGCTGGCTCCACCTGAACTAGTCATATCCGGAGCCCTTTTTCTGCTCCCCCATGTCCCTATAGAGAAATAGTCCACACATTGCCAATGTGTCGTATAATAAAACTGCCTTTTCTGATCGAAGACGAAAATTGACTGAAGTTTACCTTTCTCTCTGCGAGCAGTGTCCCATGGGAGTGGCCAAGTGAGGAGTGGTGCCCCCCCACCCTTTGGTAGACCATGCGTTAGTTTCAAATAGGAGGGAAATGGTTTTTTAAAATTTGAAACTAGATGTCAGGATGGGGCATGTTGTCTGAAGTTGGGGGGCAACCTCCTCGCTGCCACTCCTATGGGACACTGCTCTGCAGGGAGGAAAGGTAACTTCATCTAACTTAGGCCAATATGCCACACTATGCTCTATAGCAGTGGATGGCGACCCTTTTAGAAGACCGAGTGCAAAACAACCACAAGAACCCACTTTTATTTTGCCAACATGGCCATTTAAGCATAACTTAAGCTCTCTGCTCTGTCAAAGCTTTCAATTGTATCAGTGTCCTGATGTCCAGATACAGTAGATGGAAATTGGAGAATTCTCTGTATCATTGTAGCTTTCCTAAAGGTTCCCCTGCTAATAGAAACACAGGGCCTGGATTTTGTAAGCTCTATGTCAGGCAGCTGTGTCCACACTTTCTCTCCCAGTAGTCTCAAGCATTTTCAGGGTGTGTGTTTTAATATATAAGCATAAACAAAAACGACAACGAAAGAGGGCGGCGCCTTGCGTGATAACGCAGGATTGGTTCGGTAAATATTGAAAATTATAAAAAGTCCATGTAATGTGTTTTTGGGACACCCTTAGTCAGACCATAATAAAGCTGAAGGACAGCCACCAGCTCCTGTCCTTATCTTATCCTGTATCAGCTTTATCTAGGTCTAACGAAGTGTTTTTTCCCCGAAACGTGTATCCATTGGACTTTTTAATCTATTATGCTGTGGAATACACATCAAGCCTATTCTATACTTTCGCCTCTTGGATTTGGTTTACAAGCGCACCCGTCACAGTTCTCAACCCTTTTTTCCTTCTTATCCCTTTATATAGAACACATAATGTCCTGGATTCCTGACTGCAGGAGAGGCCTGGAGCAATGTAAGGGCTAGTGGTGACCAGCCGGGTGCCCACAGAGATTGCTCAGAGTGCCACCCTGGCACTGTGCCGTAGACCTTTGCACACTGCTCTATATGGACATGAAGCGAGCAGAAAAGGGCAAACTTTAACAATATTATACATATTCCAACATATCAATATTAATCAATCTGTGCTCAATCTATCAACTGAACAAAAGGTTAATGCTCGACTTCATCACTTTTGTGTTGAGGAGTCCCTCACTACCCACTTCATTTCTGACTTGCTGTTTCTGCATCTACATTTTTAAGTAGAATAAACTTACTTTGTGTAACCACATTGTGACCAAAGCTTATTGTAAGAGGGGGTGACAAGGGAGACTCTGTTAATACTTTCATCTTTGATATACGCGCTCCAACAAGCAATGGCCAGCACTGGCTCTTGACCTACCCTGAGACAAAATGAAAAACAATAACTTAAATTACATTTCCTTCCCAAACAGGAGTTGTCGTGCCAATTCTGCCTACATTCATAACCCTTCTCAGTTTGTATCTTAAGAGAGAAACAGCTGAATGTATGACAAAAAACTAATAGGACACAGAAAAGGTCCATTTTCGTTTTGATTTTTACACTAAAACTAGGTTATTTTTAGACCATGTGAGTCTAAAACAGAAGAAAAAACATAAAAGTGTTGGACTTTCATCTTTTCACAGCTCCTGATCACACCGTAGCAGGAGATCCAGTTATCTTACCTCACAAAATATGTAAAGCACGTCACTTACCTAGATTCACATACCTAAGTCTCTGGGCCCTGAACAGAGCGTTGGGAAACACTATAACCAGTGCTGGATCGCCCAAATTGTTTCGCCATATGGCAGACTAGATAAAAGAAGCTGTTCCACTGAAAACAGCAGGCAAGGAAAAGAAATGGTTGTAACTAACGACCACAGTGGAAAGGGCTGGCTTCAATTTCGCAGGCCGGTGGCATACACCATGGTCGAGGACCGCAAAAACGGACTCGCTGGCAGGATTTTACTAGACTGACCACAATGCAGATGAGATTCAGGAAGACTCAATTCCTCATGGTGATTTGATGCATGACGTCACCTATCCGTCACAAAACAGCAGCACCAATATGTAATCCTGCTTAATTACGCACTGAGTTTGATGGGAAGAATGACTTCTAGGCATCACACATCCTATGATTTTTCGGCAGCTGGAAAAATACACTGGCTTCTCTGAATGACCATCTGCATGGGTCTGTCCCTCTGCCCTGTGTCCGGCTGAAACCAACCAGCGTCCAGGTTTCATTTTACAGATCAACCACATTCCCCTAACGCTGGCCCTATGGGTGGTATACGCAGAACGTCTGGTTTGATAAAATCTTGAATATATTAAGGCTGCTCCAGAACTTCTCTTTCCAGGCATTTTCCTAATAATAATTCCATGCTGAGGTTTACTGTTGTGTTCATCTGTGACAATGTCTGTGGACGACACTCACTTCTTTCCCTTAGTGGCAGAGGATGGGGGGCCTGTTACATCTCACGGCCAGAGACTCACAATGTGCCAAAGCAGTCGATATAGGTAAATCACGAATTTTTTAAACGCCATTTGGCACAATAGACAAATAGAACCACACTGGGGTCAGGAACGGTAAAGCTCGTTCTCACAGACAATCATTGAATATAGTGATTTAAAATAACCTAATTATGACAATATTGACAAGCCTAATATTATTTTGGGATAAAAAGGCATCACTTCCTATCTGCTCACAGCGTATTCTTTTGAAAAAAAGGTAGAAAACTATTGAAAACAAAAAAAGGAATGTCTGATTAAAAAAAAAAAATTATAATAAAATGTCCTCTATTTCATGATCTGGGATTACGGGGCTGCATTTAGAAATATGCTGTACAAGCAGCCCTTTAAAGTGTCAATTGCAGACACTCCTGATGTCCATTGAGAGGTTTATAGCATACTCTATGCAGGGGAATAACTGTTGACCTCATCACCAATGGAGTCAAAAGAGTTTGTCATTATAAATCGTTTCCATATTCCAGTGATATAACATAACTGAAGGGACTGAAAAAAAAACGGCGGTGTCTTGTTTTAGTCGGCTTGAATGAAATGGCGGAAACATGACTGAGGGTTTACTGTAGAAAAAAAAACCCTATTGTAGAACCCATTGGATTAGAACTACAACTCACGTATCTTTAAGCTTAGAACTACATTGCCAAAAAAATTTACAGATAATTCTTGTTATATGTCAGTTAAACAGGAAAATACCCTCCATATCCTGGGCAACCCTTTTCTTTCCAGAGCCAATACGTGAGAAATTGAGAATCCATGAGGTACATAGCGTGGCGACACCAATACCTCCCCAAGTCATCCAGCAACCTAAGGATTAAGACCCAAGATATCCGTACTTTCCCTAGGTCAGTCTTTCCATGCATCTGAGAATTGTTTTGGAACAAATCACAAGGGCATTCCTTGGGAAAAGCCAACTCAGAAAGGGTTAAAAAACAAGAAGCAGACTCCCTAATCCCATACAGTGCCATCCCGGTCTCCTGCTCATCTAGTCTGGGACACTGCCAGTGGACGAACTCCATACCGAGAGTTACCGAGTAGCAATTACTCATCCAGATCAGCTAAAACTTAAGAATGTGTATTAGAGGATGGTACGGCTAATATGGCTTATTTCCCTTTTAAAACCCTTTACGATCTGGTTAAAATTCCACATTTACAGATCAGAAACACCGGATAGTTAATCTATTACGCATTGGCCCTAGCCTCCTTCAACTCCCAGTCTTCACTCAGACTTGAAAAATGAAATCGTCCTCCAATTATTAGTCCCATCCCTCCATAATAAAAAGTATCTGGAGGCAATAATGGGTGCCAATCTCAATTTTCCATTTTCCCTTCCCAGCTGTGCCTGTTTCAATGTTCCTCTCGATATTTACTGTACCAAGGGATTTCACCCTCTTCCAAGAGTTTGGCTCTCTGAAAGTAAAAATTTTGCATATAGACATGCAATGAAAGTCAAGCTTTGCATTTAGTGTTAACATGTTATGGTTTCCATTTAAAAAGCTTAAGGAAAAAAAAAAAAAAAAAAAAAAATGGCACCCTTCCATCCACACTTAAGCCCTTCCCGACGTTTGACATAATACTATTGCCATCGCGGGAGGTGCGTTCTCCCCGCAATATTCAGTACTATTACGTCATGCTTCTGGCAAAAACCGCTCCGGAACGAAGCCGGCCCAGAAGCTGAGGATGGTCGCTATATATATAGCCGACACCTGCCTCTAACACCCGCGATCGGAGATTTCTCCGATCGTTGGTGTTAACACCATGAACATGCCGCGGTTGCGCTGACAAGGGGCATTTGAGACTAATCGACCCCCCGCTCCGCTTACCGGGGGGTCCGTTGCTCCGATCGCATCCCTGGACTGCCATGTGCCCGGCGCGCAATGCCTCCTCGTGTATCCTCCGGTGCGCAGCATGCTTAGGTGTTACATTACACAGTGTAATACATCTGTATTATACTGTGTAAAGGTGAAAGAGCTTGGAACAAGCGATCAGTGGATTGCTTTTCAAGCTACCTGTAAAAGTTAATACAAAAGTTTAAAACATTACATAAATCATTTTTTAATACAAAGAATTAAATAAAGGTTAAATTCCCCTAAACACAAATATTCCCTATACCATGCAATAAATGAACAAAGCCACAAAACTCCCAAAAAACCCCCCATATTGGTATCGAGTCACGTCCGTAACAATCCGTACAATAAGTCAGAACATTATAGACCCGCTCGTTGAACTCCGTAAAAACAAAACCCTAAAAACACACTCAAAAATGTCATTTTTCATAAAATCTCTACACAAAAATGTTCTAAAAAAAAGGTGCTCAAAAAAGTTATGTGCGCCAAAATGGTACCACTGAAAAAAAAACACAACATGTAAACGTAAGCCCTAAACTAGCTTCAACCAAAAATATTAAGTTACGTCTCCGAAAAGATGGCGATGCAAAAACACATGAGAATTTCCTCTATATTTTTTTGTATTTTATAATCCAGTAAATTGTAAAATACATTGAAAAACTATAAATGAGGTTATCACCATAATCGTAGTGATCTGTAGATAAAGATAATATAGTATTCCTTAGTGTACGACTCCCCAAAAAAATACGAAAGTAAACCACAATTGACAATTTTCTTTTCACCCTACATTCACGAGAGTTAATAGAATCTCATCAATAAAGCTAATGACCCACGAAATGAAGTATGTTGGTAAAGTGGCAATCTCATGTCGCAAAAATAAGCCCTTATAATTCCAAATTGCCAAAAAATAAGATTGGATAGCCAATAAATGTGACAATAAAGGCATCCCCGGTTACAACTAAAATATAGGGTCCTGTAGGTTGGTTCTTAGTTGAATTTGTATGTAAGGTCGAACGTAATATTTTCTAATTGTAATCCCAGTCAGAACGGTTTGGTCTCTTGTGAAATTGGATTTTAAAAAAGGGTTGGGTTGTCATAAGAACAGGATTAACAATAAAGCGTTCATTACAGACACCTTGATAACTGTTACAGCTGTTTAGTGTAAGCCTAGGACTAATCAACAGATAAATACCATATCCGAGGCGCGTTTGTAACTAAGGGGTTGTAGGTAGGTCGAGTGTTCCTTAAGTAGGGACCCCTGTACATAATCTGCTCTGAATGCGCGCTGCCCATTCGATCCCCTGGCGTGTGCCATACAGCGTTACCACCAAACATATGGGGGTCATGTTATAAAACGCGGGAGAGATTGGGTATCAATTTTGTGGAGCTTTGTGGTATTTATTAACTCCACTGAGAATTTGTACTTTTTTGAAAAACACCATTCATTAGCAAAAAATCCGATCCGATCCGATGTTTTTGGTTTAACCGCGTAAAACAATTAAAGGGTTAACAAACTTCATAAAGTTGTTTCACTACGTGAAGGGTGTAGTTCGTCTATAATGGGGTATTTTATGGGTTTTACTTGATTTAGGGCCTCTTCAAAGTGGTTTAAAACCGGAGGCCGGTTCCCTCAATATATCAGGATTTAGCGTTTTTTAGAACATGTGAAAAATCGCACCTAACGTTCAACAGCCCCCTAACATCCTACAAAAATAAGATTAATCAATAAAAAACCAGGTCCAGACCTAAGAACACATTTGTCAATGTAGTTATTAATTATTTTTCGGTTTATGGACCTATGTATGGAACACCAGTAGAACTTTTGAAGTACGAAAATCAAGAATTTTCCAATTTTCATCACCAAATATCTGAATTTCTCATAAATAAATGCAAAACCTACCATCTTTTTTCATTCAGGCCAGTTTTCATTAACATGAAGTACAAGTGTCCACAAGAAAACTATTTTTAAAATCACTTGGATTAGTTAATCGTGTCCGAAGTTATAACCACTTCTAGTCACACCACACAGGCAGATTTGAACATGGGCCGGGTCAGGAAGGTTGATAAGTGCCTTCGGCGTTAAGGGGTTACTATGGCATTTTATATTTTTTTATATAGTACGCAAGAATATTATTATCTTTCTAACATGTCCTCCAGACCCACTTTCAAGTTTTTGAGAAGGTCAGACAACCCATTAATTTTTCAGATAATATACATTTTTAATCATTACAAATAAATTTTGTTGACATTAAACAAATTTAAAACCATAAAACCACCGGCACGTAACATTTCAGGTGACTGCCGAAGCTGTTTGGTTAGTAGGTAACACTGAGGATTATTATATATCTATCCTTATTAATACAGCTCTAAGGACCATTTTGATATGTCAATTAGTGGCAATCTCATCTCAGAGAGGTGGCAATAGCTGCGATGACTATACACACACACACGAGATGCATCACACAAAGAAAAATGTGTACGTCTTGTACATGGCTCCCTACGGTGGGAAACTTTTCCCACAGAATACGGATCTGCTGACGCCTGAACCACTAAATTATCGTGTCTATAGAATTAACAGCAGCATGGAGGACTCACGCACAGTAAAGAGGAAGGGCTAGTACCCGAGCATCAGCAGCTGCGGTAGCCGTGTCTCTTCCTTCCTCCTCTGTATACCATCAGAAAATTCTTCTTTCTCCTGCCTCTTCCTCTCCATAGCCTTTATGGGTGGCATTTACCTGATCCCTCCTGTGAAGCTTAAATGCGTTCCTCTATCAACATACGTTCATCCAAGATTTGTGATAAAGGTGTTAATTCAGGAGTAAAGAGGAAACAGCAAGATGGAAACCTGCCTTCTTCGTCCTACATGACAGAAACCATACATGAATCTCTTTAAGTAGACTTTAATGTACTTGTACAGGAATATGTTGGTCTGTCTTAGATGATAATCTATACGTACATGGCATAAGGTGCAACAACTTTCTAGCTGTAACAGACCCTCGTGAATATCCATGTCCTGTACTAAACTACACTGAAAAGTTGTGGCTGGAATGAGCCGGCGGGATCACTTTACAAGCTATTGGTGTGAACAAGAAAATTGTTAAATTAGCTTTAAACATGTTCCCGGCTCTTTGCTGATTGCGTTCTGAGTCTTGCAGGGAGGAATCCCATCATTCTAATGCGATACATGGGGGTATTAAACCTGAAATAAAACACTCTTTCTTCAATGATAATACAACGATCCATCTTCACAGCGCCACTTGATATCAGTCACGGCAACAAACAACACCAACCATCAATATTTACGAATGTTTTTGGGTCTCCTTAGGATCGGACCATAAGAAACTGTTGCATATTTAACTGTGTAGGTCTTGCAAAATACAATGTGTGTCTCAGCCATCTTTTCTTTCTTTATTCGGTTCAGCAAAATAAGACAGTTTTGGTACAAACCCTCACCAACTTCGTATTCAGTAAGTACCCATTCGGTGGCAAGGTTGATGTACGCTGGTATGATGGGGGAGGGCATCCCACAGACATTCGACCCCTAAGCCCACTTGCGGGGCTCTTATCCCCCGTCTTGTACCTCCTTGCTTGGGTATTCTGTGCATAAACTTCATTGTTTCCCTGGATCTTTTTGGCTTAGTAGTGAGGATTGTTTTAGGTTTTTTTTCATAGCACCCACAAAACCCTTTTTATTCAGGATTAGTTTAATAGCCACTTTTAAATAACTGCCCATGGATTTGTATACACCTACATATTTGGCATAGGGTTAGGGTCTTGACAACAATAAACACTAAACTTCTTATTACGATAGGTAAAGACAAGTTAGGAAAAAAAAGCCAGCGCCACCCAACCTTTAGATCAATCTAGGCTGTACACTGTCCGGACTTCTCCTGGTGCACGAAAAGACCCCATCCATACCCGTCGGTCGTGTTGTTTTTTAAATAAAACAAGACGGACCGTCCCAGCCAACAAATAATGTCCACCCGGCTGTACTATGCCAAAAATGCCTCTTTATTCAAAGCGTAAACAATACACAAGGAAACAACTTGTAACGTTTCTACAACAGCGTCTTAATCATAACCTACCATCTAGTTATGATTAAGACGCTGGTCGGCGAAACGATTTTTTCCCTCGTGTTCGTTTGAGCCTTTATTCAATAAATAAGGCCATATTTGGGCAGGGTACGCCGGGACATTCTCGTTTGGGACGGTCCGATCTTTGTTTTAGGGTTAGTCGGGGGGTAATGTGCACATTCCCATGTCGAAATTAGTTGTAAGGAAATGCCTATTTTACAAGTAGAGTGGCAACACCCATACTCCATTTACAAAAATAGTTAGGCCGCAGGCACATTGCTGGGTGTAAAATGGGGAAGGCGAGGGGTGCTTGATGGGAAATGAATAGGTCGCAGGGTTTTCCCACACTCTAGCCCCCATACATTAGACCTCCATCGTGGCATTTTTTAACTGCAATATCATGCCCTTATTTATACCCGTGTCAATGAAGCCTGAGGGAGACAAAAAAGCGCCCCAAACGTACAGTAATATTCAATGGGGAAATAAGAAGAAAAACTGTTTCTTGAAGAAATTCTCTCCACCAGATGAATTTGTAAACCAAGCACACTGACAGCTGGTATGTTTTCCCCCTTCACGCAGATTCCACTCTTATTTTCGGCGTCCCTGTGCTGTTTTTATTAAAAATAAAAGTCTTTAAAAGTTTGTGCCATGATCCTGAGGGACTCTACAATATGTCAGTGAGCTTGAACCCCTCACGCTTATTTTCATAAAATTTATTGGTGCGCATACTGGGGTGCAAAAACAAATTGTGAGGAATGTTATTAATGGTGGGGGCTCAGAGGAAAAATGTGTAATGAGGAGTAGAATTTTAGTTACAGCAGAAGACGGATCACCAGTAACCCACGGGAATGGAACTGCTACCAAACCATAACATATAACAACTTATTTGATACCAGTAAACAAAACCAAAATCATCATTTGTGTGCTGTCTCGGTTTCTGTAGACCATAGCCATGCTTCCCCATCTAAAAAGCCTCAAGAGTAAGAACAGTAATAAAATATGATTTCCGCAATTTTCAACTGTATAAAACTCTCTTTCGTGTGAGCCAACAGAGAATTACTAGTTATTCCACAAACATCCACCATAAACCCACAGGGAAATGATTCAGTAGACTCCTCTATAAGAGAAGGCACCACTTTACCAACTAGGAAGCAAAACCCACGTTTTCACTTCTAGGCTGCTGCGATTGCTCAGAAACCTCGTGCCTTCGTTTCCCGGCAAAGTCTCACCAGCTCTCATCACTAGAAGAATGCTCTTTCTCGCTAGAAAGAAATACTACGTAAACAGTTGACCAGGCCTCCATCACTGGCAATAAGAGCCTGAAAGAAATAGGTTTGGTCCACTTATTGCCATTTACACTTAAAAACGTAATCAAATATAATATACAGGATGACCTGGGGTGTGCGTAAGGTGTCCGGCTCATCATGATAGCTGGATCATCCTAATGAGTGTGAACACTAAAGAAGGGATTGGCCACTCTTTTAAAATAAAAAATTGTGCTTGTGCCTTTTAACCGGCTTTATAACCTGAATATCATAAAGTGATGCAACATTCCTGCTGCTCTACTTTAAGGGCTGTGTACACATCTCCCTGATTCTTGTTTACATGTGGTGGGCATGATAAATACAGGCGTGCACGCATGGAGTGTGATGGTGACTCATGCTGCTCGCCTACCCCTGATCTAGGCAGTTGAGATGACAGTGGAAGTAAAGGGCATCAGTGGGTTAAGCATTAAGGAACGTAATGATGGAGTGAGAACAGAAGTTGTTCATATGGTCAGCTATCAGAAACAGGGAAGGCTGAAACTCTCAAATAGGCAAAGGTTTATATACCGACGGGTCTAATGACCAGATTTTTTTTTTTTAAAGGTCAACTCCTTTTATCCCCCAAAAATGCTACCTGATCCTGCATAAGAATAGCAAGTCGCCAAGGCGTGTGATTCATTGTGGATAGGGTGCAATGTTCATAAATCTTGCTTTGTGCACCATTTTTTTCCTTATTTTACTTCTGGTCAGATAGCATCTTAGTGGTTTTTCCTTTATAGACACATTGGCGTTTGAGGAAACTCAGCCAATCCGACAACACAAGCCATGTTTACTGGTCTCCAATAGCCTAGTGCTATGCTGATATTTAAATCCATTGTCAGCAATTCTGAGTCCCTTCATTACTTTGAATCCTTATTTCCATTACCTGGCCTTCCTGCAGCAGCATGTAGTGAGTGCATTGGAAGGGGGAACAGCTGCCCATGTTAAAGTCCCAACTCATCAGCTAACCCTCCCCACTTCCCTTCCCTTGTGCATTGAGCATTCAAGGGGAACTGTGTGGAGGAGGGAAGATTCATGAAGACCACAAGACACACAGGCTACAGCCTAACCCTGGACTTGCCACTGCTGCGGGAATGGTGCGGTAACAGGGATCGGTATCAATGATTAAAAAGCCTCCACATTTCGAGTAGGCGACTGTCTCACAGAGAGCTGGACGGTATCGCTGCCCCAATCTTCTGAAGCTGTTCTTGCAGAATACTTGAAAGCATCAGGTTGTTATTATGGTCTATGTGTTGCTTTCACAATGGTGTTTGTCAGCACGTATTCAAAGTGATTCAATGTGCAGCTGGGTTATACAAGAAGGAATAATTTACCTAAGCAGAAAAAGCAATATTTTATTCTTTGTCTCGTGTTCCCAGTAGTTTTCTTATCATCATGTTCTTTCATGTGATACTTTAGAAAATATCCCTTCCATACTCAGATTCCATTGAGTGGAGCGATAATTACTACTAAAAGAAAGCGGAGCGAATTAAAAAGGTCCCATAAACGTGTATTTGTTCTACATGACACCATCAAGTAAAACAGCGGCTGACAAGTTCTTTAAAAAAAAAACAAAAACAACCATGCATTAATGCGATTTTATATTGTTACAATACGGTATATGAACTGTAGATAAATATTTGCAAAAAGTTCGACCTCCGGAAAAAGAAAACGGGACAAAAAGAAGAAACAGAGGGCTACTGCACCGGCACTCTTCCCATCTTAGTAACCAATTCACCAGATAAAAGGTCAGTGCTCAACCTTCTAAGTCACCATTCCATTCAGAGGTAATCTTACCACCTTCCCTTCAGTTAGAAATTGAGGATCTCCTAGTTTTTCCTGCTTTCCTCGTTTTCTCCTGAACACTGGATTCCATGCACCCTAACACTCTGAGTCCGTGGTGCCATCAGTCCTGTGCCCGTTTATCTTCTGGCACAGGACATAGAGTGCACCACGGACACGGGAGTGGCGTGTGGCGGGCATGGACTCAGTGGGTCAGGAGAACGAAGAAAAGCAGGAGAAACCTAGAGATCCTCAATTTCTAATTTAAGGAAGTGGGTGAGATTACCTACGAATGTGAATTGTGACTTAGAAGAGTTGAGCACTGACATTTTTTATCTGAATCGTAGAAATTTCAAAGGCAAAGTCATTGAATGCTGCAAGCAGCTCTCTAAGTTTCTCCAGACTCTGTCAGTCAAGTCTGTTACTTATGCTCAGTGTGACCCTGCTTTAATCTGTGAACAGCACAGGGCGCCATCTGTGGACGTTGGGCCCTCAATTCCTTATGAAGTCAGTTTCTTACCGTTTGTGCAGACACATGCACATTTGTGGCTGCTGGAGGTCACTTTGCAGAACTCTGGCACTGCTCCTCCTGTTCCACCTTGCACAGAGGTGGAGGTAGCGGTCCTACTGCTGGGTTGTTGCCCACCAACGGGTCCCTCCACGTCTCCTGGTGTACTTGCCTGTATCCTGGTAGCGTCTCCAGCCTCTGGACACTTCCAGCCAGGAAGCATATGTACTGAGATGAGGTCTGTGGTCCCCACTTTTATAACCACTCCTTTTTTGTGTTATATTGTGTTGTTTGAGTGATGCCTTTATTTTATTGAGCAGTGTATAAAGAGCATAGGGGGCGGTGACAAAAGCCTCTTTTGGCAACCCCCTCAATGTTACCACACAGGAGGCTTAACAAGAGACTACCAGGTTTACCCAATGATTGTCTTACGACCAGTTACAGTGGGCACATTTACAGTGCCTTGCAAAAGTATTCGGCCCTCTTGAAGTTTTCTTTCTTTTGCCATATTTCAGGCTTCAAAACAAAGAAATAAAATTGAATTTTTTTGGTGAAGAATCGAAGTGGGACACAATTGTGAAGTGGAACTAAATTTATTGGATATTTTACACTTTTGTAAAAAATAATAAACTGAAAAGTGGGCCAATATTATTTGGCCCCCTTAAGTTAATACTTTGTAGGGCCACCCTTTAGCTGCGATTACAGCTGGAAGTCACTTGAGGTGTCAGGTCACAGGTCAATTGAGGTTGGATGGAGAGCATTTGTGAACATCAGTTTTCAGCTCTTTCCACAGATTCCCGTTTGGATTCAGGTCTGGACTTTGACTCTAGCACAAATAAACCTGAATACGTTTATTTGTGAACCATTCTATTGTAGATTTTGCTTTATGTTTGGGATAAATGTCTAAATCTCCATCCCAGTCTCAGGTCTTTTGCAGACTCCAACAGGTTTTCTTCCAGAATGGTCCTATCAATTTTAACCATTGTGATGAAAAGCAGGCCCAAACCATGATGCTGTCACCACGTTGGACGTTGGGGATGGTGTGTTCAGGGTGATGAGCGGTGTTGCTTTTTTAACATATCGTTTGGCATTGCGGCCAAAAAGTTTGATTTTGGTTTCATCTGACCAGAGCACCTTCTTCCACATGTTTGGTGACTCCCAGGTGGCTTGTTGCAAACTTTAAACACAACTTTATATGGATATCTTCGAGAAATGGCTTTCTTCTTGCCACTATTCAATGAAGGACAGATTTGTGCAGTGTACAACCGATTGTTGCCCTAAGGACATACTCTCTCATTTTCGCTGTAGATCTCTGGTATCTAGAGGTATCATGGGCCTCTTGGCTGCATCTCTGATCAGTCTTTTTCTTGTTTGAGATGAAAGTTTAGGAGTGACACCCAGGTCTTGGTAGATTTGCAGTGGTCTGATATTCCTTCCATCTCAATCGCTTGCACGGTGCTCCTTGGGATGTTTAGTTTGTGATATCTTTTTCTAACCAAATCCGGCTTTTAACTTCTCCACAACAGCATCATGGACCTGCCTGGTGTGTTCCATGATCTTCATGATGCAGAACCCTGAGACTATCACAGAGAAGGTGTATTTATACGGAGACTTGATTACAGACAGATGGATTATATTCATCATCATCAGTCATTAGGACAACATTGAGTCATTCAGAGATCCTCACCGAACTTCTGGAGCGAGTTTGCTGCACTGAAAGTAAAGGGGCCAAATAATATTGCACGCCCCACTTTCCAGTTTATTATTTTTCTTTCAAAAGTTTAAAATATCCAATAAATTTCGTCCACTTCACAATTCTCCCACTTGATTCTTCACAAAATTACAATTTTATATCTTTATGTTTGAAGCCTGAAATATGGCAAAAGGTAGGAAAGTTCAAGGCACTGTATATGGGCTCTACAGCAGGAAAGTCAATCACAGATCAAAGTAAATCAGGAGGTGGTCAAGGTATGATGGCCAGAAGAATTTGCTTTTACTTTACCAGTTATAGGCATTCAACAAACATGATCAATAGGCCACAATAGTAGAAATTTGAACTCTTTACGTAACACAATATATACATCTGTTTCTTGGGGTTTTCTTTATGTTGGCTTAAGCAACCTTGAGATGGCTCACATTTGGAGTAGCTGTTGGCAGAAGTGGTAGGGACAAATTCGGCAGCCGTGGATCCCCTTTTGGGCCAAATTGGATTACAAAGACCTATTCGAATAGACCCTGAGGCAGTGGAGAGGGGAAAAGAAAAAAATACCTCCCTTTATACCCCAACCTGTGCCTTATCCGTGTCTCTCTCCCTCTATTCCTGCTCTTATTTCTCCACCCTTGACCACCTGCCCCTGCATCCTTCATGTGGGTTAATGCCTTGTACCAACTTTTCTCATTTTTTGAGGCTTTACTTATGTAGCATGATTTAGCACACATGAAAACCACCCTTTAAACCAATTTGCTCAACTGCAGTAGATGTGCTAAAAGTAATTAAACAATGTACAGTTGAACAACTTGCTGTTCTCTAAATGGAGCCAAATGGAAAAATTAAACTACGGGTATTTGATCCACTATTTTCACAATACATTTCCTGGTTCAATTAGGATTGGTATTTAAACAGTCCTCCTCTTCATGCTGATCATAACCATGTACCACAAAACCAAGAAGAGTGAAAGTCAATGGATCACTAGACAATTAGTCAACTTGACACATTGTGTCACAAGTGTCTCATGGCCACATAAGTTATGGAGCCATTGACATTTTTGTGGGGGCATACAAACTCTGTTGTTCGGCTGTTTCAATAAACTGTGGAGACCTATGAAGGTCTACCATTTTCTGAGAAGCATTAACAAGTAAGGCTCAGTTCACATTTTTGTTAGGTCTTCAACCACTCCTTGTTTTGGCTCACAATCTTTAACAGAGTTTTGAACTGATACATTTGGCCTAAAATTACTTCTAGCCGAAAACATATAAAAAGACCCCCCAAACACCGACTTCATGTTGTTGTCACATAATTGATACCAATTTATAGGCAATAAATTACACTTCCAAAATGTTTCAATATGCCTTTTATTTTGAGTGGAACCAATTGTTATTATCACAGAACGTCTTCACATTTGATGCAAACATGAGAGATCAGTTACAATAGTGGCACAGCTGCAACCCTTTCACTACTAGAGGGTGCAGAGGACAAGATGCTTTGCAAAGAGTCTGTGGCCTCTCGTGTAGAAAGGATGTAAACAGAACATAAATTTTAAGATTTAGTAGCTTCATTCGGTAATGCTCTAACTGCACTGCAGTTGTGAAAACACAAAAATTGTGTTGTGCCACAAAAACAAAAAAACCTAAAACGTGCGGAACAAAAACTTAAGTAGCATTTGATAAGATCTTTGCTTGCAATCTTTGCAATATAACTCAACAATCTTGCAGAACTAAAGCCATATATAGAAATATTGCTTACAAAGTCTTCTAATTCATCTAAACTAATAAATATTAGGATTTTTGTGTATAACCTGCCATGTTTTAGCGGGTTAGTGTGTATATAAACCAGCATCTTCTTACAGAAAAACAAATGAGAGCATTTGGTTAGTATATGACTTTTATCGGGTTCCTGCTGCATTATGAATTGATGGGGGGCTGTCATGGTCCGACAGGAAGGAAGTGGCTTCAGGAAGTAGAGATGTCAGCACGTGACGGCACACAGGACAGGTTCCAGACTGGAAAGTGGAAGGAAATATGTCGTTATTTTTAATCTTTCCTTCATTTATTTAAACCTCTGAAAATTGAGGGATACTTTAATGTTTCAATATACACTTATTTTGGCTAAAACTAAAAAATCTATATGTACTTTTAAGGATATGTGAAAATTACATTGTTGACATGTAAAATTAAAATCTCAACAATGTAAAAATCAAGGTTTTATTGAACAGAGCAACCTAAAAGCATTTACAAAACTCCATGGTTAAGATAAACGTAATCCCACTGCAAGGAAGGGATGAGAACAGTAAGACAGTCTATCATCTAGGAGGAGCAACTGAGCAAGAGACAGAAGACATATCAGTCCTAAATCATTGGTGTACATTATTTTGATAATCAGCACTGACACCAGGATCTCAACCTTTGTTTTTTACATTTTTTCTTAGTTTGATGTTATAATAGAAACTACTCATACATGGGTCAGCTTGTTTCCCATCTGGATACACCTTGGGAACTAGTCATCAGGAGCCCTTTTTCTGGCTCCCCCATGTCCCTATAGAGAATAGTCCACACATTGCCAACGTGCCTTATAATAAAACTGTCTTTTCATGATCGAAAGAAAAGTTAGACGGAAGTTTACCTTTCTCTCTGCAGAGCAGTGTCCCATGGGAGTGGCCAGTGAGGAGTGGTCCCCCCCACCCTTGGGTAAGCCATGCGTTTATTTCAAATAGGAGGGAAATGGGTGTTTTTAAAATTTGAAATAGATGCATGATGGGGCATTTTTCTGAGAGTGGGGGGGCAACACTCCTCTCTTGCCACTCCTATGGGACACTGCTCTGCAGGGAGAAAGGTAAACTTTCATCTAACTTAGGCAATATGCACACTATGCTCTATAGCAGTGATGGCGAACCTTTTAGAGACCGAGTGCCAAAACAACAACAAGAACCCACTTATGTATTGCCAACATGGCAATTTAAGCAGTAACTTAAGGCTCTCTGCTCTGTCAGAGCTTTCAATTGTATCAGTGTCCTGATGACACAGATACAGTAGATGGAAATTGGAGTAATTCTCTGTATCATTGTAGCTTTCCTAAAGGGTCCCCTGGCTAATAAGAAACACAGGGCCTGGATTTGTAGCTCTAATGGTCATCCACACCGTTTCTCTCCTCCAGTAGTCTCAAGCAGTTCAGGGTGTGTGTTTAATAATAGAAACAGAAAACAAAACAACAACGAAAGAGGGCGGCGCCTCGCGTGATAACGTCAGGACAATTGGTTTCAGGTAAATATTGAAATTAAAAAGTCCAATGGTAACGTGTTTCGCGAAAAACCCTTCGTCAGACCATAAATAAAGCTGAAGGACAGCCACCAGCTCCTGTCCTTTATCTTATCCTTTATCAGCTTTATCTATGGTCTAACGAAGGGTTTTTTCCCCGAAACGTGTTACCATTGGACTTTTTAATCCTTATGCTGTTGAAATAAACTTCAAGCCTAGATCTATACTTTCGCCTCTGGATTTGGTTACAAGCGCACCCGTTCACAGTTCCAACCCTTTTTTCCTTCTTATACCTTTAATAATAGAACACAGAATGTCCTGGATTTCCCTGGACTGCAGGAGGAGGCCTGGAGTCATGTCTGGGCTAGGGTGACAGCCTGGGTGCCCACAGAGATTGCTCAGAGTGCCACCACTGGCACCTGTGCCGTAGAATTGCCACCACTGCTCTATAGGGACATGAGCGAGCCAGAAAAAGGGCACTTTAATATTATACATAAATGTCAACATATCAATATTATCATCTGTGCTTCAATATATCAACTGAACAAAAGGTATAAATGCGACATTCATCTACTTTTGTGTTGAGGAGTCCCCTCACATATCCACTTCATTTCTGACTTGCTGCATCTACATTTTTAATTAGAAGAAACTTACTTTTTGTAACCACATTGTGACACAAAGCTTATGGAAGAGGTGGTGACAAGGGAGCTCTGTTAATACTTCATCTTTGATATACTCGCTACAGCATATGGCACAGCACTGCTCTTGACCTACAACTGAGACAAAATGAAAAACAAGACTTAATACATTTCTTCCAAAACAGGAGCGTTCTGTGCCAAGTCTGCCTACATTCATAACCACTTCTCAGTTTGATCTTAAGAGAGAAACAGCTGAATGTATGACAAAAAACTAATAGGACACATAAAACGGTCCATTTTCTTTTTGATTTTACACTTATAACTAGGTTATTTTTAACCATGTGAAGTCTGAAAACAGAAGAAAAACAGTAAAAGTGTTGGACTTTCATACTTTTCACAGGCTCCTGTCACACAGTAGCAGTAGATCTCAGTTTATCTTACCTAACAAAATATGTAAAGCAAGTCAGCTTACTAAGATTTCACATACCTAATTCTCTTTGCCCTGAAACAAGAGAGTTGGGAAAACACTTATACACAGTGCTGGATCTGCCCAAATTGTTTAGCCATACAGACTAGATAAAAGAAGACTGTTCCACTGAAAACAGCAGGCAAGTCAAAGAATGGTGGTAGAATACGACCACAGTGAAAAGGGCTGGATTCAATTTAGCAGGCCGGGGCATACGACCATGGTCAGACCGCGAAAAGCGGACCTCGCTGGCAGGATTTTAATAGACTGACCACAATGCAGATGAGATAAGGAGACTCAAGTGCCTCATGGTGATATATGATGCATGACGTCACCTATCCTTCCCAAAACAGCAGCACCAATATGTAATCCTGCTTATAGTACAGGCACTGATGTTTGATGGGAAGAATGGACTTCTAGTATCACACATCACTATGATTTCTGGAGTCCTGGAAAATATAACACTGGCCTTACTCTGAATGACCAGCTGCATGGGGTCTAGTCCTCTGCACTGTGGTCGGTCTGAAATCCAACCAGCGTCCAGTCCATTTATACAGATCAACCACAGTCCCCTAACGCTGGCCTATGGGTGTATACAAGGACGTCTGTTTTGATAAAATTCTTGAATATATTAAGGCTGCTCCAAAACTTCTCTTTCCAGGCATTTCCTAAATAATAATTCCATGCATGATGTCTTACTGTTGTGTTCATCTGTGACAATGATCTGTGGAAGACACTCAATGCTTTCCTTAGTGGCTGGAGGATGGGCCTGTTCAACATCTACGGCCAGAGACTCCAAATGTGCCAAAGCAGTCTATAGAGGTAAATCAAGAATTTTAAACGCCATTTGGCAACAATAACAAATATAACCAAACGGGGGTCAGAGGAACAGGTAAAGCTCGGATTCTCACAACAATCATTTGAATATATTGATGGTAAAATAACCTAATTATGACAAATAGTGACAAGCCTAAATATTATTTTGGGATAAAAAGGCATCACTTCCTATCTGCTCACAGCGGTATTCTTTTGGAAAAAAGTTAGTAAAAAACGATTGAAAACAAAAAAGGAATGTCTGGAGTGAAAAAAAAAAAAATTATAATAAAAATGTCCTCTATTTATGATCTGGGATTACAGGGCTGCATTTAGAAATACGCATTACAGCAGCCCTTGAAAAGTGTCAGATTGCAGACGACTCAATGATGTCCATGGAGAGATTTATAGGCATACTCCATGCAGTGGATAAGCTGTGACCTCATCACCAATGGATTCAAAAGAGTTTGTATTATAATCTTTTCCATATTTCCAGTGATATACAGTAAATGAGGTGACTGAAAAAAAAATTCATGTGTCATTGTTTTATTAGGCTTGAATGAAATGGAGGAAACATGACATGAGGTTTTACTGTAGAAAAAGAAAAACCCTATTGTGACCCTATTGGATTAGAACTACAAATCACGTATACTTAAGCTTAGAACTAAATTGCAAAACAAAATTTACAAGATAATTCTTGGTATATGTCAGAGTTAAACAGGAAAATACCTCCATAGCCTGTGCAAGCCTTTCTTCCAGAGCCATATACGTGAGAAATTGAGAATCCATGTAGGACATAGCTTGTGCTACACCAATACCATCCCCAAAGTCATCCAGCAACCTAAGGAGTTAATACACAAGAGATCCTTACTTTCCCTAGGTCAGTCTTTCCATGCATCTGAGGAATTGTTTGAACAAATCAAAAGGGCATTCCTTGGGAAAAGCCAACTCAGAAAGGGTTAAAAACAAGAAGCAGGACTCCCTAATCCCATACATTGCCATCCCAGGTCTCTGCTCATCTAGTCTGGACACATGGCCAGTGACGTACTCCAGACCGAGAGTTACAGAGTAGCATTACTCATCCAGATCAGCTAAGAACTTTAGATGTGTATTAGATATGGTACGGCTAATATGGCTTATTTTCCCTTTTAACCCTTTATGATCTGGTTTAAAATTCCACATTTACAGATCAGACAGCGTATAGGTTAATCTATTACGCATTTGCCTACCTCCATTCAACTTCCAAGTCTTCACTCATGCTTGAATCGTCCTCCAAATTATTATTCCCATCCAAAATAAAAAAGCCTGGAGGCAAATAATGGGTGCCAATCTCATTTTCCTCATCTGTGCTGCTTTCAATGTCCTCTCGATACTGTAACCAAGGGATTTCACCATCTTCCAAAGAGTTTTGCTCTCTGAAAAGTAAAAAATTTTGAATAGTAGAAATGCAATGAAAGTCAAAGCTTTGCATTTAGATGTTAACATGTTATGGTTCCAATTTAAAAAGCTTAAAGGAAAAAAAAAAAAAAAAAAAAAAATGGCACCTTCCACACTTAAGCCCTTCCCGACATTTGACATAATACTATTGCATCGCGGGAGGTGCGTTCCCGCAATATGCAGTACTATTACGTCATGCTTCTGGCACCGGCTCCTGAACGAAGCCGGCACCAGAAGCTGAGGATGTCAGCTATATATTATAGCCGACACCTGCCTCTAACACCCGCGATCGGAGATTTCTCCGATCGTGGGTGTTAACCCATGACATGCCGCGGTTGCGCTGACAAGGGGCATTTGAGAAGAATCGGACCCCCCCGCGACGCTTACCGGGGGGGTCCGTGGCTCCGATCGCATCCCCGGGACTGCCAGTGCCCGGGGCTGCGCAATCCTCCTCCGTGTATCCTCCGTGCGCAGCATGCTTAGTGTGTTACATTACACAGTGTAATACATCTGTATTATACTGTGTAATGTGAAGAGCTTGAACAAGCGATCAGTGGATTGCTTTTTCAAGCTAACCTGTAAAAGTTAATAAAAAAAAGTTAAAAACATTACATAAAATCATTTTTTAATAAAAAGAATTAAATAAAGTTAAAGTCCCCTAAACACAAATATTCCCTATACACATGCAATAAAGTGAAAAAAGCCACAAAATCGCCCAAAAACCCCACATATTTGGTATCGTCACGTCCGTAACAATCCGTACAATAAGTCAGAACCATTATTAGACCCGCTCGATGAACGCCGTAAAAACAAAACCCGAAAAACACACCAAAAATGTACATTTTTCATAAAATCTCTACACAAAAATGTTCTAAAAAGTGCTCAAAAAAAGTTATGTGCGCCAAAATGGTACCACTGAAAAAAAAACACAACATGTAAAAATTAAGCCCTAAACTAGCTGTCAACCAAAAAATATTAAAGTTACGTCTCCGAAAAGATGGCGATGCAAAAACAAATGAGAATTTCCTCTATATTAGTTTTATAACCAGTAAAATTGTAAAATAATGAAAAACTTATAAATGAGGTTTCACCATAATCGTAGTGATCTGTAGGATAAAGATAATATAGTATTCTTAAGGTGGTACGACCCCCAAAAAATACGAAAAGTAAACCAAAATGACAATTTTCTTTTCACCCATACATCAGAGAGTTAATAAATCTCATCAATAAGCTAAGACCCACAAATGAAGTAGTTGTAAAGTGCATCTCATGTCGCAAAAAATAAGCCCTTATATGTCCAAATTGCCAAAAAAAATAAGATTGATAGCCAATAATAAATGTGACAATACAAGGCAATCCCCGGTTACATAAAAGTATAGGGTCTGTAGGTTGGTTCTTAGTTGAAGTTGTATGTAAGGTCAGAATCGTATATTTTAATTGTAATCCCAGTCAGAACTTTGGTCTCTGTGACAATTGGATTTTAAAAAATGGGTTGGGTTGTCATAAGAACAGGATTAACAATAAAGCTTCATTACGAGACACCTTGATAACTGTTACAGCTGATTAGTGTAGCCTAGGACTAAAGCAACAATAAGATACCATATCAGAGGGTCCGTTTGTAACTAGGGTTGTAGTAAGGTCGAGTTGTTCCTTAAGTAGGGATAGCCCTGTACATAATCTGCTCTGAATGCGCAGCCCCATTCGTATCCCCTGGCGTTGTGACCCAATACCGTAGTCGATACCACCAAACATATGGGGGTCATGTTATAAAACGCGGGAGAGATTGGGTATCAAATTTTGTGGAGCTTTTTGGTATTTTATCCACTGAGAATTTGTACATTTTTTGAAAAACACATTCATTTAGCCAAAAAAATCCGATCCGCATCCGATTTGGTTTTAACCGCTGTAAAACAATTAAAGGGTTAACAAACTTCATAAAAGTTGTTTCACGTACGTTGAGGGGTGTAGTTTCTATAATGGGGTAATTTATGGGGTTTTACTTTTATTTAGGCCTCTCAAAGTGGTTTAAAACCTGAGCAGGTCCCTCAATAGCAGGATTTAGCGTTTTTTATGAAAATGTGAAAAATCGCACCTAACGTTCAAAGCCCCATAACATCCTACAAAAATAAGAGTATGCATAAAAAACCATGTCCACATAAAGAAGACATTTGGTCAATGTTAGTTATTAAGTATTTTTGCGGTTATGACTATGTATGGAAAAAGTAGAACATTTTGAAGTACGAAAATCAAGAATTTTCCCAAATTTTCACCAAATATCTGAATTTCTCATAAATAAATGCAAAACATAACACCAAAATTTTTCAATTAACATGAAGTACAAAGTGTCACGAGAAAACAATTTTAAAATCACTTGGATATGTTAAAGCGTTCCGAAGTTATAAACACTTGTAGTGACACAGGGCAGATTTGGAAAAAATGGGCCGTGTCAGGAAGGTGAAAAGTGGCTTCAGCGTTAAGGGGTTATATTTTTATATAGTACAGCATAATTATTATTATCTTTTTAACACGGTCCTCCATAGCCCACTTCTAGAGTTTTTGAGAAAGTCAGACAACCCCATTAATTTTCAGATCATATACATTTTTAATCATTACAAATAAAATTTTGTTGAGCATTAAACACATTTTAAAACCATAAAACCACCGGCACCTAACATTTCAGGTGACTGCATAAGCTGTTTGTGTATAGGAGGTAACACTGAGGATTATTATATATCTATCCTGTATTAATAACCAATCTCTAAAGAGATAATTTCTTATTGTCAAGTAGTTGCAAGCTCAGCTTCAGAATAGGTGGAAATAAGCTGCCATGACTATACACACACACGGAGATGCATCACACCAAAGAAAAATGTGTACAGTCTTGGAAACATGGCTCATACGGTGGGAAAACTTTTCACACAGAATGCGGATCTGCTGAACAGAACACACTACATTATCGTGTTCTATTAGAAGCAGCAACATGGAGGACATCACACAACAGTAAAGAGCAGCGGCTAGAACCCGAGCATCAGCAGCTGCTGTAGCCGGTGTCTCTTCCTCTGTACACCATCAGAAAATTCTCCTTTCTCCTGCCTACTTCCTCTCCATAGCCTTTTATGGGTGGCATGTTACCTGATCCCTCAGTGAGCTTAAATGCGGTTTCCTCTATCAACATGACGTTCATCCATGAATTACGAGTAAATGGTTTATTCAGGAGGTAAGAGGAAACAAGCAGAGAAGGAACCTTCACTTCGGCACTACATGACAGAAAACAATACCTGAAATCTCTTATAAGTAGGACTTGATGTACTGTACAGGGGAATATGTTGGGCCTGTAAGTAGATGATAATCTATACGTACATGGTATAGTGTGCAGACAACTTTCTTAGCTGTACAGACCCGCGTGAATAATCAATGTCTGTACTAAACTACACTGAAAAGTTGGGGCTGGAAATGAGCCGGCGGAGATTCACTTACAAGCTCATTGTGTGACAAAGAAAATTGTAAATTAGCTTTAAAATGTTCCAGGCTCTTTGCTGATTGCAGTTCTGAGTCATTGCAGGGAGGAATCCCATCAATCTAATGCTAGTACATGGGGGTATTAAACCTGAAATAAAACATCCTTTCTTCCAATGATAATACAACGATCCATCTTCAACAGCGCCACTTGATAATCAGTCACGGCAACAAACAACACAACCATCAAGATTTACTAATGTTTTTGTGTCTCTTAGGATAGGACCAGAAGAAACTGTTGCTATATTTAACTGTGTAGGTCTTGGCAAAATACAATGTGTGTCTCAGTCCATCTTTTCTTTCTTTATCGTTCAGCAAAATAAGACAATTTGTACAAACGCCTCACCAACTTCTGTATTCAGTAAGTACCCGTATTCGGGAGCAAGGTTGATGTACGCTGGTAATAGATGGGGGAGGGCATCCCACAGACATTCACCCCTAGAGCCCAATGTGCGGGGCTCTTTCCCCGTCTTGTACCATCCTTGCTTGGGTATTCTGATGCATACACTTCATTAGTTTCCCTGGATCTTTTGGGTTAGTAGTGAGGATTGTTTAGGTTTTTTTCATATGCATCCCCTTTTATTCAGGATTAGTTAAGAGGCCAACTTTATAACTTGCCATCAGGATTTGTATACAAATTACATATTTGGCATAGGGTTAGGTCTTGACAACAATAAACAATAACACTTCTATTACGATAGGTAGAAAAAAGTGAGGGAAAAAAAAGCCAGCTCACCCAACCTTTAGATCAATCTAGGCTGTACACTGTCCGGACTTCTCCTGGTGCACGAAAAAGACTCCATCCATAGCCGTCTGGTACGTGTATAAAACAAAGATCGGACCGGCCCAGCACAAAGAATGTCCACGGCTGTACTATGCCAAAATATGCCTTCTTTATTAAAAGCTTAAAACATACGCAAGGAAAAAAACTTGTTAACGTTTTTCGACGACAAGCGTCTTAATCATAACCTACCATCTAGGTTATGATTAAGACGCTTGTCGTCGAAATGAGTTTTTCCTCGTGTTCATTTGAGCCTTTATTCAATAAAGAAGGCATATGTTGGCATGGTACAGCCGTGGACATTCTTCGTTTGGGACGGTCCGATCTTTGTTTTAGGGTTAGGTCTTGTTGTAATGTGTACATTCCCATTGTCGAAATTAGTGTAAAAGAAATGCCTATTTGACAAGGAGTGGCAACACCCAGTAATCAATTTATACAAAAATAGTTAGGCCTCATGCACATTGCTGGGTGTAGATGGGGAAGGGCGAGGGGTGCTTGATGGGAAATGAGAGGCTGCAGGGTTCACCACACTCTAGCCATACAGTAGACCTCAATCGGGGCATTTTTACTGCAATATCATGGCCCTTATTTATACCCGTGTGCATGAAGCCTTAGGGGGAAGACAAAAAAGCTCCCAAAGTACAGGCGGTCCCCTACTTAAGGACACCCGACTTACAGACAACCCATAGTTACAGACGGACCCCTCTGCCCCATGTGACCTCTGGTGAAGCTCTCTGGATGCTTTACTATAGTCCCAGACTGCAATGATCAGATGTAAGGTGTCTGTAATGAAGCTTTATTGATAATTCTTGGTCCAATTACACCAAAAATTTTGAAACTCCAATTGTCACTGGGGCAAAAGAAAAAAAATTGTTTAGAACTTCCATTATAAAATATACAGTTTCGACTTACATACAAATTCAACTTAAGAACAAACCTCCAGACCCTATCTTGTATGTAACCCGGGGACTGCCTGTAAAGTAATTCATGGGGAAAGTAGAAGAAAAACTGTTTCTTTGAAGAAATTCTACCACCAGGATGAAGGTTTGTAAACCAAGCACACTGACATGCTGGTATGTTCCCCTTCACGCAGGATCCACTCTTATTTCGGCTTCCTATGTGCTTGTTTTTATTAAAAATAAAAGTCTTTAAAAGTTGTGCAAATGATCCTGAGGGACTCTACATATGTCAATTGAGCTTGAAACCCCTCAAGCTTATTTTCATAAAATTTATTGGTGAGCATACTGGGGGCAAAAACAAATTGTGAGGAATGTTTATTAATGGTGGGGGCTACAGAGGAAAAATGTAATGAGGAGTTAATAATTTTAGTTACAGACAGAATACTGATCACCAGTAAACCAACAGGGAATGGAAACTGCTACAAAACAGATAACATATAACAACTTATTTGATACCAGTAACAAAACCAAAATCATCAATTTGTGTGTCTGCTGCGGTTTCTGGTAGACCATAGCCACGCCTTCCCCATCATAAAAAGCCCTCAATAGTAAGAACAGTAATAAAACTATGATTTCCCAATTTCCAACTGTATAAAAATCTCTTTGTGTGATCCAACAGAGAATTACTAGTTATTCCACAAACATCCACCATAAACCACAGGGAAATGATCAGTAGAGCTCCTCTAATAAGAGAAGGAAACACTTACTCAACCTGGAAGCAGAACTCAGAGTTTTCATCTTCTAGGCTGCTGCTATTGCTCAGAACCTCGTGCTCTTCTTTTCCCGGCAAAGTCTCCCAGCTCTCATCACTAGAAGAATGCTCTTTATCTCGAGAGAAATACGACGGTAAACATGTTGACCATTCTCCATCACTGCAATAAGAGCTGAAAGAAATATGTTTGGTCACTTATTGCCATTTATTAAAAACTTAATCAAATATACAGGACGACCTGGGGTGTGAAGTAAGGTGCCGCTCATCATGATGAGCTGATCATCCTAATGAGTGTGAAACACTTAAAGGGATTGGCCACTCTTTTAAATAAATTGTGCTTGTGCCTTTACCGGCTTTATAAACCCTGAATATACATCAAGTGATTCAACATTCCTGCTACTTACTTTAGGGCTGTGTGCACACTCTCCTTGATTCTTTGTTTTCATGTGTGAGCACTGATAAATAGCAGGCGCTGCAGCAGGAGTATGGTGACTCATGCTGCTCTCCTACCCCTGAGTCTAGCAGTGAGATGGACAGTGGAAGTAAAGGGCACAGTGGGTTAAGCTATTAGGACGGAATGATGGAGTGAGAAACAGGAAGTTGTGCATATATGTAGCATAATCAGAACAGGGAAGGACTGAACCTCTCAAAAGGAGGCAAAGGTTTATATACAGACGTGTCTAATGGAACAGATTTTTTTTTTTAAATGGCAAACTCCTTTTATCCCCCAGAAAATGCCTACCTGGAATCCTGCCATAAGAAGTAGCAAGTCCCAAGGCGTGTGATTCATGTGGATAATTGGTGCAGATGTATCATAAGTCTTGCTTTGTGCACCAGTTTTTTCCTTTTATTTTACTTCTGGTCAGATGCATCTTAGTGGTTTTCCTTATAGACACATGTGGCGTTTGAGGAAACTAAGCCAATCCGACACCAGCAAAGCCATTTTTAGCTGGTCTCCAATAGCCTATGCTATGCTGATATTATAAATCCCATTGTCAGCATTCTGAGTCACTTCAGTACTTTGGAATCCTTAATTTCACATTACCTGGCGTCCTGCCAGCAGCATGTAGTGAGTGCATGGGAAGGGGGAACAGCTGCCCATGTTAAAGTCTCCAAACTCATCCAGCTACCTCCCCACTTCCTGTCTTGTGCATTGAGCAGGCAGGGGAACTGTGTGGAGGAGAGGAAGAATTCATGAGACCACAGACACACAGGCTACAGCCTTACCCTAGGACTTGCCACATGCTGCGGGAATGGGGCCAGGTAATGTAAAATAAAGTTTTATAAGTACTGAAATGATCCAGAAGACTGACAAAGGCATTTCTAAAACCAACATAGTGTAGACTATTGGAACCTGTAACAAGTTTAAAAAAAAAAAAAAAAAAGACATTCCTGGTGACAAAAAGACCTTAAAGTGATCCTGTGAATTTGAAACTTTTTGACACAAAAGTTGCAAAAGCCTCCAAAAGTCATAAACCACTAAAGGCCATTTCTGATGCCTAGGAGGGAGCACCCATGGATTTGCACCAAAATATGCAACTGTTTAAAAAGGTTGCAACTTTCACATCTGAATCCAGGTGATAAAGTCAGAGAACACTATATAAAATTAAACAATTTCAAATTTTGAAGGGAGGCTGTCGAAATTGCAAAAAAAACAAAAAACAAATTTGTACTTGTGCAATGAAAAGTCTCAAAAAGTTAAGAAAAAGGCTAAGCTAAAAGTTAGATACATGTGCCCCACTGTGTCACTCCGCTCAGGTCTACCAGCATGTCCCTCACTTCCACCTCCCTTCGGGAATGAAGCGGGCTGAGGTGCATGTCTCGCATGAATAATACACACCCTCTTGTGACTCACGCCTTCAACTTCTAGGAGGGTGCCGGGTAGATTTGCAAAGTTCATTTTCTAGGGATAGGACGTATGAATTTTTAGCTGAAGTGTTAGCATAGAGTATAGTATAAGAACCCTAGTTTTATTAGTGAAAATCTGTTGACAGTAAATGAGAGACTTCCTTTATTCACCAATATGCGCACCATTTTGTCTTTATCAAGCAAAAGGAAGTCTCTGACTCACTGAAAACTGCATTTTTCTCTATTCTATTACTTCAACTGTAATTATTTTACTGTAGTATTCTAAAAAGGCCCACAAACAAATATCTATCAATATCAAGAACAAATATGTATAGTTATTTATAATTTTGGCTTATACTACATCTGTGCCATTCTTGTCTTGTCAGATAATCCCATTCATGCAATATTCATGGCAAATGTGAGCCTATTTCTTCATGGTAAGGGGTTTAGCCGCTATATTTTATATAGTAAACAAGGAGTAGAATACATACCTGTCATCATCCTTTGGGCAGTCCGGAAGCTTCATCCCACTGACTTCAAAGTCATCCCAGAATATATCGTCCACTACAGGAGTCTCCTCTTGTAGAGTTATACAATCCTTACTACTAGCTCTCTTCCAGGGATCTTCCAGGCTTGTGGAGGTTGATTCCTTAACACGAGGCTTCCGATCCTTTCTGCTCTTTTCTACTTTGACTTGTGTTTCACAGATTCCTCTTCTGGAGCTTTTGGCCTCCTTTCTAGTTTCTTCTGCAATTAATTGGTCTTTCTTTGAAGAGCTTGCAGGAACCGGTTTCCGTATTTTAGGCCTGACAACAGGTTCATTTGTGTGGTCAGACTTATTGCGGTCTGTATTGGCGTCATTGCGATCAGCCATACTGCTCTTATCGGCCAGCTCAGGGCCGTCTTGTATTCGCTGCACATCACACAGACTGACACCGTTAATCCCTGTGGCTTCATCCTCTGACACAGAGCTTGCTGACAAACTCCATGGTGTCGTACACATGTCTATATTGGCATATTTGGCTAAGGAAGCAGACTTTACCTGAGATAAGTTGTCTTTTGGGCATTTAGGACTGATGCTAGAAATGTCTAACAGTTCTTTTTGGAGCTCGGGGAGTAAGCAATTTACTGATTTTCTGCATTTTCCAGTTTCCCGATCTGAAAATTCATCACTATGTAAGCCAACACCATCCTCCCCCTCACTGCTGTCTGGCTCGAAAGAGTCAATATTCACAAATGAAATAGCATTTTTGGGAGAGTGGTGGGGATGATCCACTGAAGCGTGATTGACGAAAGATCTTCTGCTTTTCACGCAGTCAGTGGGATTATTTAAAGTCTGACATCTGAGTCCACGCTCTGTCATTGGAAAAGGGGAAACAGCGTTTTGCTCAGCTTCAGTAAACACGGGCAAACTATCATTAGCATCCAATGTTCTGCTATCTTCCTTCAAATCAGCGGTTACAACAGGACCAATGCTAAAGAGGGACGAATCACAGCTTTCCTTGGAAACTGAACAGAAAATTATTGAAATCAGAATGGAAAATTTACATAAATGACATAAGCTTCTATACAGACAATCACCACATGGATGACTAACCCTGTCTAACCATAAACATTTCACAAGTTACCACACTAGAAGATCTAGCATAACCTGCCATCTACTTACTAAAATCCCAGCTTGTCAGGGTCCAGGGGGTGGTCTCACTGAGCAATGAATACAGAAGGTGGCAGTCAGGACCACCCACCGGACCCAAAGCACAGAAAGGGCTCTTCTTGCTCTATGACACATTGTGATTACAATTTTACTTCAAAAGAAACCCACCACCATGAAAATGTAGCCTGGTCTATTGGTAAAATAAAATCTTTGTACATCAAATAGACTAAAGTAAACCTTAAAACAAACTAAAAGGCTCTTATATTATGGTTCAGCATCAAATATCCTTATTAAGGCTACGTAGCACGGCGGGCACACGGCAGCGCGGGGAGAGGAGGAGGAGGTGAACTGCTGGGACTCTCACCATCCTGAGAACGGACACCAAGCAATACGGTGAATGGGTGTAGTGGCAGTCCCCGGGTTACATACAAGGTAGGGTCTGTAGGTTTGTTCTTAAGTTGAATTTGTATGTAAGTCGGAACTGTATACTTTATCATTGTAATCCCAGCCAGAACTTTTTTGGTCTCTGTGACAATTGGATTTTAAAAATGTTGGGTTGTCATAAGAATCAGGATTAACACTAAAGCTTCATTACAGACACCTGTGATAACTGTTATAGCTGATTATTGTAGTCTAGGACTAAAGCACAATAAATTACCAATATCCAGAGGTCCGTTTGTAACTAGGGGTCGTATGTAAGTCGAGTGTTCTTAAGTAGGGGACCGCCTGTAGTGGCAAGATTAGCAGATGTCCTGACACTCCATTCAATATTATGGGGTGTCAGAAATTGCTAAGTTGTTTTTTGAGGGAGTAAAGCCACTGTAGTCTCTAGTAAATGTATAAAATAATGGCTGGGATATATCTATGCCAATTTATAATTCTAAGCAAAGCGCTTCCACTGGGAACAAATCAATCATAGATCTGTGTTACTAAAGTGACTAAACCTCTGCTATACAGACATCTTCCTACGTGGCCTGTGACATTCTGCACAAGGCAGAGCATTCTAGTCGAGCGGACCTTTCACATACTGAAATGAAAAATATTCTGTGACAGATGTTAGAGAGATATTACCAAATGTGCCCCATGACAGAACAAAATTGTCCATATCTGAGTCTTATCAATCAAATGAGAAAAATAGCACACAATTTGTGCTTATAATAGTGAGATATGTTTATTAAACACGCAGAATGAGTCAGTTGCTAGGTAGGTAGCTAGATATTACATATACAGGCAGGCCCCGGATTACATACAAGACAGGGTCTGTAGGTTTGTTCTCAAGTTGAATTTGTATGTAAGTCAGAACTGTATATTTTATCATTGTAATCCCAGCCAGAACTTTTTTGGTCTCTGTGACAATTGGATTTTAAAAATGTTGGGTTGTCATAAGAATCAATATTAACACTAAAGCTTCATTACAGACACATTTGATAACTGTTACAGCTGTTTATTGTAGCCTGGGACTAAAGTACAATAAATTACCAATATCCAGAGGTCCGTTTGTAACTAGGGGTCGTATGTAAGTCGAGTGTTCTTAAGTAGGGGACCGCCTGTATAAATATATGTAATCCAGAAAAAAACATTTTTTGGTCAAGTGACAATTGGATTTATTTTTTTGGATTACAGACACCTTACAGATGATTGGAACTAAAGTAAAGAGTCCAGAGATCTTCACCAGAGGTCACAGTCAGAGAGGTCTGTCTTTAACTAGGGGTTGTCTGTAAGTCTGGTGTCCTTAAGTAGGGGACCGCCTGCATACAGCATAATATGTACTATATTTATAAAGCTGCAATGTAAGCACAGTCATAGAGAAGTTACATATTTTCATGTTAACCCCTATGGGACTCAGCCTCTTTTGGCCTTAAGGGCGCGGCCCCACTTTTCAAATCTGGCCTGTGTCACTATAAGTGCTTATAGCTTTGGAACAACCTGGAAGTACATGTGCAGCAAGGTTAGCCCTTAAAGAGGACCTGTCAGGGGAATTTCCATTTCGGCATATTCATTCATGTTAATATTTTTATGATAAAAAGTTATACAAATTCCCAATACACGGACCGCCTGTATACTTTCTGTATCAGTTCCTCACAGCTTTCTAGATCTCTGCTTGCTGTCATTCTATAGAAAGCTTCTATGTTTACTTCCAGTGGACAGAAATCTGATCATGGTCACACAGGTGCACTGCTCGTTATATCACACAGCTGTGATTACTAACGAGCCGTGCACCTGTGTGACCATCGTCAGATTTCTGTCCACTGGAAGTAAACACCGAAGCATTCTATAGAAGGACAGCAAGCAATTATCTAGCCCCTTGTATTAATAACCAATCTTCTAAAGAGATAAGTTCTTCTTATTGGTCAAGTATTTCTAGCGCAACTCACAAGGAGGTGGAAATAAGCTGCCATTACTTACTAACACACCCACGTTGTTCCATAGTCTGCTGTTGGGGTCGCACTTCTGCGTTTCTTGCCGTGGCCCACACACACAGTTATAAAGATGGATTTTATATGTACCAGTCTTTGCTTTGTGTCCTTTCTTTCACTCTCGTCGGCAGATGTCATCACCTGCCAAATGGGCATTTCAGAAAATGTGTACAGTCTTGACACATGCGGCTCATACGTGTGGAAAACTTGTTCACACAGAAATGCTGATCTGCTGAACAGCAACCACCTACTTATCGTGTTTGCTATTAGAAGCAAAGCAACAGAGACCATCACACAACACGAAAGAGCATCGTCTAGAACCGACATCAGTCGCTGGTAGCCGGTGTCTCTTCCTTGTACACCAATCAGAAATTCCCCTTTCTCCTGCCTACACTTCCTCTCCTAACATTTATGGGTGGCATGTATCCTGATCCCTCAGTTGCTTAAATGCGGTTTCCTACTATCACATGACGTTCATCCATGAATTACGAGTAATGGTTTATTTCAGGAGGTAAGAGAACAAGCAGAGAAGACCTTCACTCTCGGCACTCACATGATCCAAAACAAACCTGCAAGTAACTTGATGTACTGTAAAGGGTACATATGTTTGGCCTGTATGTAGATGACAATCTACTACGGTAACATGTATAGTGTGCAGCAACTTTTCTTTTTAGCTGACAGACCCGCGTGAATAATCATGTCTATACTAAACTACACTGAAAAGTTGTGGCTGGAAATGAGCCGCGGAGAATTCCATTACAAGCTCATTGTGTGACAAGAGATAAATTGTAATTACTTTAAATGTGTCCTGCTCTTTCTGATTGCATTCTGAGTCATTGCATGGGTAGGAATCCCATCACTCCTATGCTTTACATGGGTATTAAACCCCTGAAATAAAACATCCTTTCTTCCAATGATATACAGACATCCATCTTCAAACAGACCGCCACTTGATAATCAGTCAGGCAACAACAACACAACCATCACGATTTACTAATGTTTCGTGGTCTTTAGGATAGGACCAGAAGAAACTGTTGCTATATTTAACTGTGTTAGGTCTTGGCAAAATACAATGTGTGTCTCAGTCCATCTTTCTTTCTTTATTTCCAGCAAAATAAGACATTTGTACAAACGCCTCACCAACTTCTTTATTCAGTAAGTACCCAGTATTCTGGAGCAAGGTTGATGTCGCTGGTAATAGATGGGGGAGGGCATCACAACAGACATTCACCCTAGAGCCCACGTGCGGGGCTCTTTCCTCCCCGTCTTGTACCATCCTGCTTGGGTATTCGATGCATACACTTCATTTTTCCCTGGATCTTTTGGTTAGTAGTGAGGTTTGTTAGGTTTTTTCATATGCATCCCCTTTTATTCAGGATTAGTTAAGAGGCGCAACTTTATAACTTGCCATCAGATTTGTATACAATTACATATTTGGCATAGGGTTGGTCTTGACAACAAAAACAATAACACTTCTATTACGATAGGTAAAAAAAGTGAGGGAAAAAAAACCAGCTCACCCAACCTTAAGATCAATCTAGGCTGTACACTGTCCGGACCATCTCCTGGTGCACGAAAAAGACTCATCCTAGCCGTCTGGTACATGTAAAAACAAAGACCGGACCGGCCCGCACGAAGAATGTCCACGCTGTACTATGCCCAAAATATGCCTTCTTTATATAAAGCTTAAAACATACTCAAGGAAAAAAACTTGTTTAACGTTTTTCGACGACAAGCGTCTATAATCATAACCTACCATCTAGGTATGATTAGACGCTTGCGTCGAAATGAGTTTTTCCTCGTGTTCATTTGAGCCTTTATTCAATAAAGAAGGCATATGTTGGCAGGTATCAGCCGTGGACATTCTTCGTTTGGGACGTCCGAATCTTGTTTTTAGGGTTAGGTCGTGTTGTAATGTGATCATTCCCTTGTCGAATTAGTGTAAAAAATGCCATTTGACAGAGGTGGCAACACCCAGAATCAATTTATACAAAAATAGTTAGGCTCATGCACATTGCCGGGTGGAGATGGGGAAGGCGCGAGGGGTGCTTGATGGAAATAGAGGCCTGCAGGGTTCACCACACTCTAGCCATACAGTACCTCAACGGGGCATTTTTACTCACTGCAATATCATGGCCCTTATTATACCCGTGTGCATGAGCCTTAGGGGAAGACAAAAAAGCTCCCAAAGTACAGGCGGTCCCCTACTTAAGGACACCGACTTACAGACACCCCTAGTTAAACGGACCCCTCTGCCCATGTGACCTCTGGTGAAGCTCTCTGGATGCTTTACTATAGTCCCAGACTGCAATGATCGAGTGTAAGGTCTGTAATGAAGCTTATATTGATAATTCTTGGTCCAATTACACACAAAAATGTGAAACTCCAATTGTCACTGGGGCAAAGAAAAAAAATTGTTTAGAACTTCCATTTATAAATATACAGTTTCGACTTACATACAAATCACTAAGAACAAACCTCCAGAACCCTATCATTTTATGTAACCCGGGGACTGCCTGTATGTAATTCATGGGAAAGTAGAAGAAAAACTGTTTCTTGTAAGAAATTCTACCACAGGAGAAGGTTTGTAAACCAAGCACACTGACTTGCTGGTATGTTCCCTTCAAGCAGGATCCACTCTTATTTCGGCTTCCTATGTGTTGGTTTTTATTAAAAAAAAGTCTTTAAAAGTTGTGCAAATGATCCTGAGGGACTCTACATATGTCAATTGAGCTTGACCCCTCAACTTTTTTTCATAAATTTATTGGTGAGCATACTGGGGGCAAAAACCAATTGTGAGGAATGTTTATTAATGGTGGGGGCTACAGAGAAAAATGTAATGAGGGTTAATAATTTTAGTTACAACAGATACTGATCACCGTTAACCAACAGGAATGGGAAACTGCTACAAAACAGATAAATATATAACAACTTTTTGATACAGTAACAAAACCAAAATCATCAATTTGGTGTGTCTGCTGCGTTCGTAGACCATAGCCACGCCTTCCCCACATAAAAAGCCCTCAATAGTAAGAACAGTAAAAACTATGATTTCCCAATTTTCCAACTGTATACAAATCTCTTTGTGTGATCCAACAGAGATTACTAGTTTATTCCACAACATCCACCATAAACCACAGGAATGATCAGTAGAGCTCTAATAAGAAAGGAAACACTACGTCAACCGGAAGCAGAAACTCAGGTTTTCATCTTCTAGGCTGCTGCTTTGCTCAGAACCTCGTGCGCTTCTTTTCCCAACAGTCTCCCAGCTCTCATCACTAGAAGAGATGCTCTTATCTCGAGAGAAATACGACGGTAAACAGTGACCATTCTCCATCACTGCAATAGAGCTGAAAGAAACTATGTTTGGTCACTTATTGCCATTTATTAAACTTAAATCAAATATACAGACGACCTGGGTGTGAAGAAGGTGCCGCTCAGTCATGATGAGCTGACATCCTATGAGTGTGAAACACTTAAAGGTATTGGCCACTCTTTAAATAAATTGTGCTTGTGCCTTTAACCGGCTTTATAAACCCTAATATCCATCAAGTGATTCAACATTCCTGCTACTTACCTTTGGGCTGTGTGCACACTCTCCTCCTGATTCTTGTTTTCATGTGTGAGCACTGATAAATAGCAGGCGCTGCAGAGAGTAGGGTGGACTCATGCCTGCTCTCCTACCCCTGAGTCTAAGCAGTGAGACTGGACAGTGGAATAAAGGGCACAGTGGGTTAAGCTATTAGGACGGAATGATGGAGTGAGAAACAGAAGGTGTTCATATATGAGCATAATCAGAACAGGGAAGGACTGAACTCTCAAAAGGAGGCAAAGGTTTTATATACAGACTTGTCTAATGGAACAATTTTTTTTTTAAATGGCAAACTCCTTTATCCCCCAGAAAATGCCTACCTGGAAATCCGCCATAAGAAGTAGCAAGTCCCAGGCGTGTGATTCATGGATAATTGGTGCAGATGTATCATAAGTCTTTGCTTTGTGCACCATTTTTTCCTTTTTTTTTACTTCTGGTCAGATGCTCTTAGTGGTTTTCCTATAGACACATGTGGCGTTGAGAAACTAAGCCAATCCGACCCAGCAAAGCCATTTTAGCTTGTCTCCAATAGCCTATGCTATCTGATATTATAAATCCCATTGTCAGCATCTGAGTCACTTCAGTACTTTGGAATCCTTATTTCCCATTACCTACTTCCTGCCAGCAACATGTAGTGAGTGCATGGGGGGGGAACAGCTGCCCATGTTAAAGTCTCCAAACTCATCCAGCTCCCATCCCCACTTCCTGTCTTGTGCATGTGAGCAGCAGGGAACTATTGGAGGAGAGGAAGAATTCATGAGGAACCACAGACACACAGGCTACACACTTTACCCTAGGACTTGCCACATCTGCGGGAATGGGGCCAGGTAATTAAAAAGTTTTAAGTACTGAAATGATCAGAAGACTGACATAGGCATTTCTAAAATCACACAGTGTAGACTATTGGAACCTGTAACAAGTTTAAAAAAAAAAAAAAAAAGACATTCCTTGTGTGACAAAAAGACCTTAAAGTGATCCTGTGATTTGAAACTTTTTGACACAAAAGTTGCAAAAGCCTCCAAAAGTCATAAACCACAAAGGCCATTTCTTGAGCCTAGGAGGGAGCACCCATGGATTTGCACCAAATATGCACTGTTTAAAAGGTTGCAACTTTCACTCTGTTCCAGGTGATAGTCAGAAACACTATATAAAATTAACAATTTCAAATTTTGAAGGGAGGCTGTCGAAATTGCAAAAAAACAAAAAACAAATCTTGTACTTTGTGCAATGAAAGTCTCAAAAGTTAAGAAAAGGCTAAGCTAAAGTTATGATACATGTGCCCCAGTGTGTCACTCCGCTCAGGTCTACACATGTCCCTCATCTCCACCCTCCATCTTCGGAATGAGCGGGTGAGGTGCATTCTCGCATGAATAATACACACCCTCTTGTGACTCACGCCTTCCAACTTTCTAGGAGGGTGCCGGTAGATTTGCAAAGTTCATTTTCTAGGGATAGGACTATGAATTTTTAGCTGAAGTGTTAGCATAGAGTATAGTATAAGACCCCTAGTTTTATTAGTGAAAATCTGTTGACAGTAATATAGAGACTTCCTTATTCACCAATATGCGCACCATTTTGTCTTTATCAAGCAAAAGGAAGTCTCCGAGTCCACTGAAAACTGCATTTTTCTCTATTCTATGACTTCAACTGTAATTCTTTACTGTAGTATTCAAAAAGGCCCACAAACAATATCATCTCAATATCAAGAACAAATATGTAGTTATTTATAATTTGGCTTATACTACATCTGTGCCATTCTTGTTTGTCAATAATCCCTTCATGCAATATTCATGGCAATGGTGAGCCTATTTCTTCATGGTAAGGGTTTAGCTCGCTTCTTTAATATTTTATATAGTACCAGGAGTAAATACATACCTGTCATCATCCTTGGGCAGTCCGAGCTTCATCCCCTGACTTCAAAGTCCCCAGAATATATCGTCCACTACAGGAGTCTCCTCTTGTAGAGTTATCCAATCCTTACTACTAGCTCTCTTCCAGGATCTTCCAGGCTTGTGGAGGTTGATTCCTAAACACGAGGCTTCCGATCCTTTCTGCTCTTTCTACTTTGACCTTGTTTTCACAGATTCCTCTTCTGAGCTTTTGGCCTCCTTTCTAGTTTTCTTCTGCAATTATATTGGTCTTTCTTTGAAGAGCTTGCAGGAACCGGTTTCCGTATTTTAGGCCGACAACAGGTTCATTTGTGTGGTCGATTATGCGGTCTGTATTGGCGCATGCGATCAGCCATAACTGCTCTTATCGGCCAGCTCAGGCGCGTCTTGTCTTCGTCTGCACATCACCACAGACTGACACCGTTAATCCTGTGGCTTCTCCCTCTGACACAGAGCTTGCTGACAAACTCCATGGTGTCGTACACATGTCTATATTGGCATATTTGGCTAAGGAAGCAGACTTTACCTGAGATAATTTGTCTTTTGGGCATTTAGGACTGAGGCTAAGAATGTCTAACAGTTCTTTTTGGAGCTCGGGAGTAAGCAATTACTGATTTTCTCTGCATTTTCCAGTTTCCCGATCTGAAATTCATCACTATGTAAGCCAACACCTCCTCCCCTCACTGCTGTCTGGCTCAAGATCAATATTCACAATGAAAGCATTTTTGGAGAGTGGTGGGGATACCACTGAAGCGTGATTGACGACAGATCTTCTGCTTTTCACGCAGTCAGTGGGATTATTTAAAGTTGACATCTGAGTCCACCTCTGTCTTGGAGGGGAAACAGCGTTTTGCTCAGCTTCAGTAACACGGGGCAAACTATCATTAGCATCCAATGTTCTGCTATCTTCCTCAAATCAGCGGTTACAACAGGACCACTGCTAAAGAGGGACGAATCACAGCTTTCTTGGAAACCTGAACAGAAAATGATTGAAATCAGAATGGAAATTTACATAAATGACATAGAGCTTCTATACAGACAATCGCCACACTAGAAGATCTAGCATACCTGCCATCTACTTACTAAAATCCCAGCTTGTCAGTGCCAGGGGTGGTCTCACTGAGCAATGAATACAGAAGGTGGCAGCCAGAACCACCCACCGGACCCAAGCACAGAAAGGGCTTCTCTTGCTCTATGACACATTGCGATACAATTTTAGCAATACAGTCAATGGGTGTAGTGGCAAATAGTCAGTTGTCCTGACCTCCATTCAATATTATGGGGTGTCGGAAATTGCAAGCTGTTTTTGAGGCAGTAAAGCCACTGTATTCTCTAGTAGATTTATAAAATAATGGCTGGGATATATCTATGCCAATTTAAAATTCTAAGCAACGCGCTTCCACTGGGAACAAATCAATCATAGATCTGTGTTACTAAAGTGACTAAACCTCTGCTATACACAATCTTCCTACTTGGCCTGCGACATTCTGCACAAGGCAGAGCATTCTAGTCGCGGACCTTTCACATACTGAAATGAAAAATATTCTGTGACAGATGTGGAGAGATATTACCAAATCTGCCCCATGACAGAACAAATGTCCATATCTGAGTCTTATCATCAGATGAAAAAATAGCACACAATTCGTGCTTATAATAGTGAGATATGTTTATTAAACACGCAGAATGAGTCAGTTGCTAGTAGGTACTAGATATTACATATACGGCATTCCCCGGTAGTGTCCCGGGTTACATACAAGATAGGGTCTGTAGTTTGTTCTCAAGTTGATTTGTATGTAAGTCGGAACTGTATATTTTATCATTGTAACCCAACAACAGTTTTGGTCTCTGGGACACTGGATTTTAAAAATGTGGATTGTCATAAGAATCAGGATTAACACAAAAGCTCATTGACACCTGTGATAACTGTTACAGTTGATCATTGTAGCCTGTGACTAAAGTACAATAAATTACCAATATCCAGAGGTCCGTTTGTAACTAGGGGTCGTATGTAAGTCGAGTGTTTCTAAGTAGGGGACCGCCTGTTAATAATATTAATCCAAAAAAACATTTTTGGTCAAGTGACAATTGGATTTATTTTTTGGATTACAGACACCTTACAATGATTGGAACTAAAGTAAGAGTCCAGATCTTCACCAGAGTTCACAGTCAAGAGGTCTGTCTTTAACTAAGGTTGTCTGTAAGTCTGTTCCTTAAGTAGGGGACTGCCTGTATACAGCATAATAATGTACTAATTTATAAAGCTGCAATGCAAGCACAGTCATAGAGAAGTTACATTTTCATATTAACCCCTATGGGACTCGGCCTCTTTTGGCCTTTGGACGCAGCCCCATTTTTCAAATCTGGCTTTGGTCACTATAAGTGGTTATAGCTTGGAACGCTAGAAGATATCCAGGGGATTTTGAGATTGTACTTCAATTAGTTTAAAATTTGGATGAATCTTTTGCGTTACTTATGAAAAAAAAAAATTGGCAAAAATTTGGAAAAATTTGTATTTTTAATTTCTAAATTCTCTACTTTCGATGCAGACAGTCAAAGCACCCAAATAAATTCAAACTTTATTTCCCAAATGCTGTTGACATGTTTTTTTTAAGATTCCACATATTTTACTAGAATGTTATGAGGCTCAGAATTTAGGTATAATTTTCACATTTTTTGTAAAATCACCAAAACCCGTATTTAGATGGACCTGCTCAAATTCTAATTGACACTGAAGGCCTAAATAATAGCTAGATCATAAAACCCCCATTATGGAAACTACACCCCAACGTATGAAAACCACTTTTAAGAAGTTTGTTAACCCTTTAGGTGTTTTATAGGGGTTTGAAACAAAATGGAGGTGCAGTCTGCAAATTGTAATTTTTTCACAATACACTCATTTTGGGTGGAAAATTAAACATTTACAATGGATTAAATGAATAAAGGCTCCACAAGTTTGATACCCAATTTCTCCCGATACACACGGAACTCTATAATGTGGTGTAACCTGCTGTATGGGCGCACGGCCGGGCAGAGAAGGAAGAGGCGCCATCCAGAGCAGATTTGCCATGTCACATGTAACAGGCTATAATTTTTTTTTTTTTTTTTATTGTCGCCTGGATTCAGCGATCATTACTACAGGACGCTACTGGACCTGCAGTAACTCCCGGACATTTCATATACAAAAATCTTTTGTATTTTTGTGTAATCTCTCCCAGCAGAGGGTGGCCGTATCTGAGGAAGCTATCTCGTTTCTAAGACAACATGACTACATTTATGAGAAATTATCTTCACACCGAACATTTTTTTTTAAATAACATCCAATTGAAGAAATGTTTATATATGAAGATTATGAAACTGATGTGAGTGCCCCGACGAGAATACCCCTTTAATTAAAAATTCTTTTTTGGAGCTTTTCGGGTATTTTTACGGGGTTCACTTTGCGGATCTAATAATAACGATTCAGTTTTTTTATGCAGATTGTTACGGACGCAGCGATACCAAATATGTGGGTTTTGTGTATTTTATTAATTGTACTGAATAAAACTATTTGGAGAAATCTTGTTCATTTTTGCATCACCATCTTTTCATTGCATAACTTTTTATTTTTCGGCTGACAAATTTGGTTAAGGACTATTTTTTGCGAGAACAGTGTGTTCTTTTTTAGTGGGCTTATTTTGAGTGCATAACATTTTTTAAATCACTTTTTAGAGCATTTTTATAGGTATTAAAAATTTTCTTTTTTGGAATGTTTCGGAATGTTAGCATTTTTTTCCTCCAGCTGTTTACCGTGCGGGTCCGTAACGATTCTATTCTTTTTATATACAAATTGTTAGGATGTGGCAATACCAATATGCAGGGTTGTTTGTTTTTTTTTATACTTTATTAGTGTTTTATGGGAAAGTGACATTTTAGGGGCTTATATTTTTATGCATTTATTATTTTTATTTATTCTAATGTGTAGTGTTAAGTGTTTTTACTTACTTACTGCTCTGATCGCTGGTTCAAGTTCAATACACTGCTCTACAATACTATTTTATTGTAGAGCAGTGTAAACTGATCCGGGAGGGATCCAACTGCCTCGGACATCGGCAGCTCTGGGGCACTGGCAGTCCTTGAGCTGCCCGGAAGTGGATCGGTCCCCTGGTAAGAGCGCGGGGATCCGATCCATAGCGGAACACCCGTTACAACGCCGCGGTCATGCTTGTAAGGGGTTAACACCCGCGATCGGAGTCCGCTCGATCGCGGTGTTACAGCGCGGTGTCAGCTGTGATAGACAGCTGACAGCCGCTGCTTCTGGTGCCGGCTCCGTTTGTGAGCCGGTGCCAGAAGCAGACGTTATAGTGCGTCCTGGTGCGCCTAGGGGTTAAAACTATAAAACTTCTGTGTTTCTAATACATAAAAAATTTGTGTGCAACAGAAGGGAAGAAGTTAACACTATTCACATGGGCTTATAAAAGTTTCATGCTCTGCTCCCTTTGGTAAGCTCCGATTCCAGGCGAGTCGTGTCAGCGGAGGTAAGTAGTTCTCGTCAGAACATTACAATCCTGTCCCTATCAGCATTCTCAGGGCAGAACTAAATCTAATATTTAAACAAAGCTTCTTCCTTCCTCTTGAAATGATCAGATAATAAAAGCAGAGCACTGTCTTTTTTTTTTGGAAAACTATACATGTCATGCAATGGACTGACAATACTTATGAGCTTTCACTCTGAAGAGTACTAATATAATCTGGTTGATGGCAGAGAGCAGGAAGTTGTGCAGCTATTGAGGCCTCTCGGGGAGAAATCATCTAAGCCACTAGTCTTTCATCTGAATAGAAACATGAATTTAATCTCCTACATGTTCACTTTCATCATAAACCAGCTGCAAAAAAATATTAAATGAAAAAATATCGAGCTTCCAGTAACTAAGAGATCTTAAAAAAACGACAACCTGGAAGTACATGTGGCAGCAAGGTTAGCCCTTAAAGGACCTGTCAGGGGAATTTCCATTTCGGCATATTCATTATGTTAATATTTTATGTAAAAAGTTATACAAATTCCCAATACAACGGACCCCTGTATACTTTCTGTATCAGTTCCTCACAAGCTTTCTAGATCTCTGCTTGCTGTCATTCTATAGAAAGCTTCTATGTTTACTTCCAGTGGACAGAAATCTGATCATGGTCACACAGGTGCACTGCTCGTTATATCACACAGCTGTGATTACTAACGAGCCGTGCACCTGTGTGACCATCGTCAGATTTCTGTCCACTGGAAGTAAACACCGAAGCATTCTATAGAAGGACAGCAAGCAGAGATCTAAACCCTGAGGAATTGATACAGAAAGTATATAGGAAACTTGTTTAACTTTATAATACAAAGAATAACATTCATTTGCTGAAATGGAAGCAACCCTTTAACCATCCACAGGTGGGAACAAAAAACCAAAACATTCATTTAAAGGTGAAAAATAAATAAAAAATAAAGGGCCAGTGATCCATCAGTGAAAATGAACTGTAAAAGCTACAAGTTCAATTCCAACTCTAAAGAGTAACCGTCACCTCTGCTTATGTGTCTATATTTAGTAAATACAGTATTAATATTTCACATAATATAACAATTCTAGATCATCTTTTCTTACATCTCTTTGGGTAATGCCAGACATGGCGTTTTTGGTCCATCTTTAAGCATGCGTTTTCAGTCTGTTTAAAAACGCATGCACTTTTTTCTGCTTACCATGCATTTGGCTGCTTTGAACCTGTTTATCTATGGCATCACCCTTTCTGGTATGTAGTTAGTCAAGTGGGTGTTACCATTAGTGGATTTGTAACTGCACAGTCAATCAGTGCTATCAAAGTGATCTGTGCATTTTTCCCAGTCTTAGAACACACTGATAACACTCAATTGGAAATTTACTGACACATTTTTAGGAGTAACAATGATGGTACGGCACAAAATTGTGGAGTTATAAGAAAGGATTTGGAATTGTTATTTCATGAGGAATACAAGTAGACATGCAGGAGAGGTCCAGGACATGTCCTCTTTAACAAGATACATTACCCTGATAAATCCATATCATTAAAACTTAATTTGTAGTCAAATATATGATACACATAAAAGAATCAAAGAATAACATATCACACACTTAAATCCTTCTCCATATGAACACTGTCCAACTCCAGCCCTTCACTTTCTCTCCTCTGAGCTGGAGTTCGGTGTGGACTTTCCAGAGTGGGCCGAAAGCTGATATACGCGTGTCTTCTTCCGTATCTCCTCCCTGTGATAGTCTGATAGCCTCCTGATGGTTTAGGCCAGGCAGGTTTACAAGATTCCTGACCCATTCCTGCAAAGACATCACTCAGTTATCCAGCGGGTCATATAAATATAACAAACTTTTTGTATTTAAAGGGGTTGTCCACTTTCAACTAATAATTGATAAGGTTTGTGTAAGGAAAAGTTATTACATTTTCCATAATAATTTCTGTATCAATTTCTCGCTGTCAGTCTATAGAAAACCTCTATGTTTATTTCCGGTGCCTAGAAATCTGTCCATGTTCTTGATGGAGATGCAGGAGCCATTAGTATCACACGGCTCTTATTACCCTCTGTTATAACGGCTCACGTGTGACCATGGACAGATTTCTATCCACTGGAAGTAAACATAGCAAATTTCTATAGAATGACAGCAAGCAGAGATCTAGAGATGCCGTAATAAATTGATACAGAAAGTATATTGGAAAAAAATTGTACAAATTGTACAAAAACAATATCAATTATTTGCTGAAAGTGGACAACCCCTTTAACAAATCTGTAGCTTTTACATTTTAGGGAACATGAAGGGAATATTCACATTGTGGGGAGTTTTCTCCGGACATCTACACAATATCCGTATGGTTTAGGTTATACAGAGAAAACAATGCAATGTTTCTTATACATGTACAACAGAAAAGGCATGCAGCACATCATATACTTCAATGGAAAGCAATCTCTTTTAGCAACATGTTGGAGAACCACCCTTACCAAAATCTTTATCTTTAAGTTTCACAACTGGGAAAAATAAATAAATAAATCAATATAAGGCTCCATGCTCATGTCCACAAATGGGGGAACGTGAGCTAGAGGCAAAAACGGCAGCTAGGGATACATTGTGCGTGACCCTCACACTGCATAAGATAGATCAGGTCCTATGACTGGGGAGCTTTGTGGCCCGGCCTCTAAGCTGCCTATGGAGAGGGTTAGCCACACTCCCCCCCCTCCTTCCCCACCCGAATTGCGGATCATGGCACACGTCCACTCACATGGATGTGTGTATGGAACCTAAGGTTGACAGCAACAGGCTGTGGTTGATCTGTTTATCATGGAGCATGCACTAGTCAGATTTCACAGGCTGACCACAGTACAGAGGAGGGGACTCCTTGTTTCATGTACCATAATGATACAAGGAGTCCCTGCTTTCCTGAAAAACAGCTACACTGAACCTTATAATAAAATATGAGACTACTTGAATAATAAAATCACTAGAATGCAATGCATTGTGGTCCGTTTGTGGCCGAAGACTGAAGCAGAGAGCAGATTCATCTCTTTACAAGAAGGCCAAATCTCCTCCCATGGCAGACATCAGAGGAGATAAGCATCGGTAACACTGCATTTATGTTCTCCACAGATGAGCTGCTACCATTAAAGTGGTATATTGTGTGTATGGAGGCTTTTAGAGATGCTAAAACACTGGTAAATAAGTTATGTGAGTGGATTAGAATCCAAAAAAAAATGTATAAAAAGTGCATCTTTCTGAAATGTACGATTCCTCCTAAACATGTATTAAGAAATTTTGAGTTATTATTGATTGTGTTCCTACAAAATCTGACATCATCCAATCGGTGTCAACGCTTTCAGGCACGTGGCAGTGGTAAAGCCTGGTTGTCACTTTTGCTTTAGAAAAGTTTTGGTTCATTGTAATTACACAAGTTTAATACACTTGTCATGAATGGATTTTGGAATAGAGGTGTGTGTAAACTAGTTCTCAATTTCATCAATGTGAACACAAACCAAGGGTATGCAACATTCAGAGACTTACTTGGACAAACTGGATGAGGAAAAGGTCATAACGACATGGCTGTTTTGTTTCATAAAATGTACCGGCCCCGAGCATGTGCTGCCTGTGACACATCAGTGATAGTGCAGTAAATGGAGGAAGCTTAGCTAAAAATATCCTACAGAAAATGTGGAAGATCCCCTGTGGTTTAGGTCCCTGGGTTCTGTACAAGAAAGATTCTTTAGGTTTGTTCTTAAGTTGAATTTGTTTGTAAGTCGGAACTGTACATTTTATAATTCTAGCTCCAGACAAAAAAAAAATAAAAAAAATTTTGTCCATGTGTCAATAAGATTTTCAAACATTTTTTCTCTAATGGGAAGACGGATTATCAATAAAGTTTCATTACAGACACTTTAAAGCTGACCATTGCAGTCTGGGACTAAAGTAAAGCATCCAGAGAGTTTCACCGGAGGTTACAACGGGCAGAGAAGTCCTTCTGTAACTAGGGGTTGTCTGTAAGTAAGGTGTCCTTAAGTAGGGGACCGCCTGTCTATTAATAAAGGGGTTGGTCACTCTTTTACAGAAATTGTCCATGTGCCTTTAGTGCCTTAATGCGAATACCATCATTAAGTGATTCAGCAGCCCCAATGTCATAAGGATGGCCTAGAGCAGTGAGAGAGGAAGCAGAGTTTATATGCAGAGCAGCATGATGAGAACAAGGAAAGAGGCATGGCTGAAGGAAGAGATTTATTGAAAAGTAACCAACCCCTTTATTTAATGAACAGTATTTGTAGTTTCTGGCTTTTCCCCAGAATTTATGCAAATACTTTGTATTTTGCTGCATCTTCTACAACAGAGTATTCTTAAATATACTCAGCATAACAAAATAACACATTCTCTACAGCATTTCACAGTTATAATTCCAATCTGTCAGTCCTGGTGTACACAATTTTGGCTGCCCCAGGATCTGACCATAAATCTTCTGACTAGGGTTGGGCAGGGCAGATTCTTCTCCTGAATAGCTTCTCTTGTCTGCACACTGCAGTGACTGCCTCCTGCCCCCTCCCCATGCATTCCAAGACCAGCGTCCTGTCCGTAAGCAGCAGCGAGGAGACTTGCTGTACGAGCTACAGATAAGATCTTTATAGCAGGGGAAGGAGGCATAGCAGAGCTGACTGTGTGTGTTAGAGCTGAGATTTAGCAGAGATGTAGCAGAGTTACAGTGTGTCATTGTGTTTTATATCCATCTCCTGGATCTCATCATCTTTCTTTTTCTGTGTCAGATACTAGTAGAATATTCAGAAGCTAAGTGAAAGTGTATATAAACCTTTTACCCTGATAATATAGGCACATTGTCAGCACACAGCATCTCACAGCTGTGGAATCATGAAGTGTCCTCTTAAGAGAGTTCCCATCCACACTCTGGAATTTTACACTGACCATCACCGAGTGATAGCAGCTAAAACAGCAATAAAACTGATTAAAAGTTTAAAGTGAAGGGTTAAAAATGATCTTTATTGTGCAAACATCACTAGGATTAAAATTTGAGGGAAAACCCCTTTATTGAACATGAGTCCCCCTGTTGTTTCCTGAACAAGTACTCAAGAGAAAAGAAGGACATTTTACAGCCCTAAACAAACTTGTCATAAAAATCAGCAACTTGGTAAATTCCTCCATCACAACCATTTCAAGCATCTACCTTGTCAGCTCCACATGTGATGTCCTGAAACATCTTCTGTGGCTGTGCCGTAGTACGGCGGCCATACATCGACACCGGGGAGACATCGGCCATGGAACGGCACGGTGCGGCACTGTACCGCTCCCGTAGGGTGCCGTGAGCCCATTGCCACGTATGGGGGACGTATATATACGCCGTATGAAGGGGGGGCGTGTATACGCCCCCCCCATACGTTCGTGTGAATGTAGCCTAACAATGCAGGTGAACATATAATTTGCCTTACTGCTGTTTTTAAGTTGTTTAACCTGGAAATGTATAGTTTATTTATTTTGGGAGGAGTTAAATGCATTGACTAAAACAGAAGTATATCAGGAAGGTTGGGAGGTCCTCTTCGCAGCCGTTAAGGGTCTGACATGATGTGCAGCTGACTAAAGGAAATAGACTAATATAAAAAAAGGAATAATGGAGATTCAGGAGGCAGAGGAGACTTTCGTGGACAGCTGGATTTCATTTCACATCTCTGAAAATAGCAGAAGGTAACATGAAGCATTGACTCTCTGAACCATGTACTGGTACTGGTTCAGGGCGGGTCCTCTTCTTTCCATCAATGCTCCTGCTCCAGGTCCCCCGCTCGCTGACATCATAGCATGTGCTGATGGTGGCGCACACACTAGAATGTCAGGAAGCAACTGATGTCATGACAAAAGCGCCTGCACCGCATGGGGAGGGAGCCAAAGCATCGATGGAAGGGGGGGGAGGGGTCATCGGAAGGAGAGTACACATTTAGTTTTTTTTTTTTTAATTAAGTACAAGCAGAGTTAGTTTTTTCCAACTCGGCTTATACGCTGTATATGTGGTAATTTAGTTGTTGGGGAATTATTACAGTATTATGATAACTATTGGTTTTTTGGCTTTTTTTTTACTGGAAAAATATCCAGTATGTGGGTTCGTGTCTAGCTGCTGATTAGTAATAACAAGTTTGTGATTGGGCAGCGGATGTTAAGAGCCATTTTTGGTGACAATGCAACCATTCACCTTTTTCATGGCATCCAAAAATAACAGTCATAGCAATATATACTTCATCTGTTCTCTCTAGCTGATACTATTCAGGGAACAGAAGCTTCCAGCAACATTCTGATATTCCATTGACAGATTCATCACTTCCCCAGTTTTACATATTCCGTTCTTATGACAGAGGTATTAAGTAGATTTAACCTTTATGCACATCACAGTGAAAAACGGCCACATGCTTAGTTTTTATTTCATGGACTGGACACGGCGGCACTAAACGCAATACTTTTAAATTGATCAGTTCTCTGAGACATTATAGACATGCACCGGACAATGGATCCTTTACAAAGTAGAAACATGCCCTAGTCAGAAACGTTCTTTATGATCCTTATAGTTCTAGATTGGTTGTCAAACTAATGCAAAATGGTGGTGAAAAACTAAATAAAACACCCTTTTTTTTCCTTTTATACATTTGGCATTTAGGTGCATTCGCACATGAGGGGACATTTATTGAGTATGAGAAAATCTCACCCCTCCGGATACACCAAGAGGCTTAGGCCTCCTGCTATATCCGGCAGGGTGTCCACACAACTTATATACACCGCAGCCTGGGAACTTTCACTTGTGAAAGATCGATAGTTATAGCATGTGTGCAAGCGTGGGCAACAACACTCTGCGTCGGACCACTCCACTGTCTACCGCAATGCCCCCTTTTATCCACAACCCGTCACATGGAGCTGGTGTACAGGGGATTGTAATCACTGGCTGAGCTCTCGCTGTATAAAGTGGGCGTCAGCTATATTAAACAGCTGACACCCATTTATAATCGGTGCTGGCACCAATTGCGGCAGTTAACCTGCTAAGTGCTGCAGGTTAAGGGTGAAGACACACATGGCGCTTTTGGGCCGTTTTTGGGCCGTTTTTACTAAGTGCGTTTTCAGATTGTTAAAAACGCAAGCGTTAAAATACGTATCCGTTTTTTAAAAACGCACGCGGTTTTTAAAAACGGATGCGTTTTTTAACGATCTGAAAACGCACTCAGTAAAAACGGCCCAAAAACGCCATGTGTGTCTTCACCCTAACAGAGCTGCTAGTGGGCTCTGCCACCTTGGATGGCCGATCACCGTTCCCCATAAAGAATTCCGCCGCATTCATATGTCTTTTGTGGGGGACGTATAACTGGCCGCATTATACATCCCCCTAGACGGATATGGTGACCCGACGGCGTTACGGTGCCACACACAGAGAAAAGATAGAGCAAGCTCCTTCTTTCCCCGCGTTTGTGACCATGTGGCGCGGTTTCCTATGGAGAGGGGAGGGTAGAGCAGCACACGTTCGTGTAAATGTACCCTCTTAGAAACTCGTAGGCCTGCCATGGATACTCATTTGGCAAACTCTGTATAGCGCGGCGTAATCTGTGTGAGCTATATAAATAAAGGATCAATTATTATTATTAGCCTGTTGATCGCAGCTTTTTAGAAATCAGTAGTAAAGTTACTATATACTAATACTGCAATACTACTGTATTACTATTATATTGTATGAGAATACAGACCCTCCTGGGTTAAAGTACCCTAGGGGACCTGAAATAATAATTAAAAAAAAAAAAAAGGGAAAAGTAAATCATCCCCCTTTCCCTGGAACACATAAAAAATAAACAGTAAACATCATAAACATGTTAGGTCTTGCCATGTCCCAAAATGCCCACTAAAAGATTTTAATTGTTTTTAAATCTACTAAAACATTATAAAACCTATATAAAATTAGCAAATATCCCAATCGTACCAAAATTTGTCTCCTACTAAACATGCTCCAATCATCACAGAGATGTCCTTCTGGCCCAAATATTGGTGGAAACTGTGTTTATTGACAGTAACTTTGTATCTCTCTGGTCTGTGAGGGGATACACATAATATAAATATCATCACACTGTAATACATAGGGATCATGGGAGATACACAGTATACAGATGCCCCTATGCTGTAATACACAGGGATCATGGGGGATACAGAGTATGCAGATGATGCTAAGCTGTAATACAAAGGGGTCATGGGGGATACACCGTATACAGAAGCCCCTATGCTGTAATACACAAAGACCATGGGGGATACACCATATACAGATGATGCTATGCTGTAATACACTATGTAAGGACACAGTATACAGATGCCACTGAGATGTAATACACAGGAGTCATGGGGGATACACAGTATACAGATGCCACTGAGATGTAATACACAGGAGTCCTGGGGGATACACAGTATACAGATGCCACTGAGATGTAATACACAGGAGTCATGGGGGATACACAGTATACAGATGCCACTGAGATGTAATACACAGGAGTCATGGGGGATACACAGTATAGTAGCTCTGCTACAGCTGCAGGCACCATCCAGCTGGTCTGGGCCTAGAAGACTACAAGTCCCAGCATGCCCCTCGGGGGCTGCCTCCCCCTTGATGCATCTCAGCATCCGGAGCCCCTCATGCAGTGTTTTATACGTCAGCGGAGAGGCCCGCCCCCACCTGTACGGCCGCTGCGGCTTTCCTCTCCAACTCTCCGTCCTCTCCTACATACAGACATCACAACAGCCCCGCTGCTGCTCGTCCTCCCGCCTGCCGTGTCACAGCTCTCCCCGTACCTGCGGCTCGAGAACCCGGCCCCGCCCGAGCCTCCGCCACCGCTGACTATACGGCTCCGTCCCTCACAACAGCGCGGCGTCACCGGACAGCCAGCGTCAACGTGACAACCAATCACCTTGCAAAGCCCTCATACTGCTGGCCAATGGGTAATTGAGAGGCGGGTCTAGCACGCGTCTACCAATCAGAACTTCTGCCCCACAGTAAGGCTAACACTGCGTGAATGGTAACTGTGTCAACAAATCCCTAAGCAGCGGCCTGAGAGCACATCGCGGGGGCTCCAATACCGCATAATGTGATCTATGCCATATACAGGCCCACACACCCAGGATCAAATCTGGAGCTTTATCAGTTCGCTCCAATTTCAGTCCTAAGGACTTTCATGCATGAAGCATAATCTGTTTTTCTAAATGACAACTGAATTTTATATCTTGCTAGAAAGATGGCTGAAGCTCTCTGGGTTTCCAATTATGTAGAAGTACCCAACCCGATGTATTTTGCAGGATTTGTGGCTGAGCAGCGAATCCGGTAAACTCACGCCACTAGCCATGGCTCTGACTGGCCACCTCAGGCCTGAGCAATCGCAGGTTATACGCCACTAGCTACTAGCCATGGCTCTGACTGGCCACCTCAGGCCTGAGCAATCGCGGTTATACGCCACTAGCTACTAGCCCGGCTCTGACTGGCCACCTCAGGCCTGAGCAATCGCAGGTTATACCCACTAGCTACTAGCCATGGCTCTGACTGGCCACCTCAGCCTGAGCAGTCCAGGTTATACGCCACTAGCTACTAGCCATGGCTCTGACTGGCCACCTCAGGCCTGAGCAATCGCAGGTTATAGCCACTAGCTACTAGCCATGGCTCTGACTGGCCACCTCAGGCCTAGCAGTCCACTGTATACTCCACTGCTACTAGCCATGGCTCTGACTGGCCACCTCAGGGCCTGATATCGTAGTGGTTATACGCCACTAGCTACTAGCCATGGCTCTGACTGGCCACCTCAGCCTGACAATCGTAGGTTATACGCCCACTACAGCCATGGCTCTACTGGCCACCTCAGGCCTGACATCGCAGGTTATACGCACTAGCTACTAGCCATGGCTCTGACTGGCCACCTCAGCCCTGAGCAGTCGCAGTTTATGAGGAATTTTAAAGGTATTCCTCCCATGAAGACAAGTTCTTATATGTACTCAGGATAAAAATACACATCTCTCTAATCCACTCTTATTAACCAAATACAACATTGACAAATCAAACAACTGACTTAGGGTTCATTCACATGGCCGTCTGTGGGGACGTACATGTGGTCGCATGTATGGCCCCATCGACGGCAATAGTGGCATTGCGCAGATACTCTATCTTTCGGTCGGTTGCTGCCGTTCACCGCTATTCTCTATGGAGGGGTCACCTCCCTACAAGCACAGTCGGTATGCCCGCACGGCGGCAATCGCGTGTGATGTACCCTTAGAAGCTGCGCTGCTGAGTTTTCTGTGTCTTTCTGCTCTGAGCCTTTAGTCACCCCCCTGCAGTCCTAGCAAATAGCTCCACCTGTTGCTCAGATATTGATGGAAATTCCGGCTCTTCTTAGTGAGGCTGCTCATTAGGCTCCGCTCTGCTAAGAAGACCAGCTCTTCTGCTCCTGAACAGCTCCCTATTAAAATATAATAGGGAGCCGCAGGCCAGTCAGTCACACCACTCCACTTTTAACCCAATTGTATCGGGTTAAAAGGGGCGTGGTGAGCCGCTAGGGCGGGGTTAATGAGCCAACGGCTTACTGGGGGGGCCGGCTCCCGTCATTCACAGAGCCGGCTTTGTTTGTGCTGGCTCGTTCGTGATGACACATCACTAACAGACATTCCCTCACATCCTGCCTGCAACACATGGTGAGAAGAGAGAAGCTACAAACTACAAGGGGATAAGTGATCCAGGGAAAGGGGAGACATGCCACATATATCATCTCTCTTTCTATATGTCATGTGTTAGTAAATATCAAAGTCAGATGAAAGTGTATATAACCTGTGCCCTGAAATGTAACCACATTGTCACCCCACAAAACTAGATGGATAATACACTGTGTCTATTTAGAGGCCCCGCCCACCACCGGGATTTTGCACTGAGCAGCCTAGGGAGTGATATAACTATGACTTTCCTTTAGTTCATAAACATGGCTAACCTATGTCTGCAGTCTGGTATATTATGGCAGTGTTAAATCATTTTTATAAACTGAAAAAATAACATTCCTGCTCCGAGGATGTCCCCTTTTTAGCTGAAGGCCTTCAAGTGCCTAATGGCAAAGAGAAACTGTTCTAGCGCGCATCGCGCACGGCAACCAATCAAAACTCAGCTTTAATTTCCCCGCAGCAGTTGATAAAATTAAAGCAGAGCCAGGGGCGCACCACCATAGGGCGAGTTGAGACTTTCGTCTCAGGGCGGCACGCCTCCTGCTGTGGAGGGGCGGCATTTTGCTATGCTGCTCACTACTACTAACAATGTACTTGCATCATTCAGATGCGAGTACTATTGCTGACAGCACCGCGCAGGACGTCCTGTGCGGAGCTGCTGTGACACAGGAAGCACTTGCTACGCTTCCTATGTCACTAGCACAGAGGCAGCCTGGAGGAGGAGGGAGCGGGAGCGCCACATTCAAACATGTGGCTGCTCTCCCTGAAGTTCAGGCCCGGGCGAGCTGACAGGGAAGTAGCCCCACCCACCAGCCCGGGCCTGCAGCTCAGAGGAGACATCTCCATCCACTGCCATGATGTATCCCCTGCCAGACCTGGACCTGCTGCTGTACCAGGTAAGTGGCAAGTTATATGTGTGTGTCTTCCCTGTGTATAATATGTGTGTTGTGTCTTGTCATGTGTATATCTGTGTGTGTGTTGTGCCTTGTCATGTGTGTATATATTTGTGTGTCCTTGTCATGGGGTATATATATGTGTGTGTGCCTTGTCATGTGTGTATATAATTGTGTGTGTGTCTTGTCATGTGTTATTTGTGTGTGTGTCTTGTGATGTGTATAGTGTGTGTGTCTTGTCATGTTGTATATAGTGTGTAAAACATGTCATGTGTGTGTATATAGAGGTATAACTGTAATAGCTGTATATTAGGTGTAATGTGTGTGTGTGTGTATATAGAGGTATGACATTAATAGCTGATGTAGGTGTAATGTATTATATAGTGTGTTTATAGTGGTATAACATCGTAAAGGTGTGTATTATAAGTCCCATTTATGTGTATATGCAGGTATAGCCATGTAAAGGGTGTAGATATAGGTATAATGTGTATAACTGGTATTACAGATAACAGAAATAGTATATATATATAGTATATATGTGTAATTTGTGATGTGTGTGTGGGATATATATGTATCCAGTCATTGCTGGCTTGGGGGGACTGTATACGTCCATTGCTGGCTTGGGGGGAGCTTATACAGTCATTGCTGGCTTGGGGGGTATTTGCTGTTCCCTGTCTGGACTACATTCAATGGGGCCCTGGCTGGTATCTGTTTTCTAGTACAGACGTACTGTAGAATTTTATACTACATGGCTGTACCTGTATCTACTTATATTACATAGTGGTACGCTGTATGCATTTATACTACATGGCGGTACTCTGTATGCATTTAGCATTGATTTATTTCAACCCAAACCAATAGATGAATCTGGTCCTGACATCCCTATATCTTACATAAATTGGGGGGGGCGTCTCTCTACTCAGGCTCGCCTCAGGCGCAACAAGCTTGGTACAACCCTGAGCCAAGCTCTGATTGGTTGCCATGATTACTAAACATTTTTGCTTACAGATTGATAATGAGCCCGATAGAATCTGCTGGACTTTACAGACCTTAGAAGTAATTATACAGTAAAAGGTAGTGATGTCTCTGATTTCATCCCCGCTGTGCCACCATCACTTCAGGATCGTGGATCCTCGGGACACCGCGGGAGATGTAACTATCCAACACCTGAACCGGAGCCTAGCGCACCTGGTATCACCAGAGCCCGCCGCAAAGCGGGTGGACTTGCTGCGGCAGGATCCACTAGGTCGTTCCCAGGTGTGACTAGCCCACGGTGGCAGGCCGAGGTCGAGGTACCTTGCGGATGACAATCTCGTAGACAGGTCCGCACAGGGTCAGGGCAGGCGGCAGAGATGCAACGTCAGGTCCAGTCCGGGGTCAGCAACAGGAGGTCCAGGCAGAAGGGGACGGGAACACAGGCACAGAACACAGCAACACAGAGGAACACGGAAACACAGACTTGGGAGCGGAGACACACGGAACCAGGATGCAGGGAAACAGGAACGCATGAATACACAGGAACGCAGGAATACTCGCTTGGAAGCTTGTCTCTAAGCTATGAGCACAAAGATCCGGCAAGGTCCAAGAGGGAAAACTTATAGCATACCAGCGCCCATTATGGCGCGCTGGCCCTTTAAATCTAAGAGTGACGGCGCGCGCGCGCCTAGGAAGACGGGGACGCGCGCGCCGAGCTGCGGGAGCCAGGGAGGACATCGCGGGAGCCAGGGAAGGTGAGCGGGACCCGGGACCGGGGGCATCAGCAGAGAACCGGGTGCCCCGCGATCGAGACAGCGATCGCGGGAGCACCCGTGACAGTACCCCCCCCTTCGGCTCCCCCTCTTTTCTTTGCGGCCAATAAACCTCTGGAGGAGAGTCCGATCCAAAATGTCTCTTCGGCTCCCAGGATCTCTCCTCAGGCCCGAACCCCCTCCAGTCTACAAGAAGAACCGCTACCCCTCAACGAACTTCATGTCCAGGAACTTCCTTAACCTCATAACGTCGGGGAATCCGCCTCAGGAGCAGGAGGAGGGGATTGTTGGGAGAAACGGTTCAGGATGACATTTTTCAGGAGGGAGACATGGAAGGAGTCGGAATGCGCTAGAAGGAGGAAGGCGGAGTTTGTGGGCCACTTGATTGATGCGCTTGATTACCTCGAAAGGACCAAGAACCGGGGCCGAGATTGTAGCTAGGTATCTTCTTGAGTCGGGACTATCTGAAGATAACCATACTTTTCACCAGGAGAAAAGACAGAGGAGCCCGACGCCTCTTATCAGCCTGGGTCTTGATACGGTCTGTAGCTCGCAGAAGAAACTGGCGGGTCTGGTTCCAAATAGAGTTGAGGTCCAACAGCGATCCTCGACCGCAGGGACTCAGAGGGAGTAGACAGCGGAAGAGGAGGGCGAGGAATACGTCCATAACCACAGAAGAATGGAGACAAGCAGTAAACCCAGAGTCCAGGAATATATGAGAACTCAGCCCAGGGTAGGAGTCAGCCCAGTTGTCCTGACGGCTGAGACGAAGTGACGGAGATGCAGCCCAAAGTCTGGTTCACCCCTCCACTTGACCATTAGACTGAGGGTGGTAGGCAAAGAAAAGTAAAGGTTTACCTCAGTTGGTTACCACAAGGAACGCCAGAATTTTGACACAAACTGGACTCCACGATCGGACACGATGTGTCAGCGGAAGACCATGCAGCCGGAAATATGTCTGAAGAAAAGCCTGGCAGCGTGGAGAGAACGGAAGACCTGGAAGAGGAACAAATGTGACATCTTCGAAACCGGTCCGTCACCACCCAGATGACATATACAGCCGAGGAGACAGGCAGATCATGATAAAATCCATTCCACGTGGACCACGGGCGACTGGTATCGGTAACGGTAATAACAGTCCAGCTGGCTTGAGACGAGAGGCTTTGTTGCGGGCACAGGAGGAGCAGGATCCACACCAAACTCCCGAACATCTTTGACCATCAGCCACCAGTAGTAGCGGGAGATGAGGGCCACGGTGCGTTGCACCCCAGGGTGCCCAGCACACGGGACGAATGTCCCCAAGACAAAATCCTCTTCCGAAGAGCAGGTCTAACATGTCTTGCCAGGAGGTAGCTGCCGAAGATCCAGGAGCTGCAACAACAAGCTGGTCCGAGAATGATTATTCCGAGGAGCTGGTTCCTCTCCATCACATCAAGGCACGGATAGAGCATCAGCCTTGACGTTCTTGTCAGCAGGACGAAAATGAATTAGCAGGTTGAAACGGGAAAAGAACATGCCAGCGGGCTTGCCTGGGATTCAGGCGCTGGCTGACTGGAGGTATAACACAGTTTGTTGGTCAGTGTACACACAGTACAGGTGAAGAGCACCCTCCAAAGATACCGCCATTCTCCAGAGCAAGTTTAATGGCCAGAGCCTCGGTCACCAATCGAATAATTTCTTTCAGCTGGGAAAATGTTTTGAAAAGAAGCCGCAAGTGGAAGTTCGGCCCCTGGGCCCTTTTTGGTGAGGGACCGCTCCAGCTCCCACGGAGACGCTCCACCTCAAAAAAAGGTTGTCGGTCATTGCCTAGAGAGTACTGGAGCTGAGGCAAAACGGACTTTAACTTGGAGAAGGCCTCTTCGCTGTAGAGACCAGGAACGTGGATTGGCACCCTTCTAGTGCGGGCCACGTGGGAACACCACAGTGGAAAAATGGGGAATAAACTGTCGATAATAATTTGCAAACCCCAGGAACCCTGGTAGGCTCGGAGGCTCTGGGCGAGGCCACTGAAGAACTGCAGACAGTTTTGCGGGATCCATCTGGAGGCCTTGTCGGAAATTATATAACCAAGAATGAAGACTGGGTGCTGGTGAAACTGGCATTTCTCCAGTTTGGCGATAGATGGTTGGCACGAAGTCGATCCAGAACTTGTGCGTAACGGTCTCTGGTGGATTCAAGGTCCGGAGAGTACACCAGGATGTCCATCCAGGTTAGACCACGACACATGTATAGAGAGGTCCCGGAAAATGTCATTAAACAATTCTTGAAAGACACAGGGCATTACACAGTCCAAAGGGCATTACCAATATTCAAAATGCCCATCCCGGGTATTAAATGCCGTCTTCACTCCGTCACCTTTGCGGATCCGGATGAGATTGTAAGCACCCCGAAGTCCGTTTGGAGACACTTGGCGCCGCGCAGGCGATCAAAGAGTTTCTGTGATCAACGGCAAGGGGTATCGTTTTTAACCGTGATCTTATTACCCACTGAGTATCTATCAGGGACGTAAGGAGCCGTCTTCTTGGTGACACAGAAGAATCCTGCACCAGCCGGAGAGGAGGACTTGGCGTATGAACCCCTCTTAAGATTCTCCTGTGATGTATTCAGACATAGCAGCCATCTCAGAACAGAAGCGATAGACCCTACCTCTGGAAGAGTAGCACCCGGAAGGAGATTCCACAGTGCAATCATAGGACGATGTGGGGAGGTTGTTCACTGGTCCTCTTTCTTTGGAAACACATCTCGAAGTCCATATATGGATCGGGAAGTCTCGCAGGATTTGTAGACCTCGAGAAGTTCCCGACAGGCAGTGGATGAAGAACCCGCATGCAATGTGAGGAACAATCCGACCCCAACGGAGAATCGCTCCAGAAGACCAGTCCAGAACAGGGGCATGAAGCTGCAGCCAGGGAGACCCAGCAGTAAGCAGATGTGGCTTTGGGTCAGCACAAAAGAAAGTCTCTTGATGTGGAACCAACCGTGGCGAAAGCAGGGCTCCTGCGAAACCAGATGGGCAAGAGAATCTGACCATTGACCGAGGCAATGGACAATGGCTTCTCGGACGACCCACCGGGAAGTGATGCTGAAGACCAAGGCTGCATCCACAAGTTCGCTGTAGAGCCTGAATCCAGGAAGGCAGAAACCTGGATCTGGTACCGGTGCCAGCGCTGAGTGAGCACGGGAAGAGTCAGACGTGGAGAATCGGTACTTCCACCTAGGGACGCTTCTCCCAGAACCTAGGTGCTGGCGTTTCCCCGGACGTTGAGGACGGACAGGACTGATGAATTGCTCTGGGCTGGCACAGTACGACAGAGTCTCCTCGTCGTCTTTGAACGCTCCTGTAGCGAGAGACAATTCGTCCACCTGCATAGGTTCCTCACATACAATTCAGGCGAAGGCTGGAGAGGTCTTTGAAAGGCAGGACCAGGCGAGGAAACGTCTTACCCGGCTCATAGGGTGCTCGGTGCGGAGTTCCTCGGCGCGTTCCGTGAACCGAACATCAATCCGATGGCCAGAGTGATAAGACCACTCAGAGTTGACGGCAGGTCCCGACAGCCAGAGCGTCCTTACTCCGCGAGAGTCCCTTCTTAAAGGTAGCGATGGGCTGCATCGTTCCAGCAAGTTCAGAGGCCAGGGTCGGAACTGAACCGCATACTCTCCACAACGAGCTGCCTTGGCGCAGGTTCAGTAAAGCGTCTCGGCGAATAGAGCCCTGCAGGTTCCTCAATACGGCCCGGAACTCTGCCAGAAAGCCGTGAGAGTAGTCGTGACTGGGTCGCGCCTCTATCCAAAGAGGGTACCCAGGCCAGAGCTTCCTGGCGAGAGACTGACGAAGAATGCCACCTTAGACCGCTCCGAGACAAATTGCGAAGGCTAGCTCTATTTGCAGAGAGCACTGAGTTAAAAGCCCCGCAATCCTGGGGTCTCCGGCAAACTGACTGGGCATAGACAGCCGAGTCGGGGTTCACGGCAGAGGACCGCCGAACGGCAGGGTCGCTGGAGCGGGCACAGGAGCCTGTTGCTGTTGCTCGGTGGCTAGCAGACTGTTGCAGCATGGTGTGACTGATCAGCTGTTCACGCTGAGCGGCAATCTCCCGGGATTGCTGGCCCACAATGGCGCAAAGTTGGGACGAGTAGGAAGCGGACCTCGGCGGGATCCATGGCCGGATCTTACTGTCAGGATCAGTGGATCCTCTGACCACCCGGGAGCTGAACTAGCCACACCCGGAACCCGAGCCTACGCACCTGTTATTCAACCAGAGCCCGCCGCAAAGGCGGTTTGGAGTTGCTGCGCGGCAGGATACCCTAGGTCCGTTCCCAGTGTGGACTAGCCACGTGGCACCGAGGTCGAGGTACCTTAGCGGATGACAATCTCGTAGACAGGTCCAGGCACAGGGTCAGGGCAGGCGGCAGAGATGCAACGTCAGGTCCAATCCGGGGTCCAGCAACAGGAGGTCAGGCAGAAGGGACGTGAACCAGCCACAGGAACACGCAACAACAACAGAGGAACGGGAACCACAGGACTGGGAGCGGAGACACACAGGAACGCAGGAATGCAGGGAAACACAGGACGCAGGAATACACAGGAACGCAGGAATCTCCTTGGAATCTTCCTCTAAGGCTATGAGGCACAAAGATCCGGCAGGTCACAGGAAGGGGGAAAACTTATAGCAGCCAGCGCCCATTATTGGCGCGCTGGCCCTTTAAATCTAAGATGACGGCGCGCGCGCCGCCTAGGAGAAACGGGGACGCCGCGCGCGAGCTGCGGAGCAGGGAGGACATCGCGGGACCAGGGAGGTGAGCGGGACCCGGACCGGGGGCAGCAGCAGGAACACGGTGCGCCCGCGATCCAACAGCGATCGCGGGAGCACCCGTGACAATCACCACTACGAATATTGTACTGTGCCATATAAACAGAGTGGGAATTCTAACACTTATATATGCAGGATAGATTAGTAGTACTTTCTGTGAACAGTCACATTGTATAGGAGTATTAATGTGCATATCTGTAGTAGTATTCTATGTCAGATTTGCATTATCAATTTAAAGTACGAATAGGATGTGTGTTGCAACTATATACACGTCCTTGTACGTAACCCGTACACCTGTATATACGTGCGGTTCTGATATACACAGGATAAGAATAACAACACTTTATTGTTTTAAATGTATGCAGGATAAAGTAGTAGTAACTAAGTGCTGTGCTCATATATAAAGGTTCATTTAGTAGACACAATACAGCAAACTACCTGATTAGGGCCTCCCTATTGTGACTTGTATTGTACAATACAATCCTGGAGCGCAAGTACAAATATACTGAAGATGACATGCCTGATTAAAGCCCCTGCACTCCGAAATAATATCGGCAGCCTTCATTAGCCCGACCTTTATTATTGCATGTTGTGTGTGGGCTCACAGACCACCCAGCCTGGCAGTGTCTCATGGATGCCTGTATTTTTTGCTATTATATTCTGATTAATCACTCTAGCGAACTATCTGACTGTGTGTATGTTCCATTTCTCATCTAAATAGCTAAGTCTGTCATACTGGCACCATTGTGGCCAGACTGATTGTATTGTACTGCTGTGTACAACTGCATCAACTTAGTATGGGTCAGCAGCTTCTCTGTTTGTGGCCAGGCTCATTTAGTGAGACTGTTCTGGGTGTTTGACCACACCTGGTTTTTGCCCACCAAGAAGGCCTCATGCACATGATCGTGGCTTTGCCATGAGTTAGCTTTCACAAACAGCGGAAGTTTCATGGCCGATTGATTTCTATTGGGCGCATCACCACATGAGCATGCTATAGGACAGTCCTATTCTGACTATTTTTGTGTGCGCATGGGAGTCACTTTTTGTGAACATTTGCCGGGTGAGTGCACTCATGGCGCTAGGATGTTAGACAGCTGCAAGCAATGGCCCACCCATTGTATTATTGCCTGCAAACATGTGCATCGGCATAACTGAAGGAAATCGTTCAGTTTTGAACTCGGCCTTACTAAGTGAGAGAAAAGAAGTTGCAGTGGATGAGGAGGGAGGTCTTCTGGAACGATAATATTATCCCTTTTCCAAAATGTTCCACCGCAACTGTTGTGGTCAACCGTATGTATACTGAAAACAAAACAACATGCGAAATCTAGGAAGGGAGAGAAGAGAGGGGTGTGAAGTATCCACCGTATAACCAAGTAAGTCCCAGTTCCATGTGTAGTCATGTGGGGGGTTGGACCGGTCAGGGTTATTCAAACACACCAAGAGAGGCTTCCCATGAGCATACCCAAAACAACAAGGTAACCGGCTTTAGGAGGGCGGGAAAAAGGGGTAAAGGGAAGCAATATGAAAGTACCAGAATATGTATTCTGGAATAATTGTATCAAAAAACTTTATTAATGCATATTTAAAGGAACGATAGATGAGAACGCAGGATGAAAATCCTCAGACAATGCGGAGGGGAATGACAGGCAGCGGCGACATTAAATCGAGAATTCGTCACCCGGGCAGTACTATGAGGAGGAAGGTAACAACTGGAAAAGCAGAATGTACTAGTAAGGACGATGTGTTACTATATAATGAGGCAACAGATATGCGGAGTGGCACACCGTTTAACGTGGGATAGTCGCCCAACCCGGACCATTGGAGGTCCATTCATTCACCTTTTGTTCATGGTAAGGTCGTTTAGTCTCTACTGTTTGTGAGCCACTAAGAACCACTCATACCGTGTTTATGCATGTTAATGCAACTGTGTGCCACTTTATCCTGATTTCAATCCTGCTTTTATGCATTAGTCTTAAAGTAGTCATTAATAAAGTATTTTTTAACTACAGTATTCGAGAATCAATTTGTCTTCATAGTGCTTTCCTTTTACCCCTTTCTCCTTGTCCCTCTTTGTATATATACTGAGTATACGAATACCGGAATTATACAGCCAGGTCCCTCATATCTCCCCCCCAAACTCAAATTGAACAATTTGTGACCGAGTTATAGCCGGGTAGTGAAATCATTAGGTGTCCCTGAGTAATAAATACGCCATTAGTTAATGCCGAATGATGGTGTAATACTATATTGCTCACAATACCTTAAAAGCTGAATCCTTTACCAGGCTTCTCTAACACTTTCCTGTAGCTTTACTACCACCACTTTAAAGGACCTGTCATCAGGGACCCTCAAATTTTCACTAAAGAAGACAGGGTGCAGAATCTTATTACACGTGCAGTCAAATCTGCCTTTCTCTGCCTTTTTTATCATTTGTATTACATATATTGTTGTTACTACTTACTCTTGCATCCTGACCCAAATCCTGGGGAGTCACTGGGGCTGACTTTGGGTTTTGATGCTTTAAAAACAACATGTGACTTGTCTGTGTTCCCCACTCCCAGACTTGGCCCCACCTTTGGCCCTGTCCTACTCCTCCTCTGCTTCGTCCAGGTCCAAGCCTGGTCACCTACATCATTGGGGAGGGACAAGCTGTACATGAGCACAAGATGGAGACAGTCCTGCAGCTCAGACAAGTCAACATGTTGTTTTTTTGAAATGCATCCAAACCACAGTCCAGCCCCTGTGACTAACCCAGGATTTTGTCAATGCAAGAGTAAGTTAGACCAACAAAATTATTTGTAATCAAATCTTAGAAAAGACATAGAGGCATTTTTTGCACTGCCGGTGTCATGGGCTTTTAGAATCTGTGTTTAGTGAAAATGGGTCCCCTGTGGACAGTTCCCTTTAAGCCACAGTTCTGTTTGTTTAGATGTTAAGTCCAGATGTAACAGTCCTGTTGCACACTGTTAGGAGCACAGCAGACCAGATTTAGTGTCAGACTACACTTGTTCCACTAGAGCACATTCATTTATTATGTCCTGCATATAGTTGAGCAGTCCTAGTTGCTCAGCAGGGAGTCAGTGTAAGAGTTTAGAATGAAGTGCAGCTAAAACCCCTCGTACCTTGCTGTAGCTCGGACTGCTCTTCCCCTCTGCAGACACAGTCTCCTGTGTTACACTCTGCTGACCTCCCTGTCCTGCTTTGATCCTCTGCAGAGGTCTGTATCTCCCTGTTTGGCAGGCTCACCATTGCACGTGCTTGAGCTCCGTTCGTTTGATCAGCAGCTCGTCCCTCCCTCCCCTCTGCCTCTCAGCCAGCAATCTATCCCGGGTGATTTAGCTTCCAGCCCCTTCTCACCTAGCTGCCCCGGCTCCCTCACACATTCTGTAATCAGGTGTGCTTTTAAAACTAACATTGAGTATCAGCCGAGTAAGGCCCGTTCCCACTTGCGAATGTGATGTGATTAAACTCGCATCACACTCACAACGCATGCTTCCCGGATCGCACGGCCCCAACACTACTGCAAACCGGGAGTGAACTGACATGCTGAGTTCAGTTCCGATTTGCAGTATTCGGGCCGTTCGATCGGGCAGCATTCATTCTAATCTGACGTGAGTTCTTGTAACACATTGGCAAGTGTGGAACGGGCCTAAGGCTTTTTCAGCACATAACTGTGCCAAAAACTTTATTATACTCGATTATAACAGTATTTCCTGTTTTAACCCCCCCTTTCTCATTGCGCTTCGCCTCACTAAGGTTTTGGGAAGAATGCAATATGTTTTTCCAAGGTGTTAATGGAAAACGATGCCTTCCTTTTTCTACCTTGAAAAGGCAGCCCCTTAACACCAGTATACTAACAAGAAGTCTAATAACATGATGTCGATAAGCTAACCAGTACACGTCTATCTATTCAGAGGGAAAAGACCCCAACGTAGACCAGCCTGTTTGACCTTGGTTGTTCCCTATGCTGTACTAAAGAGACCCAACCAGGTGGTCACACTTGGTGTTAGGGGCTGCCTTTCACGTAGAAAAAGAGCATTGTTTTGCATTACCCCTGAAAAACATTTGACATACTGTCCCCCCCAAAAACATAAACATATTAACAAGGTATTTATAGATGATCAATCATCAACTCAACACAAACATCTCATGTACAGGACGCCTTGTATTTGAAAAATGGGAAGACATCTTGGGATTTTTCAGAAGATTGTTGATTGTTGATTTTTAATATAAAGCTCAGTTCTGGGCGCCAGCTCACAGGAGTAATGCCCAAGAGGCAACAAATACGTAGAAGGGAGAACCTCTCTTATGAGGAAAGATAACAGAGTTTAAATTTATTCCGCTTGGTATAAGCCTGAATTAATACTAGGGACATCCTGGAAGAGGGTAAATACTTCTTCACAGCCTTGTAACTCGGTTTTTATTTGGCTAATCTGTTTTAATGCCTGTTTATTATATTTTTTCTTAAAAAAGCAAGTTTTGAATGATTCTTTAATTAAATGTGGAATTACAACATCAGAGCCGCCATCGGCAATGTGCTTCACCATTGCCTGTTTTCATAATGAAAAATTGACTAGATAGATAATGGATTATAGTGTTACTTCTTTTTTGTCATAGATCATCATATTATATGCAAATTTTACAGTCATTTCCTTTATAGTTAATCTGTCCGGAGCTACATGATGCTCTCAGTAGCGGGCCTTTAGTCAAGAACTTTGCTACAGACGTTGACATAATTAAAAAAAATATATTGGTCCTTATTTCCGTCCTTGAGGTTCTGCCAATATTTCAACATCTTTAACAAAGAATAACTTATTTAGCATTCATTTCAAATTATCATTATGTGACAGTGTACACAAGATTATTGATTTTCTTGGATTATTTACTAGGTAGGAGTAACTTTCCTTATAACCTTTACTCTATAAAAAGCTACACATGTTTCTAATATTGTGATTCACAACCCAACTATCAATTAACTTATTTTTAATATAACTTGTTATGTCAGCAATTTCCACAAAGAGAAAATAAAAACCACTCAATATACAAATTTTTCCTAGAATGTTTTTAAAAATGAAAAAATACCTTATTTATAGTTTGTAATAGTATGTTCCTTTTTTCCTCACCTCTGAGGCGTTACCCCATGCCTAGCTTGCTCTTACATATAAGCTCCACATGTGTAAACAATTCAAGAGCCAGCTCCCCTTCATTCTGTATAGTAAGCAGTCATTCATGTTTGGAACTCAGGGTGCATTCACATGTTGAGTTCAAACGCATGTAGAACTCGCAACTCATTTTTGATGCATTGCGGATTCATATGTAGTTTTAGATTTGAAGTGTTAGTTACACTCCATGACGTTCAGTTACGTCCTGTGATCTCCCGGCCCAAATCTGTGACGTATGTGAAAATCTGGGCTCCTGCAGTAACACCTGGGATCTCGACTATTGCGATCTGGCTGTTTAACGCCATGACCCGTGTCACTACGGGCATTACCCTGGATCATCGCACCCTCAAGGAGGATGGGAGGAGAAGACGTCCACAGAGGCCTGTGTGATTTCATGTCATGCCGATATATACCTGTTTGTAAACAGTTTGCTAATATAAGGAGGCTAAAGACCTGTGATGATGTCCCCATGTCACATGATAGGCTGAGAATAGGCAGGGACCTGAGGAGCCCAAGATATGAGGGGTTTTGCCAAGCCGGACAAGCATGTCTCGAATGTCAGGAATCTAACAAATAAGTTGATTTATGTGGATGTACAGAAACAATATTTAGTGAATAGAGGGTGTATATAGGAACCTGTCACTAGCTGCTTTGTGAAATGTTAAACCGGTTTCGTTTTAAGCATAATCTACAGTGCTGCCTGTCGTTCCTAAGGCTGTGACTATGTTTATATTATGTATATTATACTGAACCAGATTCAAATCCCACAATGGATAAAATAATAAACAGTAAAAAAGAGATAAATAAAGACGTCAAAGCGCAAATTAAAAAGATTATTAAAAAATGAATAAAAGTCCCATGAATTGGAGGTATGCTCCAGTCCCCACTCCAGTGCCATATGTATAACACTGCTGGAGCAGGAGTTCCATGGTGAATACCGATAACATATGAGATCTTGGAGGAAGATATTGCACGTCGCGAGCAATCGACAATCTTTTGGTGGCGGAGTTGCTGCTCACATGAGCAGCAATAAGTCAGGATATAAGTGGAGGTTGGAAGGAAAATCAGCAGGGCAGGTGTGTTACTTCGTTACTGTAATAGATCGGGGTGAACGGGATCCAAGTCCAGGAAGCCAATTCTACTATCTGATCAAATATTACAAAATTTGGCAATGATGTTAAGTCAGTGGGCCAAAATGGCAGCCCTAGAGGATCCGCTCTCTAACAGGCCGGGCAGCATACCAGCTTACCGTAGTAGTAGGGGGGATGGAGTGCAGTAAGACAAGGCAGCTATTGGGTTGTAGGGACTGTACATAATCAGGAAGACGATAGAATAATTTGTCGCCAAGAACGCCTCAACCAAATGGTTTGCTGTCTCCTGGTGCCAGGGTTTGGCATGTGTGAAGGGTGGATAAATTACTGGGAGGGGCTGGGGATAAAACCCAGCTTCGTGGGTCCCATGTTGGTACCAATGACAGAATGGATGGTAGGTGGATGACCTGAAGAATAGTATTAAAAATTAGGTTCAAAGCCTAAGGACGACATCCAGTTATTCTCTTGAATTCTACCTGTGCCATTCGCTACCTAGGCAAATCTTTGGCTTAGATCCGGTGTAGAGCAGAGGGATTTTGGGTTCTTAGAGCACTGGGCTGACTTTTCATTGGGGTGCATGCTGTTTTCCCGCAGATACTTGCACCTAATGGAAGGGGGGCTGCTTGTTTCTGGAGGAGAAGATCCTAGCAGTAGTATTCAAACTAGATTCGGGGGAGAGGAAAAGGACGCCACAAATGGGGTAGACAGATCATGAAAGTGGTGCGGTTTGATTGGTGTTGGTGATGGGGTGGTTTATGGGGGACTCAGGCGTGGAGAAGTAAGATCCACCAGTTACCAAAACAATCGTTGAGGAATATATGTGGCCGGTAAATTATCTATCAATCAGATATAAACTGTGGACATTAAGTGTTGTTCACAAATTCCAGAAGTTCACAGGCCAATGGGGGTGAGCCCGCGGCCTCTGGTATTAGGAACGTTCAGATTTTGTTGGTGTAGCAGAGACATGGCTCGGCCATCACATGATTGGGGGTGTTTCATATTCAAGTTTTACACTAGTTCGGAAAGACAGGGCAATAGGAAGGGAAGGAGGTTGTCTTGTCTGTTGTCAGAGAGACTTAAATGGTGCATCTTGTAGAAGATGCCACAGAGGTGATCATTTTGGACCTTATGATATCCCACAATGCATAAGATTGTCAAAATGTTCAGTGTCCAGGTAACCCTTTTGTAACAGCGATCATAACATAATTCTTTATCTCTTAAAATGTTAAAATTAAAAAACAGGTGGGAAAATCGAAAACATTTGAATTTTAAGAAGGCTACTTTCCTGAAACTCGAGCTTGCACTGCAGGATATAGACTGAATCACATAACTGTTCCATGAATGGATGCTAATTTTAATGGGAGAAATCAAATCTATCCCTGGTCCATTAATTCGTTAAAGTTATTCCACTGGTAACAATATAGACGGCATTACGTTTAAAGGGCAATAATGTAAAAAGAGGGGATTAAAAAAATATAATCTGACGGGGGTCACTGAGGCCTTCATACTTACAAAAACTAACTTACAATCTGTAAGAAGGGAAATAAAATCAGCAAAAAAACAAATGAAGACAGGTGGCCAAAGATAGCAAAACAAATCCAAGAAATTGTTTTAAGTATATCACTGCAAAAATGGGTGGTCAGAGCAGGTTTGGACCCCTTTATTCCTAAAATGGGGCTCGGTGATGGATACCCAGTAAGCCGAGATAACTAATGGCTATTTTAAGCTCCATTTATAAAATAAAGAAAGACGTCTGCGTGTTGGTGCAAGTTTTTGGGTCCATGCATGCTGTAATATACTAGACTGGCTGAATATAGACATGATCCAACTAAGCTCAATACATCAATGTGTACAAAAGCTCCTGGACCATATGGGTTACACATCCCAGAGTTCTTAAAGACTCAGTTTCGTTATATTCTATACTGTCTAAATCTTCATGGATTCCATAATGTCTGGTGTGGTGCCATGTGACTGCGCAAGGCAAATTTGGTGCCAATATTTAAAGGCTCTAGACCTTTGCCAGCCAATACAGGCCTGTCAAGCTTAACTTCCATTGTGGCATCTATAGGAAGGCTTGGTAAAGCACTATATACTGGAGTAATGTGACATCAAATAGTAATAAATGAAGCCAGCTGGGTTTACTAAGGATAAAGTTGTCATACTAATCCTGATCTGCTCTATTAAGAGGTGAGCAGATGCCTTGATGGAGGAGCTGCCTGTGGAATTGTGTTTTTTCTTGGAGACTTTTGCAAGCATTTGACACTGTCTCCTGCATCGACGCCTGATGGGTACAATAGGTCTATTTGGGTGGCAGGAATCCTTTGCAATTGTATTGAAGAATGGCTGAAGGTCATATCAGAGAGCTGTGGACAATGATTCCTATCGGAATGTCACCCAGTTATGAATAGTGTAACCAGGGTTTCTTGCTTGGCCCACTACTATTTAATATTTTGATTAATGATATAGAGGTAAGAATTAACAGCACTGTGTCATGTTTTGCAGATGACACCAACTTTGTAGTTTAATACAGTCTATGGAGGATGTTTATAGGCTGCAGGTGACTTGGACAAGTGTTTGGTCATCCACTTGGCAATGAGGTTTCAATGTTGATAAATGTAGGTTATCACCTGGGGCTAATATCCCAGGCAAAATATGTCCTTGGGGGAGTAAATCTGGGAAAAGTACCTGGGTACTATAGATCATAACTTAAATACAGCATGCCATGTCAATCAGCTGCCTCTAAAACCAGCAAGATCTAATGTATCAAAGTGATAGGAACTCCCGGGATAGGATGTATATTACACTGTACACGGCAATGTTTCAGGCCCTCACCTGGAATCCGCCGTCCATTTCTGGGCTCTGGTCCATAAAAAGGATGCCCGGAGCTGAGAAGGGTTTCAACGAAGAGCCACAAAAATGATAGGAACCCTCCCTTATCAGTCAATATAGTATTACTACCATCATTCGGCATTAACTAATGATGCATTTATTATCAGGACACTAATGATTTCACTACCCGGCTTAACTCGGTCACGAATTTTCATATTTGGAGGTTTGTGGTAGGATATGGAGGGCCTGGCTTATAATTCCGGTATTCGTATACTCAGTATATATACTAAAAGGGGACAAGGAAAAGGGGTAAAAGGAAAAGCACTATGAAGACCAAATTGATTCAATGAATACTGGAGTAAAAAATACTTTTATAATGACTTTTAAGACTACAATGAAAAGCAGGATTGAAACTCAGGATAAAGTGGCACACAGTTGCATTAACATGCATAAACATGTTAGGAGTGGCTTTACTGGCTACAAACATGTAGGACTAATGACCTTACCAAGAAAAAAGGTGAGATGAATGGACCTCCAATGTCCGGGTAGGGCGACTATCCCACGGTTAAACTGCTGTGCCACTGCTATCCTGTTGCACTCACTTATATAGTACACATCGTCCTACTAGTACATGTCGAGCTTTTCCATGTTGTCTTCCTCCTATAGTGCTGGCCCGGGGTGACGAATTCTCATTTAATGTCGCCGCTTGCATGTCATTCCCCTACCGCATTGTCTGAGGATTTCTCATCCTGCTTTCATCTATGTCCCGTTAAATAGTCATTAATAACAGTATTTTTCTGATACAATTATCCAGAATACATATTAGGTACTTTCATAGTGCTGTCCCCCCTTTTACCCCTTTTTCCCTGTGCCCTCCTAAAGGGGTTTACCTTGTTGTTTTGGTATGCTCATGGGAAGCCTCTCTTGGTGTGTTTACTACCCAGACCGGTCCAACCCCCCACACTGACGTAACCACATGACACTGGGACTTACTTGGTTATACGGTGTGATAACTCAATCACTCCCTCATCTACTCTCCCTTCCTAGATTCGCTATGTTGGTTTTGTTTTCGTATACGTATACGGTTACCACACAGTTCGTCGTGGAACATTTTGGAAAAGGGATAATATTATCGTTCCAGAAACCTCCTCCTCATCCACTGCAACTTCTTTTCTTCACTTAGTAAGGCCGAGTTCAATAACTGAAGTCATTCCTTCAATTAGTGCCGCGCACATGTTTGCGGCAATAATTCAATGGGATATGGGCCATTGCTTACAGCCGTCTAACATCCAGCGATGAGTGCCACTCACCCGGCAAAGTTCACAAAAAGTGACCTACCATGCAACACAAAATAGTCAGAATAGGACCGTCCTTAGCGCATGCTCATGTGTGATGCGCCCAATTAGAAATCAATCGGCCATGAACTGTCCGCTGTTTGTGAAGCTAACTCAGTGGCCAAACACGATCATGTGCATGGAGGCCTTTTGGTGGGCAAAACCAGTTGTGGTCAAACACCCAGAACAGGTCTCACTAAATGAGCCTGGACACAACAGAGAAGCTGCTGACCCATCTAAGTTGATGCAGTTGTACACAGCAGTACAATACAATCAGCTCTGGCCACAATGGTGCCAGTATGACAGACTTAGCTATTTAATGAGAAATGGAACATACACACAGTCAGATAGTTCAGCTAGAGTGATTAATCAGAATATAATAGCAAAAAATACAGGCATCCATGAGACACTGCCAGCTGGTTGGTCTGTGAGCCCACACACAACATGCAATAAAGGTCGGGCTAATGAAGGCTGCCGATTATTATTTCTGGAGTGCAGGGGCTTGAATCAGGCATGCATCTTCAGTATATTTGTACTTGCCTCCAGGATTGTATTGTACAATACAAGTCACAATAGGGAGAGTCCCTAATCAGGTAGTTTGCTGTATTGTGTCTACTATGACTCCTTATATATGAGACACGCACTGTATACTACTACTTTATACCTGCATACATTTAAAACAATAAGTGTTGCTATTCTTATCCTGTGTATATCAGAACCGCACCGTATATACAGGTGTACGGTACGTACAACGCTGTACGTATATAGTTGCAACACACATCTCCTTCTGTACTTTAAATCTGATAATGCAAATATCTGATAGAATACTACTACAGATATGCACATCTAACACTCCTATACAATGTGACTGTTCACAGAAAGTACTACTAATCTATCCTGCATATATAAGTGTTAGAATTCCACTCTGTTTATATGGCACAGTACAATTATTCGTAGTGGTGATTGTCACGGTGCTCCCGCGATCGCTGTTCCGATCGCGGGCGCCACCGTGTTCCTGCTGCTGCCCCCGTCCGGTCCCCTCCCGTCCCTGGCCCGCGATGTCCTCCCTGCTCCGCAGCTCGCGCGCGGCGTCCCCTTCTCCTAGGAGCGCGCGCGCCGTCATCTTAGATTCAAAGGCCAGCGCGCCAATAATGGGCGCTGGCTGCTATAAGTTTTCCCCCTTCCTGTACCCTTGCCGGATCTTTGTGCCTCATAGCCTTAGAGAAAGCTTCCAAGGAGTATTCCTGCGTTCCTGTGTATTCCTGCTCCGTGTTTCCCTGCATTCCTGCGTTCCTGTGTGTCTCGCTCCCACTCCTGTGTTCCCGTGTCCTCTGTGTTGCTGTGTTCCTGGGCTGTTCCCGTCCCCTTCTGCCTGACCTCCTGTTGCTGGACCCCGGATTGGAACCGACGTTGCATCTCTGCCGCTGCCCTGACCCTGTGCCTGACCTGTCTACGAGATTGTCATCCGCTAAGGTACCTCGACCTCGGCTGCCACGTGGCTAGTCACACTGGGAACGACCCAGGTTGTATCCTCCGCAGCAACTCCAACCCGCTTTGCGGCGGGCTCTGGTTGAATACCGTGCGTAGGCTGCCGGTTCCGGGTGTGGCTAGTTCAGCTCCCGGGTGGTCAGAGGATCCTCTGATCCTGACAGTAAGATCCGGCCATGATCCCGCCGAGGTTCCGCTTCCACTCGTCCCAACTTTGCCGCATTGTGGGTCCAGCAATCCCGGGAGATTGCCGCTCAGCGGGAACAGCTGGATCAGTCACCACCATCGGCAGACAGTCTGCTAGCCACCAGCAACAGCAACAGGCTCCTGTGCCCGCTCCAGCGACCCTGCCGTTCCGTCTGTCCTCTCTCCGTGAACCCCGACTCGCTGTCTATGCCCACAGTTTGCGGAGACCCCAAGGATTGCGGGGCTTTTAACTCAGTGCTCTCTGCAATAGGCTCATGCCTTCGCAATTTGTCTCGGAGCGGTCTAAGGTGGCATTCTTCGTCAGTCTCCCGCCAAAGCTCTGGCCTGGGCTACCCTCTTTGGATAGAGGCGCGACCCAGTCACGACTACTCTCACGCTTTTCGGCAGAGTTCCGGGCCGTATTGAGGAACCTGCAGGGCTCTTTGCCGAGACTGCTTTACTGAACCTGCGCCAAGGCAGCTCGTCTGTGGAGAGTATGCGGTTCAGTTCCGCACCTGGCCTCTGAACTTGCTGGAACGATGCAGCCCATCGCTACCTTTAGAAGGGACTCTCTGCGCAGTTAAGGACGCTCTGGCGCTCGGGACCTGCCGTCAACTCTGAGTGGTCTTATCACTCTGGCCCTCGGATTGATGTGCGGTTCACGGAACGCGCCGAGGAACTCCGCACCGAGCACCCTCCAGCCGGTAAGACGTTTCCTCGCCTGGCTCCTGCCTTTCAAAGACCTCTCCAGCCTCGCCTGAATTGTTGCGAGGAACCTATGCAGGTGGACGAATTCGCTCTCGCTACAGGAGCGTTCAAGACGACGAGGAGACCTCTGTCGGACTGTGCCGCCCAGAGCAATTCATCAGTCCTGTCCGTCCTCAACGTCCGGGAAAACGCCAGCACCTAGGCTCTTGGAGAAGCGTCCCTAGGTGTAAGACAGTCTCCACGTCTGACTCTTCCCTGCGCTCATCGCTGGCACCGGTACCAGTATCCAGGTTTCTGCCTTCCTGGGTTCAGGCTCTACAGCGAACTTGTGGATGCAGCCTTGGTCTCTCGAGCTCACTTCCCGGTGGGTCGTCCGAGAAGCCATTGTCCATTGCCTCGGTCAATGGTCAGATTCTCTCGTGCCCATCTGGTTTCGCACGGAGCCCCTGCGCCTCTGCAGTTGGTGCCCACATCAAGAGACTTTCTTTTGTGCTGCCCAAAGCCACATCTGCTCTACTGCTGGGTCCCCTGGCTGCAGCTTCATGCCCCTGTTCTGGACTGGTCTTCTGGAGCGATTCTCCGTTGGGGTCGGATTGTTCCCACATTGCATGCGGGTTCTTCATCCACTGCCTGTCAGAACTTCTAGACGTGTCTCAAATCCCTGCAGACTTCCCGATCCATATATGGACTTCGCAGATGTGTTTCCAAAGACAAGCGAGACCTCAACTCCGCCACATCGTCTATATTGCACTGTGGAACTCCTTCCGGGTGCTACTCTTCCAGAGGTAGGGTCATCCGCTTCTGTTCTGAGATGGCTGCATGTCTGAATACATCACAGAGAATCTTAGGAGGGGTGTCATACCAAGTCCTCCTCTCCGGCTGGTGCAGGATTCTTCTTGTCACCAAGAAACGACGCTCCTTACGTCCCTGATAATCGACTACGTGGGCTAATAAGATCACGGTAAAAACGAACCCCTGCCGTGATCACAGAACTCTTTGATCGCCTGCGCGGCGCCAGTGCTCCAACTGGATCTCGGGGTGCTTACAATCTCATCGGATCCGCAAAGGTGACGAGTGAAGCGGCATTTAATACCCGGGATGGGCATTTTGAATATGTGGTAATGCCCTTTGGACTGTGTAATCCCGCTGTCTTTCAAGAATTTGTTAATGACATTTTCCGGGACCTCTCTATACATGTGTCGTGGTCTACCTGGATGGACATCTGGTGTACCTCCGGACCTTGAATCCCACCAGAGACCGTTACGCCAAGTTCTGGATCGACTTCGTGCCAACCATCTCTACCAAACCTGGAGAAATGCCAGTTTCACCAGCACCCAGTCTTCATTTCTTGGTTATATAATTTCCGAAAGGCCCCCAGATGGATCCCGCAAAACTGTTGCAGTCTTCAGTGGCCTCGCCCGAGGGCCTCCGAGCCATACCAGGGTCCTGGGGTGGTGCAAATTATTATCGACAGTTTATTCCCCATTTTTCCACTGTGGTGTCCCCACGTGGCCCGCACTAGAAGGGTGCCAATCCACGTTCCTGGTCTCGCGAAGGAGGCCTTCTCCAAGTTAAAGTCCGCTTGCCTCAGCTCCAGTACTCTCTAGGCATACCGACAAACCTTTTTTTTGAGGTGGATCGTCTCCGGGGAGCTGGAGCGTCCTCACCCAAAAAGGGCCCAGGGGCCGAACTTCCACTTGCGGCTTCTTTCAAAACATTTTCCCAGCTGAAAGAACATTATTCGATTGGGACCGAGGCTCTTGGCCATTAAACTTGCTCGGAGAATGGCGGTATCTTGGAGGGTGCTCTTCACCCTGTTGTGTACACTGACCACACAACTGTTATACCTCCAGTCAGCCAGCGCTGAATCCCAGGCAAGCCCGGTGGTCATGTTTTTTCCCGTTCAACCTGCTAATTCATTTCGTCCTGCTGACAAGAATCAAGGCTGATGCTCTATCCCGTGCCTCTGATGTGACTGGAGAGGAACCAGCTCCTCCGCAGATATCTCCCGGACCAGTTGTTGTTGCAGCTCCTGGTTGATCTCGGCAGCTACCTCTGGCAAACATATGTTAGACCGTGCTTCGGAAGAGGATTTGTCTTGGGACATGTTCCCGTGTGCTGGGCACCCTGGGGTGCAACGCACCGGGGCCCTCATTCCCCGCTACTACTGGTGGGCTGACTTGGTCAAATGTTGGGAGTTTGGATGGGACCTGCTCTCCTTGTGCCCCAACAAGCCTCTCGTCTCAACAGCTGGACTGTTATCCGTTACCGATACCCAGTCGCCGTGGTCCCACTGGCAATGGATTTTATCATGATCTGCCTGTCCTCGGCTGTATGTACTCTGGGTGGTGACGGGACCGTTTTCGAAGATGTCACATTTGTTCCTCTTCCAGGTCTTCCGTCTCCCACAGCTTGCCAGCCTTTTCTTCAGACATATCTCCGGCTGCATGGTCTTCCGCTGCACATCGGTCCGATCGTGGAGTCCAGTTGTGTCAAATTCTGGCGTTCCTTGTGTAACCAATGAGGTAACACCTTTACTTTCTTTGCCTACCCACCCTCAGTCAATGGTCAAGTGGAGAGGGTGAACCAGACTTTGGGCTGCATCTCCGTCACTTCGTCTCAGCCCGTCAGGACAACTGGGCTGACCTCTACCCTGGGCTGTAGTTCTACATAATTCCTGGACTCTGGGTCTACTGGCTTGTCTCATTCTTCGTGGTCTATGGACGTATTCCTCCGCCTCCCTCTTCCGCTGTTACTCCCTCTGATGTCCCTGCGGTCGAGGATCTGCTGTTGGGACCTCAACTCTATTTGAACCAGACCCGCCAGTTTCTTCTGCGAGCTACAGACCGTATCAAGACCCAGGCTGATAAGGGCCGGGCTCCTCTGTCTTTTTCTCCTGGGAAAAAGTATGGTTATCTTCCAGATACGTCCGACTCAAGATCCTACTACAAGTCTCGGCCCCCGGTTCCTTGGTCCTTTCGAGGTAATCAAGCGCATCAATCAAGTGGCCTACAAACTCCGCCTTCCTCCTTCTATGCGCATTCCGACTCCTTCCATGTCTCCTCGCTGAACCTTCATGCCTGGAACGTTTCTCCCAACAATCCCCCCTCCTGCTCCTGAGGCGGATTCCCAGACGTTATGAGGTTAAGGAAGTTCCTGGACATGAAGTTCGTGAGGGGTACGGTTCTTTCTTGTAGACTGGAGGGGGGTTCGGGCCTGAGGGAGATCCTGGGAGCCGAAGAGAACTTTTGGATCGGACTCTCCTCCAGAGGTTTATTGGCCGCAAGAAGAAGAGGGGTCGGCCAAGGGGGGGGGTACTGTCACGGGTGCTCCCGCGATCGCTGTCTCGATCGCGGCGCACCCGGTTCCTTGCTGCTGCCCCGGTCCCGGGTCCCGCTCACCTTCCTGGCTCCCGCGATGTCTCCCTGGCTCCCGCAGCTCGGCGCGCGCGTCCCCGTCTTCCTAGGCGCGCGCGCGCCGTCACTCTTAGATTTAAAGGGCCAGCGCGCCAATAATGGGCGCTGGTACTGCTATAAGTTTCCCCTTCTTGTGACCTTGCCGGATCTTTGTGCCTCATAGCTTAGAGAAAGCTTCCAAGCGAGTATCCTGCTTCCTGTGTATTCGCGTTCTGGTTTCCCTGCATTCCTGGTTCCAGTGTGTCCTCCGCTCCCAAGTCCTGTGTTTCCGTGTGTCCTCTGTGTTGCTGTGTTCTGCCTGGTTCCCGTCCCCTTCTGCTGGACCTCCTGTTGCTGACCCCGGACTGGACCTGACGTTGCATCTCTGGCCCCTGCCTGACCTGTGCCTGGACCTGTCTACAGAGGTCATCCGCTAAGGTACCTCGACCCGGGCTGCCACCGTGGGTAGTCACACCTGGGAACGACCTAGTGGTATCCTGCCGCAGCACGTCCAACCCGCTTTGCGGCGGGCTCTGGTGATACCAGGTGCGCTAGGCTCCGGTTCCAGGTGTGGCTAGTTACATCTCCCGCGGTGTCCCGAGGATCCACTGATCCTGGACAGTGATGGTGGCACAGGCGGGATGAAATCAGAGACATCACTACCTTTTACTGTTATATAATTACTTCTAAGGTCTGTACAGTCCAGTCCAGATTCTACGGGCTCATTATCAAATCTGTAAGCAAAAGTTTTAGTTATCATGGCAACCAATCAGAGCTCTGCTCGGGTGTACCAAGCCTGTCTGCTGCCTGAGCGAGCGGTAGAGAGACGCCCCCCCCAATTTATGTAAGATATAGGGATGGTCGAGACCAGATTCATCTATTGGTTTGGGTGTGAAAATAATCAATGCTAAATGCATACAGAGTACCGCCATGTAGTATAAATGCATACGCGTACCCTATGTAATATAAGATAGATACAGTGTCAGCCAGTAGTATAAAATATCATACGTACTCGTACTAGAAAACGATACCAGCCAGGGCCCCATTGAATGTAGTCCAGACAGGGAACAGCAATTATACCCCCCAAGCCCACATGACTGTATACAGCTCCCCCAAGCCACAATACGTATACAGCCCCCCAAGCCAGCAATGACTGTAACATATATATCACCACACACACATCACAATTACACATATTATACATATATATATACCTATTTCTGTTATCACCTGTATTACAGTATACACAGTATACCTATATCTACACCTTACATGGTATACCTGCATAACACAATCATGGGACTTATATACACACCTTTACTGGTATACCACTATAACACACATATAATACATTCACCTATACATCAGCTATATCATGTCATACCCTATATACACACACACACATTACACCTATAATACAGCTATTACATGTATACCTCTAATACACACACCTGACATGTTTTACCACATACTATACACATGACAAGACACACACACTATACAACATCACAAGACACACACACAATATATACACATGACAAGACACACACACATATATATACACCACATGACAAGGCACCACACAATAAAACACATACAAACAATACACACCAGACAGACACACACACACACGTATACACATAACAAGACACACACACACATATATAACACAGGAAGACACACACAAAAATACCTTGCCACTTACCTGGTACAGCAGCAGGTCCAGGTCTGGCAGGGGATACATCATGGCAGTGGATGGAGATGTCTCCTCTGAGCTGCAGGCCCGGCTGGTGGGTGGGGCTTCCTGTCAGCTCGCCCGGCCTGAAATTCAGGGAGAGCAGCCACAGGTTTGAATGTGGCGCTCCCGCTCCTCCTCCCCCAGGCTGCCTCTGTGCTAGTGACACAGGAAGCGGTAGCAAGTGCTTCCTGTGTCACAGCAGCTCCGCACAGGACGTCCTGCGCGTGCTGTCAGCAATAGTACTCGCATGCTAATGATGCAAGTACTATTGTTAGTAGTAGTGAGCAGCATAGCAAAATGCCGCCCCTCCACAGCAGGAGGCGTGCCGCCCTGGACGAAAGTCTCAACTCGCCTCATGGTGGTGCGCCCCTGGCTCTGCTTTAATTTATCAACTGCTGCGGGGAAATTAAAGCTGAGTTTTGATTGGTTGCCGTGCGCCAGATAACAGTTTTTCTCTTTCCATTAGGCACTTGAAGGCCTTCAGTACAAAGGGGACATCCTCGGAGCAGGAATGTTATTTTTTCATGTTTAATAAAATGATTTAACACTGCCATAATATACCAGACTGCAGACATAGGTTAGCCATGTTATGAAACTAAGGAAAGTCATAGTTATATCACTCCCTAGGCTGCTCAGTGCAAAATCCCGGTTGTGGGCGGGGCCTCTCTAAATAGACACAGTGTATATCCATCTAGTTTTGTGGGGTGACAATGTGGTTACATTATCAGGGCACAGGTGTATATACACTTTCATTGACTTTGATATTTACTAACACAGACATATAAAGAGAGATGATATATGTGCATGTCTCCCCTTTCCCTGGATCACTTATCCCCTTGTAGTTTGTAGTCTTCTCTCTTCTCACCATGTGTTTCAGGCAGGATGTGAGGGAATGTCTGTTAGTGATGTGTCATTCACGAACGAGCCAGCACAAACAGCCGGCTCTGTGAATGACGGAGCCGCGCCCCCCCAGTAAGGCCGTTGCTCACTTAACCCGCCCTAGCGGCTCACCACGCCCCTTTTAACCCGATACAATTGGGTTAAAAGTGGAGTGGTGTGACTGACTGGCCTGCGGCTCCCTATTATATTTTTAATAGGGAGCTGTTCAGGAGCAGAAGAGCTGGCTCTTAGCGAGCGGAGCCTAATGACCACTCACTAAGAAGAGCCGGAATTTCCATCAATATCTGAGCAACAGTGTGAGCTATTTGCTAGGACTGCAGGGGGCGTGACTAAAGGCTCAGAGCAGAAAGACACAGAAACTCAGCAGCGCAGCTTCTAAGGGTACATCACACGCGATATGCCGCCGTGCGGGCATACCGACCTGTGCTGTAGAGAGGTGACCCCTCCAGAAGAATAGCGGTGAACGCAGCACCACCCGAAAGATAGAGTATCTGCGCATGCCATATTGCCGTCGATGGGACATACATGCGACCATGTACGTCCCCACAGACGGCCATGTGAATGAACCCTAAGTCAGTTGTATTTTGTTGTCAATGTTGTATTTGGTTAATAAGAGTGGATTAGAGAATGTGTTTTTTTATCCTGAGTACATATAAGAACTTGTCTTCATGGGAGGAATACCTTTAAAATTCCTCCATAACCTGCGACTGCTCAGGCCTGAGGTGGCCAGTCAGAGCCATGGCTAGTAGCTAGTGGCGTATAACCTGCGATGCTCAGGCTGAGGTGGCCAGTCAGAGCCATGGCTAGTAGCTAGTGGCGTATACCTACGATTGCTCAGGCCTGAGGTGGCCAGTCAGAGCCATGGCTTAGCTAGTGGCGTATAACTACGTATGCTCAGGCCTGAGGTGGCCAGTCAGAGCCATGGCTAGTAGCTTGGCGTATAACCTGTGACTGCTCAGCCTAGGTGGCCAGTCAGAGCCATGGCTAGTAGTCTAGTGGCATAAACCTGCGATTGCTCAGGCCTGAGGTGGCCAGTCAGAGCCATGGCTAGTAGCTAGTGGCGTATAACCTGTGACTGCTCAGGCCTGAGGTGGCCAGTCAGAGCCATGGCTAGTAGCTAGTGGCGTATAACCTGCGATTGCTCAGGCCTGAGGTGGCCAGTCAGAGCCGTGGCTAGTAGCTAGTGGCGTATAACCTGCGATTGCTCAGGCCTGAGGTGGCCAGTCAGAGCCATGGCTAGTAGCTAGTGGCGTATAACTGCGTTGCTCAGGCCTGAGGTGGCCAGTCAGAGCCATGGCTAGTGGCGTGAGTTTACCGATTCGCTGCTCAGCCACAAATCCTGCAATACATCAGGTTGGGTACTTCTACATAATTGGAAACCCAGAGAGCTTCCAGCCATCTTTCTAGCAAGATAAAATTCAGTTGTCATTTCAAAACAGATTATGCTTCATGCATGAAAGTCCTTAGGACTGAAATGGAGCGAACTGATAAAGCTCCACGATTTGATCCTGGGTGTGTGGGCCTGTATATGGCATAGATCACATTATGCGGTATTGGAGCCCCCGCGATGTGCTCTCAGGCCGCTGCTTAGGGATTTGTTGACACAGTTACCATCACGCAGTGTTAGCCTTTACCTGTGGGGCGCAAGTTCTGATTGGCTTAGACGCTGCTAGACCCGCCTCTCATTACTCCATTGGCCAGCAGTATGAGGGCTTTGCAAGGTGATTGGTTGTCACGTTACGCTGGCTTCCGGTGACGCCGCGCTGTGTGAGGGACGGAGCCGTATAGTCAGCGGTGGCGGAGGCTCCGGCTGGGCCGGGTTCTCGAGCCGCAGGTACGGGGGAGCGTGCACAGGCAGGGCGGGAGGACGAGCAGCAGCGGGGCTGTTTGATGTCTTGTATGTAGGAGAGGACCGGAGATGTGGAGGAAACCGCAGCGGCCGTACAGGTGGGGGCGGGCCTCTCCGCTGACGATAATAACACTGCATGAGGGGCTCCGGTGCTGGAGATGCATCAAGTGGTGGAGGCAGCCCCCGAGGGGATGCTGGGATTGTAGTCGTCTAGGCCCAACCAGCTGATGGTGCCTGCAGCTGTAGCAGAGCTACTATACTCGTGTATCTCCCCATGACTCCTGTGTATTACATCTCGTGTCATCTTTATACTGTGTATCCCCCATATGCCACTGAGATGTAATACACAGGAGTCATGGGGGTTACACAGTATAGTAGCTCTGCTACAGCTGCAGGCACCATCCAGCTGGTCTGGGCCTAGACGACTACAAGTCCCAGCATGCCCCTCGGGGGGCTGCCTCCCACACTTGATGCATCTCCAGCAGCCGGAGCCCCTCATGCAGTGTTTATATATCGTCAGCGGAGAGGCCCCGCCCCCACCTGTACAGGCCGCTGCGGCTTTCCTCCACACTCTCCGGTCCTCTCCTACATACAAGACATCACAACAGCCCCGCTGCTGCTCGTCCTCCCGCCCTGCCTGTGCACAGCTCCCCCGTACCTGCGGCTCGAGAACCCGGCCCAGCCCGGAGCCTCCGCCACCGCTGACTATACGGCTCCGTCCCTCACACAGCGCGGCGTCACCGGACAGCCAGCGTCAACGTGACAACCAATCACCTTGCAAAGCCCTCATACTGCTGGCCAATGGGTAAGTAATGAGAGGCGGGGTCTAGCAGCGTCTAAGCCAATCAGAACTTCTGCGCCCACAGGTAAAGGCATAACACTGCGTGAATGGTAACTGTGTCAACAAATCCCTAAAGCAGCGGCCTGAGAGCACATCGCGGGGGCTCCAATACCGCATAATGTGATCTATGCCATATACAGGCCCACACACCCAGGATCAAATCGTGGGAGCTTTATCAGTTCGCTCCAATTTCAGTCCTAAGGACTTTCATGCATGAAGCATAATCTGTTTTTCTGAAATGACAACTGAATTTTATCTTGCTAGAAAGATGGCTGGAAGCTCTCTGAGGTGTACGATTATGTAGAAGTACCCAACCCGGATGTATTGCAGGATTTGTGGCTGAGCAGCGAATCCGGTAAACTCACGCCACTAGCCATGGCTCTGACTGGCCACCTCAGGCCTTAGCAAACGCAGTTATACGCCCACTAACACTAGCCATGGCTCTGACTGGCCACCTCAGCCTGAGCAATCGCGGTTATACGCCACTAGCTACTACCCGGCTCTGACTGGCCACCTCAGCCTGAGCAATCGCAGTTATACGCCACTACTCTAGCCATGGCTCTGACTGGCCACCTCAGGCCTGAGCAATCGCAGGTTATACGCCACTAGCTACTAGCCATGGCTCTGACTGGCCACCTCAGGCCTGAGCAATCGCAGGTTATACGCCACTAGCTACTAGCCATGGCTCTGACTGGCCACCTCAGGCCTGAGCAGTCGCAGGTTATACGCCACTAGCTACTACCATGGCTCTGACTGGCCACCTCCAGGCCTGAGCAATCGTAGTTATACTCCACTACTACTAGCCATGGCTCTGACTGCCACCTCAGGCCTGAGCATCGTAGGTTTACGCCACTAGCTACTAGCCATGGCTCTGACTGGCCACCTCAGCCTGAGCAATCGCAGGTTATACGCCACTAGCTACTAGCCATGGCTCTGACTGGCCACCTCAGGCCTGAGCAGTCGCAGGTTATGGAGGAATTTTAAAGGTATTCCTCCCATGAAGACAAGTTTCTTATATGTACTCAGGATAACAAAATAACATATTCTCTAATCCACTCTTATTAACCAAAATACAACATTGACAACAAAATACAACTGACTTAGGGTTCATTCACATGGCCGTCTGCGGGGACATACATGTGGTCGCATGTATGTCCCCATCGACGGCAATAGCGGCATGGCGCAGATACTCTATCTTTCGGCGTGTGTGCTGCCGTGCACCACTATTCTCTATGGAGGGGTCACCTCCTCTACAGCACAGGTCGGTATGCCCGCACGGCGGGCATATCGCGTGTGAATGTACCCTTAGAAGCTGCGCTGCTGAGTTTCTGTGTCTTTCTGCTCTGAGCCTTTAGTCACGCCCCCTGGCAGTCCTAGCAAATAGCTCACACTGTTGCTCAGAATATTGATGGAAATTCCGGCTCTTCTTAGTGAGCTGGCTCATTAGGCTCCGCTCGCTAAGAAGAGCCAGCTCTTCTGGCTCCTGAACAGCTCCCTATTAAAAATATAATAGGGAGCCGCAGGCCAGTCAGTCACACCACTCCACTTTTAACCCAATTGTATCGGGTTAAAAGGGGCGTGGTGAGCCGCTAGGGGCGGGGTTAAGTGAGCCAACGGCTTACTGGGGGGAGCCGGCTCCCGTCATTCACAGAGCCGGCTGTTTGTGCTGGCTCGTTCGTGAATGACACATCACTAACAGACATTCCCTCACATCCTGCCTGCAAACACATGGTGAGAAGAGAGAAGCTACAAACTACAAGGAGATAAGTGATCCAGGGGAAGGGGGAGACAGGCACATATATCATCTCTCTTTCTATATGTCAGTGTGTTAGTAAAATATCAGAAGTCAGATGAAAGTGTATATACACCTGTGCCCTGATAATGTAACCACATTGTCACCCCACAAAACTAGATGGATAATACACTGTGTCTATTTAGAGAGGCCCCGCCCACAACCGGGATTTTGCACTGAGCAGCCTAGGGAGTGATATATACTATGACTTTCCTTTAGTTCATAACATGGCTAACCTATGCCTGCAGTCTGGTATATTATGGCAGTGTTAAATCATTTTTATTAAACATGAAAAAATAAACATTCCTGCTCCTGAGGATGTCCCCTTTGTAGCTGAAGGCCTTCAAGTGCCTAATGGCAAAGAGAAAAACTGTTCTAGCTGCGCACGGCAACCAATCAAAACTCAGCTTTAATTTCCCCGCAGCAGTTGATAAAATTAAAGCAGAGCCAGGGGCGCACCAGCCATGAGGCGAGTTGAGACTTTCGTCTCAGGGCGGCACGCCTCCTGCTGGTGGAGGGGCGGCATTTTGCTATGCTGCTCCACTACTACTAACAATAGTACTTGCATCATTCAGATGCGAGTACTATTGCTGACAGCACCGCGCAGGACGTCCTGTGCGGAGCTGCTGTGACACAGGAAGCACTTGCTAGCGCTTCCTATGTCACTAGCACAGAGGCAGCCTGGAGGAGGAGGAGGAGCGGGAGCGCCACATTCAAACATGTGGCTGCTCTCCCTGAAGTTCAGGCCCGGGCAGAGCTGACAGGGGAAGCCCCACCCACCAGCCCGGGCCTGCAGCTCAGAGGAGACATCTCCATCCACTGCCATGATGTATCCCCTGCCAGACCTGGACCTGCTGCTGTATACCAGGTAAGTGGCAAGTGTATATGTGTGTGTCTTCCCTGTGTATATATATGTGTGTGTGTCTTGTCATGTGTATATATGTGTGTGTGTGTGTGCCTTGTCATGTGTGTATATATATTTGTGTGTGTCTTGTCATGTGTGTATATATATGTGTGTGTGCCTTGTCATGTGTGTATATATATGTGTGTGTGTCTTGTCATGTGTATATATATGTGTGTGTGTCTTGTGATGTGTATATATGTGTGTGTGTCTTGTCATGTGTATATATGTGTGTAAAACATGTCATGTGTGTGTATATAGAGGTATAACATGTAATAGCTGTATATATAGGTGTAATGTGTGTGTGTGTGTATATAGAGGTATGACATGTAATAGCTGAATGTATAGGTGTAATGTATTATATATGTGTGTTTATAGTGGTATAACATGTAATAGGTGTGTATATATAAGTCCCATGTATGTGTATATGCAGGTATACCATGTAAAGGGTGTAGATATAGGTATAATGTGTGTATACTGTATATACAGGTATAACATGAAATAGGTATATATATATATGTATATATATGTGTAATTTGTGATGTGTGTGTGTGTGATATATATGTATACAGTCATTGCTGGCTTGGGGGGAGCTGTATACAGTCATTGCGGTCCAGGCACAGGGTCAAGGCAGGTGGCAGAGATGCAAGGTGAGGTCCAATCCGGGGTCAGCAACAGGAGGTCCAGGCAGAAGGGGACGGGAACACAGGCACAGGAACACAGCAACACGGAGGAACACGGGTAACACAGGACTTGGGAGCGGGGACACACAGGAACGCAGGAATACACAGGAACGCAGGAATACTCGCTTGGAAGCTTTCTGTAAGACTATGAGGCACAAAGATCCGGCAAGGATCACAGGAAGGGGAAGAAACTTATAGCAGGCCAGCGCCAATTATTGGCGGGCTGGCCCTTTAAATCTTAGAGTGACGGCGCGCGCACGCCCTAGGAGACGGGGACGTGCGCGCCGAGCTGCGGGAGCCAAGGAGGACATAGCGGGAGCCAGGGAAGGTGAGCGGGACCCGGGACCGGGGGCAGCAGCAGGAACACGGGTGCGCCCGCGATCCGAGACAGCGATCGCGGGAGCACCCATGACAGTACCCCCCCCCTTCGGCCTCCCCCTCTTCTTCTTGCGGCCAATAAACCTCTGGAGGAGAGTCCGATCCAAAATGTTCTCTTCGGGCTCCCAGGATCTCTCCTCAGGCCCGAACCCCCTCCTTGCTGGCTTGGGGGGAGCTGTATACAGTCATTGCTGGCTTGGGGGGTATATTGCTGTTCCCTGTCTGGACTACATTCAATGGGGGCCCTGGCTGTATCTGTTTTCTAGTACATGACGGTACTGTATGAATTTTATACTACATGGCTGTACACTGTATCTATCTTATATTACATAGTGGTACGCTGTATGCATTTTATACTACATGGCGGTACTCTGTATGCATTTAGCATTGATTTATTTTCACACCAAACCAATATGATGAATCTGGTCCTGACACTCCCTTATATATTACATAAATTGGGGGGGGGCGTCTCTCTACGGCTCGCCTCAGGCAGCAGACAGGCTTGGTACACCCCTGAGCAGAGCTCTGATTGGTTGCCATGAGTAACTAAAACAGTTTTGCTTACAGATTTGATAAATGAGCCCGATAGAATCTGGACTGGACTGTACAGACCTTAGAAGTAATTATATAACAGTAAAAGGTAGTGATGTCTCTGATTTCATCCCGCCTGTGCCACCATCACTGTCAGGATCAGTGGATCCTCTGGACCACCGCGGGAGATGTAACTAGCCAACACCTGGAACCGGAGCCTAGCGGCACCTGGTATTCACCAGAGCCCGCCGCAAAGCGGGTTGGACTTGCTGCGGCAGGATACCACTAGGTCGTTCCCAGGTGTGACTAGCCCACGGTGGCAGCCGAGGTCGAGGTACCTTAGCGGATGACAATCTCGTAGACAGGTCCAGGCACAGGGTCAGGGCAGGCGGCAGAGATGCAACGTCAGGTCCAAGTCCGGGGTCAGCAACAGGAGGTCCAGGCAGAAGGGGACGGGAACACAGGCACAGGAACACAGCAACACAGAGGAACACGGGAAACACAGGACTTGGGAGCGGAGACACACAGGAACGCAGGAATGCAGGGAAACACAGGAACGCAGGAATACACAGGAACGCAGGAATACTCGCTTGGAAGCTTTCTCTAAGGCTATGAGGCACAAAGATCCGGCAAGGGTCACAAGAAGGGGAAGAAACTTATAGCAGACCAGCGCCCATTATTGGCGCGCTGGCCCTTTAAATCTAAGAGTGACGGCGCGCGCGCGCCCTAGGAGACGGGGACGCGCGCGCCGAGCTGCGGGAGCCAGGGAGGACATCGCGGGAGCCAGGGAAGGTGAGCGGGACCCGGGACCGGGGGCAGCAGCAGGAACACGGGTGCGCCCGCGATCCGAGACAGCGATCGCGGGAGCACCCGTGACAATCACCACTACGAATAATTGTACTGTGCCCATATAAACAGAGTAGGAATTCTAACACTTATATATGCAGGATAAGATTAGTAGTACTTTTCTGTGAACATACACATTGTATAGGAATACTAGTAATAGGAGTAGTAGTACTGTGCATATCTATGTAGGAGAGTAGTAGTATTCTATGCAGATATTTGCATTATCAGATTCAAAGTACAGAATAGGAGATGTAGTGTTGCATCTATATACAGTACAGTCTTGTACGTAACCCGTACTGCTTGTATATACAGTGCAGTTCTGATATACACAGGATAAGAATAGCAACACTTTATTGTTTTAATGTATGCAGGATAGAAGTAGTAGTACTACTGTGCTGTGCTCATATATAAAGGAGTCATTTAGTAGACACAAATACAGCAACTACCTGATTAGGGGACTCTCCCTATTGTGACTTGTATTGTACAATACAATCCTGGAGCGCAAGTACAAATATACTGAAGATGACATGCCTGATTCAAGCCCCTGCACTCCAGAAATAATAATCGCCAGCCTTCAGTTAGCCCGACCTTTATTATTGCATGTTGTGTGTGGGCTCACAGACCAACCCGGCCTGGCAGTGTCTCATGGATGCCTGTATTTTTGCTATTATATTCTGATTAATCACTCTAGCTGAACTATCTGACTGTGTGTATGTGCCATTTCTCATCTTAAATAGCCTAAGTCTGTCACACTGGCACCATTGTGGCCAGAGCTGAATTGTATTGTACTAGCTGTGTACAACTGCATCAACTTAGTATGGGTCAGCAGCTTTCTCTGTTGTGGTCCAGGCTCATTTAGTGAGACCTGTTCTGGGTGTTTGACCACACCTGGTTTTTGCCCACCAATAAGGCCTCATGCACATGATCGTGCTTTGCCAATGAGTTAGCTTCACAAACAGCGGATAATTCATGGCCCAATTGATTTCTATTGGGTGCATCACCACATGAGCATGCAGATAGGACAGGTCCTATTCCTGACTATTTTGTGGTCATGGTAGTCACTTTTTGTGAACATTTGCCGGGTGAGTGGCACTCATCTGCTGATGTTAGACAGGCTGCAAGCAATGGCCCATATCCCATTGATTATGGCCTGCAAACATGTGCATGCGGCATAACTGAAGGAAATGACTTCAGTTATTGAACTCGGCCTTACTTAAGTGAAGAAAAGAAGTTGCAGTGGATGAGGAGGAGGTCTTCTGGAACGATAATATTATCCCTTTTCCAAAAATGTTCCACCACAACATGTGTTGTACCGAATATATACTGAGTATAAGACGACCGGAATATAAGCCAAGGCCCCTCATATTACCACAAATAAATATGAAAACTTATTGACTCGAGTATAAGCCGAGGGTATGAAATGCATTAGGGTCCCTGAGTAATTAAATGCATTAGTTAATGCAGAATTGATGGTAGTAATACTATATTGCTCACAACACCTTAAAAGCAGAATCCTATTACCAGCTTCTATACACTTCCATGTAGGCTTTACTACACCACTTTAAAGGGAACCTGTCAACAGGGACCTCATTTTTCACTAAAGACAGGTTGCAGAAGCTTATTACACGTGCAGTGCAAATCTGCCTTTCTGCCTTTTTATGCATTTGTATTACAATATAATTGTGTGTTACTTACTCTTGTATCCTGACAAAATCCTGGGGTAGTCACAGGGGCTGGACTTTGGTTTGGATGCATTTCAAAAAAACAACATGTGACTGTCTGTGTTACCCACTCCTAAGAGCTGGCCCCACCCTTTGTTGCCCCTTGTCTAGCTCTCCTCCTGCTCTTCTCAGAGGCCAGAGCCTGGTCAGCCTGACATCAGTGGGGGAGGGACAAGCTGTACAGGAGCACAAAGATGGAGACAGTCTGCAGCTCAGACAAGTCACATGTTGTTTTTTGAAATGCATCCAAACCAAAGTCCAGCCCCTGTGACTACCCCAGGATTTTGTCAGGATGCAAGAGTAAGTAACACACAATTATATTGTAATACAAATGTTTAGAAAAGACAGAGGCATTTTTGTACTGCAGGTGTCATGGGCTTTTAGAATCTGTGTTTAGTGAAAAATGAGGTCCCTGGTGACAGGTTCCCTTTAAGCCACAGTTCTGTTTGTTTAGATGTTAATGTCCAGATGTAACAGTCCTTGTATGCACACATGTTAGGAGCACAGACAGACAGATTTAGTGTCAGGACTACACTTGTTCCACTAGAGCACAGTCAGTTTATTATGTCCTGCAGATAGTGAGCAGTCTAGTTGCTCAGCAGGGAGTAGTGTATCTAATTGTTACAAGACTTGTATAAGAGTTAGAAGTTGAAGTGCATCTAAAACCACTTCAGGTACCTGCTGTAGCTCGGACTGCTCTTCCCCTCTGCAGACACAGTCTCCTGTGTTTACACTGCTGACCTTCCTGTCTGCTTGATCCTCTGCAGAGGTGCTGTATCTCCCCTGTTTGCAGGCTCACCATTGCACGTGCTTGAGCTCCGTTCTTGTGATCAGCAGCTCGTCCCTCCCTCCCCTCTGCCTCTCAGCCAGCAATCTATCCCGGGTGATTTAGCTTCCAGCACCCTGCTCACCTAGCTGCCCGGCTCCCTCACACATGCTGTATCAGGTGTGCTTTTTAAACTAACTTGAGTATAAGCCGAGTAATGCCCGTTCCACACTTGCGAGTGTAATGTGATAAACTCGCATCACACTCACAACGCATGCTTCCCGGATCGCACGGCCCCAACACTGCAAACCGGGAGTGAACTGACATGCTGAGTTCAGTTCCGATTTGCAGTATTCGGGCCGTGCGATTCGGGCAGCATGCATTGCGAGTCTGACGTGAGTTCATTGTAACACATTGGCAAGTATGGAACGGGCCTAAGGCTTTTTCAGCACATAAACTGTGCCGAAAAACTTGATTATACTCGATTATATACAGTATTTCCTGTTTTACCCCCCCTTTGCTCATTGCGCTTCGCCTCCACTAAGGGATTTTGGGAAGAATGCAAATATGTTTTCCAAGGTGTTAAATGGAAAACGATGCCTCCTTTTTCTACCTTGAAAGGCAGCCCCCTTAACACCAAGTATGACTAACAAGAAGTCTAATAACATGATGTCGGATTAAGCTAAACCAGTACAGGCAATCCCCGGGTTACATACAAGATAGGGTCTGTAGGTTTGTTCTCAAGTTGAATTTGTATGTAAGTCGGAACTGTATATTTTAGCATTGTAATCCCAGCCAGAACTTTTTTGGTCTCTGTGACAATTGGATTTTAAAAATGTTGGTTTGTCATAAGAATCAGGATTAATAATAAATCTTCATTACAGGCACCTGTGATAACTGTTATAGCTGATTATTGTAGCCTAGGACTAAATTACAATAAATTACCAACATCCAGTGGTCCGTTTGTAACTAGGGGTCGTATGTAAGTCGAGTGTTCTTAAGTAGGGGACCGCCTGTATATCTATTCCAGAGGGAAAAGACCCCCAACTGTAGACAGCACTGTTTTGACCTGGTTGGGTTCCCTATGCTGTACTAAAGAGACCCAACAAGGTTGGTCACACTTGGTGTTAAGGGGGCTGCCTTTCAAGGTAGAAAAAGGAGGCATTGTTTTGCATTTAACACCTTGGAAAACATTTGCATACTTCCCCCCCAAAAACATAAACATATTAACAAGGTATTTATAGATGATAATCATCAACACAACACAATACATCTCATGTATATGACATCCTTGTATTTGAGAAAAATGGGAAGACATCTTGGATTTTCAGAAGATTGTTGATTGTTGATTTTTAATATAAAGCTCAGTTCTGAGCACCAGCTCACAGGAGTAATGCCCAAGAGCAACAAAACCGTTAGAAGGGAGAACCTCTCTTATGAGGAAAGATTAACAGAGTTAAATTTATTCCGCCTTGGTAAGAAGCTGAATTAATAATAGGGGACATCTGGAAGAGGGTAAATACTTATTCACAGCCTTGTAACTATGTAATTTTAATTTGAGCTAATTCTGTTTTAGATGCCAATGTTTTATTATATTTTTCTTAAAAAAGCAAAGTTTTGAAATATTCTTTAAATATAAATGCGAAATTACATCAGAGCCGCCATCTGCACTGTGCTGCACCATTGCCTGTTTTCAAAATGAAAAAATTGACTAGATAGATAATGGATTATAGTGTTACTTATTTTTCATAGATCATCATATTATATGCAAATTTTACAAGTCATTTCCTTTATAGTTAACATCTGTCCCGGAGCTACATGAATGCTTCAGTAGCTGGCCTTTAGCAAGAACTTTGCTACAGACTTTGACATAATTAAAAAATATATTGTCTATATTTCCTCCTTGAGGTTCTGCACAATAATTTCAACATCTTTAACAAAGAATAACTTTATTAGCATTCAGTTTCAAATTTCATTATGTGAACAGTGTACACAAGATTATTGATTTTCTTGGATTATTTACTAGGTAGAAGTAACTTTCCTTATAACCTTTACTCTATAAAAAGCTACACATGTTTCTAATATTGTGATTAAAAACCCAAATTATCAATGAACTTTATTTTTAAAATATAAACTTGTTATGCAGCAATTACACAAAGAGAAATCAAAAAACACTCAATATACAAATGTCCTATAAATGTTTTTAAAAATGAAAAAATACCTTATTTATAGTTTGTATTAGTATTGTTCCTCAACTCTGATGCGTTACTAGGCCTAGCTGCTCTTACATAGAAGCTACACATGTGTAAACAATTAAAGAGCCACCTCCCCTTCATTCTGTGAATAAGTAAGGCAGTCATTCATGTTGGAAACTCAGGGTGCATTCACATGTTGAAGTTCAAACTGCATTGTAAAGAACTGCACTCAGTTTTGATGCATTTGCTGGAGTCATATGTAGTTTTATATTTGAAAGTGGGTAGTTACCACTCCATGACGTTCAGTTACGTCATGGTGATCGCCCGGGCCCAGAATCTGTGACGTATGTGAAAGCTGGGCTCCTGCAGTAACAACTGGGATCTCGACTATTGCGATACTGGCTGTTTAACGCCATGACCGTGGCAACTACAGGGCATTACCTGGATGATCGCACCCTCAAAGGAGGATGGGGAGGAGAAGACGTCCACAGAGGCTGCTGTTATTTCATGTAATCAGATATATACATGTTGTACAGTTTGCTAATATAAGGAGGCTAAAGGACCTGTGATGATGTCACCCATGTCACATGATATGCTGAGAAGAGGCATGGGACCTGAGGAGCAATAGATATGAGGGTTTGGCCAAGCAGGACAAGCCTTCTCGAATGTCAGGAAATATAACAATAAGTTGATTTATGTGGATGTAACAGAAACAATATTTAGTTAGATAGAAGGGTGTATATAGGAACCTGTCACTAGCTGCATTTGTGAAATGTTGAAACAGGTTCTTTTTAAGCATAATCTAACAGTGCTGCTGTCAGTTCATAGGCTGACTATGTTATATATGTATATTATACTGAACAAGGGATCAAATCCCACAATGGGATAAAATATAAAACAGTAAAAAAGAGATAAATAAAGACGTCAAAAGCGCAAATTAAAAAGATTATTAAAAAATGAATAAAAAAGTCCCATGATTGGAGGTATGCTCCAGTGCCCACTCCAGTGCACACTCCAGTGCCATATGTATACACTGCTGGAGCAGGAGTTCCAGGGTGAATACCGATGAGACAGATGTGCCCAAACTTTTTGCTGGAAGCTCGTGTTAGAGATCTGGAGGAAGATATTGCACGTCTGCGAGCAATCGACAATCTTGAGCGGAGTATGCTGCTCACTGAGCAAGCAATAAGCAGGATAGAAGTGGAGGGTGGAAAAATCAGCAGGGCCAGGTGGGTTACTGCGTTACTGTAAATAGAGGGGGTAGAAAGGGATCCAAGTAAAGGAAGGCCAATTCTGACTATCTGAACAATATTGCAAATTTGTGCGATGTTAAGTCAGTGCCAGAAATGGCAGCCCTAGCGGATCCTGCTCTCCCTAACAGCCGGGGCAGCAGACCAGCTACCGTAGTAGTAGGGTGGATGGGAGTGCAGGTAAGCCAAGGCAGCTAGTGGTTGTAGGGGACTGTATAATCAGGAAGACGGATAGAATAATTTGTCGCCAAGACCGCCTCAACCAAATGGTTTGCTGTCTCCCTGGTGCCAGGGTTTGGCATGTGGTGGAAAGGGTGGATAAATTACTGGGAGGGGCTGGGGATAACCCAGCTGTCGTGGTCCATGTTGGTACCAATGACAGAATGGATGGTAGGTGGAGGAGCCTGAAGAATAGTATTAAAGAATTAGGTTCAAAGCCTAAGGGAAGGACATCCAAGGTAGTATTCTCTGGAATTCTACCTGTGCCATGCGCTACATAGAGCAAATGCTTGGCTTAGATCCTGGTGTAGAGCAGAGGGATTTGGGTTCTTAGAGCACTGGGCTGACTTTTCATTGGGGTGCAAGCTGTTTTCCGCAGATAACTTGCACCTAAATGGAAGGGGGGCTGCTGTTCTGGAGGAGAAGATCCTAGCAGTAGTATTTAAACTAGGATCGGGGGAGGAGGAAAAGGACGACACAAATGGGGTAGACAGATCAGAAAGGGGGCAGGTTATGTTGGTGGGTGGTGATGTGGGTGGTGTATGGGGGACTCAGGCAGTGGATAAGGAGATCCACAAGTTACAAAACAATAGTGAGGATATATGTGCCGGTAAAATTACTATAAATCAGATAAATAACTGTGGAAAATTAAATTGTATGTTCACAAATGCCAGAAGTATCACGGGCAAAATGGGTGAGCCCGAGGCTCTGGTATTAGAGGAACAGTTAGATATTGTTGGTGTAGCAGAGACATGGCTCGAGGCATCACATGATTGGGGTGTTCATATTCAAGGTTTTACACTATTTCGGAAAGACAGGGCAAATAGGAGGGGAGGTGGTGTATGTCTGTATGTCAGAAGAAACTTAATGGTGCAGCTTGTAGAAGATGCCACAAGAGGTGATACATTTTTGGACCTTATGATATCCAACAATGCAGAGATTGTCCAAAATGTCAGTGTCCAGGTAACCCTTGGGAACAGCGATCATAACATAATTCTTTATCTCTTAAAATGTTAAAAATTAAAAACAGGTGGGAAAATCAAAAACATTGAATTTTAAGAAGGCTAATTTCCTGAAACTCGGAGCTGCACTGCAGGATATAGACTGAGATCACATACTGTCACATGATGATGCTAATGTTAAATGGGAGAAATTCAAATCTATCCTGGGTCATTAATCGTCTAAATTTATTCCAATTGGTAACAAATATAGACGGGTAGCTACAGTTTAAAGGGCAATTAATGATAAAAAGAGGGGATTAAAAAAATATAAATCTGACGGGTCGCCTTCAATACTTACAAAAAACTTACCGTACCAAAATCTGTAAGAGGGAAATAAAATCAGCAAAAATACAAAATGAAAGACAGGTGGCCAAAGATAGCAAAACAAATCCCAAGAAATTGTTTAAGTATATCAATGCAAAAAAAATGGATCAGAGCAGGTTGGACCCCTTTATTCTGAAAATGGGGCATCGGTGACTGGAGACCAAGAGAAGGCAGAGATACTAAATGGCTATTTTAGCTCCATTTATACAATAGAAGAAAGAACGTCTGACGTGGTTGGTGCCAGTTTGGGTCATGCATGCTGTAATATACTAGACTGGCTGAATATAGACATGATCCAACTAAGCTCATTAAAATCAGTTTGTACAAGGCTCCTGGACCAGATGGGTTACATCCCAGAGTTCTTAAAGAACTCAGTTCTGTTATTTCTATACTGTCTAAAATCTTCAGGGATTCCATAATGTCTGGTGTGGTGCCATGTGACTGGCGCAAGGCAAATGTGGTGCCAATATTTAAAAAAGGCTCTAGAACTTTGCCAGCCAATTACAGGCCTGTAAGCTTAACTTCCATTTTGGGGAGAATATAGGAAGGCTTGGTAAAGCACTATATACTGGAGTATGTGACATCAAATAGTATAATAAATGACAGCCAGCATGGGTTTACTAAGGATAGAAGTTGTCAGACTAACCTGATCTGCTTCTATTAAGAGGTGAGCAGATGCCTGGATGGAGGAGCTGCTGTGGATATTGTGTTCTTGGAGTTTGAAAAGGCATTTGACACTGTCAAATGCCTGACGCCTGATGGGTAAAATAAGGTCTATTGGTGTGGCAGGAATCCTTTGCAATTGTATTGAGAACTGGCTGAAGGATCATATCCAGAGAGTTGTGGACAATGATTCCTACTCGGAATTGTCAGCAGTTATGAGTAGTGTACACCAGGGTTCTTTGCTTGGCCCACTACTATTTAATATATTTATTAATGATATAGAGGTAAGAATTAACAGCACTGTGTCTATGTTTGCAGATGACACCAAGCTGTGTAGTGTAATACAGTCTATGGAGGATGTTTATAGGCTGCAGGGTGACTTGGACAAAGTGTTTGGTCATCCACTTGGCAAATGAGGTTCAATGTGGATAAATGTAAGGTTATACACCTGGGGGCTAATAATCCACAGGCAAAATATGTCCTTGGGGGAGTAAATCTGGGAAAGTCCCTTGTTGAGAAGGACCTGGGGGTACTAGTAGATCATAAATTAAATAACAGCAGGCAATGTCAATCAGCTGCCTCTAAAGCCAGCAAGATCTCATGTATCAAAAGTGGTATGGACTCCCGGGATAGGGATGTAATATTACCAATGTACAAGGCAATGGTTCAGCCTCACCTGGAATACGCCGTCCAGTTCTGGGCTCTGGTCCATAAAAAAGGATGCCCTGGAGCTTGAGAGGGTTCAACGAAGAGCCACAAAAATGATAAGGGGTATGGACGGTCTCAGTTGTGAGGAAAGATTAAAACAACCTAAGGCCCCTCTGCCCCTCCTGCAGACACCACCACTTCTAAATGGGCAGCCAGTACTGCCAACAATGCTTGCACAGATATGAGCAGCAGTAGCCACCCATGGGTTGATGAGGACTCAGAGGATAGCCCGGGGGCCACACCATCTGGTGTAGATGTGAATAAACCTCCTTCTGAAATTGTTCAGTTTTTGCATAATCTTCCTACTAGATGGGGTTATCCATTTGCTCAGATTAACCATATGGACAGCATCTCAGCAAACACTGCACACCCATGCTGATTTGCCCCACTTTTGTAAAGTATTGGAGATCCCTGAACCGCAGCTGGCAGACTGGGAAGTAGCCCTGCCCCTGCCACTTCTATCATCAGCCTGACACCGGTGTGCCCCCGGAAGAGACACCCTCGTGGCACTAGGTCCTCGTCCTCCAACTCGCCTGCTGGTCCTCCTCAGGATTGGGACTGGATTGTGATAGCATGCATATTTATTTTTTGCCACAGTTTGTCCTTTTTTTTCCTCTCCAATCAGGAACTACCACTCTTTAGCACTATATAACCACCACTATAAGCAATATAGTTATCCTCTACATTTAGCTTACTGTTTAGTATGTGTGATGGGGGTTGTTTTTTTCTCTCTGTTTATGTTGAAGATGGTTCACTCCTTTGCCTCTGGGGGTCAGACTGATGTTGTTTCCTGACATTCATTCTGTTGGTATATTTGCTACTATAGGCTCTCTGGAAATGTTTCCCCAAGTTGGGTGCCCCCAGGCCCAGATCTTTCTGTATTCTTATTTGTCTTGTATAGTCTAACATCTTTTTTGTCCCCCCAGTCCTTCTGTATTTTCATCCCCTCAGGTACTGCAGTTTAATAGGAATGCTTCATGATGTGCTGGTTGGCCTGGTGCGCAGCATTCTGGGTATTGGTGGGTAAGCATGACCTGGGTATTGCTGGCTATCTCCTTTTGTAATTATGGTTAATTGTGTTACTTTAAATGTTAAAGGCCTTAAATGTTTTTTTCCCACGAACTAAAATTAGGCCTAACTTGCTGATCAGTGGGGGTCCCAGTGCTCCTTCTCTCAACTAGATCCCCATGGGAGATAAGTTATTTTGGTGGGCGTTTTAAGGGGACACCCTATCATACTATTTACTGTCTATGCACCTAACACAGCCCAAATTCCCTTTTTCCGACATGTGGTACGTAAACTACATCTGGTGCAGATACCCCCTGGCTTCACTAATATTTGGAGGGGACTTTAACATGATTTCTTCAACGAAAGACTTTCCCTGTTTAATAGCCCTGATTACAATACTCTAGAATGCACAACAAGGGAGTTTTGCAAACTGATTAGAACACATTTCCTATTTAACTTATGGAGGGTAGACCGTTCTTTTTCCTTTTTTTCTTATCCTCACAGCTGCCATACCCGCACTGACTATTTTTCCGGGGACATCATTTCACTGCACTTCTTCATTAAGCAGATGTATCGGTAGCCCTTACTTGCTTCATATTGGCGACTTCAAACATCAACAACGGTATCCCCAGGCAGTTAGGGATGAAACAGGAGACCTTAGGTATCATCCCCAGGTTATGGTGCGCCTGTTTCAGATGTATTATACTAAGTTGTATTCACTCCCTAGCAGTCTTCCCCGGGATAAGGGAGCAAAACAGTTATTATTGCAGGATTACTTGTCTTCTTGTCAATTGCCTACACTGTCTGATTCTGTGGTTGCTAGCCTTAATGCACCTAAAAATAGGGAGGAATTGGATGAGATAGTTAAAGCACTTCCAACAGTAAAATCCCCGGGACTGGATGGGTTCACCTATTTGTATTATAAGGGTTTTTTTTAGAGAACCTTGCTCCCCATATGGTTCCTCTATTCAACTCCTTTTTAGACAGAACCCCCCATATTAAGATATGCTATCCTCCTATATATCACTGATACCTAAGCCAGATAAAGTTCCAGCTGACTGTAGTAACTATCAGCCTATTGCGTTACTGAGTTCTTACTTGAAGATCTTTACCTGCATCTTGGCTAACAGGATAACAGCTCTGCTTCCGCTACTGATTAATAAGGATCAGGTCGGCTTTAACCTGTGGTGCAAGGGAGCGAACAGCTCGAGGTGAGTGATAGACCTTGTTGATGTCGTTAACACAAAATCTCACTCGACGTTGCTTCTTAGTCGTGTTTTTGGATCTTTCACTGAGAGGAGAAGCCAACAGGCAAATTGATACAAGTACATACCGTAAACCTACTGCAGGTAACACAATATTACATGCAGATTTTTATCATCCATTACACACAATTGTGTCTATTCCAGTAGGAGAACTAACTAGGATTAGACGTAACTGTTCTGAGGAAAACACATTTGTTTCACAGTCTGCATCAGTCTGTTCTAGATTACATAAGAACGGGTAATCCCTCCTGGATGTTGAACAGGGCCAGTAACATAGTGTCTAAGAAAAACAGGAGAAAACTTATTTTTCCACCTACTAGTTTTCAACAGGAAAAATTAAATAAAATTCCAACTATGGTTATACAATACAGTCCCCAATTTAAAGAAATTAGATCATTCACAGGCACCTTCCACTTTTGAGAGAAGGTCCCATCTAAGAGAAAATTCTAAAGGATGACTGCCGAATGGCGTCACGAAAAGGCAGAAGTTTGGGGGACATTTTGTCCTTGTCGCTATTCACCAGTCATTCTAAAAGCAATATGACAACTAACTCTCTTTCCTGTAAAGGTTTTTTTGTTGCGGAGCCAGTAAATGTAAAACTTATTTATTTGTTCTTCAAACCAAAACGTTTCAAGATAGCAAAAATGTCAACACCTATACTATTAAGATTTTTTTAAATTGTAACACAACAAATTACAGTAAACATGGCACAGACTTTACCTATGCGTTTCAAGGGTTGGGTGCTCTTAATTATGCCATGGGGCAGGGGGGAGGAACTAGAACTGGAGGCAGGAGGGGGGAACTAGAACTGTGGGTAGGAGGGGGACTAGAACTGGAGGCAGGAGGGGGGGACCTAGAACTGGGGGCAGGAGGGGGGAACTAGAACTAGTAGGGGACGATGACCTAGTATTATAGTAGTTATATTCCTGTACATAGGAGCAGTATTATAGTAGTTATATTCTTGTGCATAGGGGGCAGTATTGTAGTAGTTATAGTCTTGTGCATAGGGGGCAGTAATATAGTAGTTATGCTCTTGTGCATAGAGGGCAGTATTGTAGTAGTTAAAGTCTTGTGCATAGGGGGCAGTATTGTAGTAGTTATAGTCTTGTGCATAGGGGGCAGTATTGTATTAGTTATAGTCTTGTACATTGGGGGTAGTATTATGGTAGTTATAGTCTTGCACATAGGTGGAAGTATTATAGTAGTTATAGTCTTGTACATAGGGGGCAGTAATATAGTAGTTATGCTCTTGTGCATAGGGGGCAGTATTATAGTAGTTATAGTCTTATACATAGGGGGCAGTATTATAATAGTTATATTCTTGCACATAGGGGGAAGTTTTATAGTAGTTATAGTCTTGTACATAGGGGGCAGTAATATAGTAGTTATAGTCTTGTACATAGGGGGGAGTATTACATTAGTGATAGTCTTTTACATAGGGGGCAGTATTATAGTAGTTATTGTTGTACATAGGGGGCAGTATTATACAGGCAGTCCCCGGGTTACATACCAGATAGGGTCTGTAGGTTTGTTTTTTAGTTGAATTTGTATGTAAGTCGGAACTGTATATTTTATCATTGTAATCCCAGCCAGAACTTTTTTGGTCTCTGTGACAATTGGATTTTGAAAGTGTTGGGTTATCATAAGAATCAGGATTAACACTAAAGCTTCATTACAGACACATGTGATAACTGTTTATTGTAGCCTAGGACTAAAGCACAATAAATTACCAATATCCAGTGGTCCGTTTGTAACTAGGGTTCATATGTAAGTCGAGTGTTCTTAAGTAGGGGACCGCCTGTAGTAGGTATAGTCTTGTACCTAGGGGTACTGTTTATACTGTTATAGTCTTGTACATGGTTTGGGGTCACCGCAACATAAGAAACTGTATTGTGGGGTCACAACATTAGAAAGGTTGAGAACCACTGACCTACGGTGTTCCTTAATAAACTTTTAGTTTCTGAAAAGTCAACATGTAAGCTCTTAAAGCCTTAAATCATTTTATTCAGTCATAAGGACAAACTACCTTCAAGTCATAAATTACCAGTCTCTCACTGTCTGACGACATCCTGATACCCTCCTGAAATGCCAACCAGATCTCTCATGATTTAGTGCTATTATTGTATGAACAGATGAAGCGGCCCCTCCCACCATGAATAATTGAATTGGATTTCTGGGATTACTGGAAAATCCAGTGGAGAAAATATAAAAAAGTGCATTTCATACTTGGAAGGTGAAATGTCCTGTTCTTTTACACATAATTGTGTTCCTGTTTAGAATTATTACGCAAACGTCTTTTGCATTACAGAAGATACATGGCAAATTGTAACTTGCAATTTCTATTCGGTGTAATGAGAAGTTGAGCAATAATTTATATATAGAGATGCAGAAGTATCTTAGTGGTGTGAAGATATGTGAGAGAAAATAGTTTCTTCAGTTAGTGATGTTATTACCTGATGTAATATTTATGTAAATGGAGACAAATAATCCTTATTATTCTTGGTGTTTGTGCATTTACATGTGTTTTCCAGAATACATTACGCCTTGAACTCATATTTGTGTAGACACATTATAAACAATACAGCAGCGGCTGGTCTTTAAGGAGTGCATACGCTGTTCAGGATTTATTTACTCTTTATCATAAGAGGACAATAGCGACCATGTATCATGTATAATATACAATAAGGAACAGCCTTAATTGCTGCTGCTGGCAAACAATGTACATTCAATGAATCCTCAAACATGTTCTGTGCTGGAAACTACCAAGAATTTTCCATGATAACTCATATCTCAGAGTCCGGTAGTGGTGTTTGATTATTTCATAATGAACATATCCATGGAGGAGTAATATGTACAGTTCTGAAAGGTTTAGATTTACATCAATTACTTATCAGGATATGGTATCTGTATTCAGGGATTAAAGGGATCCTGTCAGCAGAAATTGACCTAATAAACCACATTCAGTTTTTTGTCAAGCAGCCAAACACCTTCCACATTGTGTTTCTTTCATGACCCAGTGTGGTGGCATCATCCAGAAAATCAACTTTGAAGTAAGATTTAAATTGGTTGTATAAAGTCAAGGAGGTGGAGATTTTAACACTGAAGTCAAGCTCTCACATCCTCAGAAAGCCCCTTCAGTGTAATTGATGGTCCTACATCCAGAGACAACACTAACCAGATCTCCTGATGTCCAATGCATGTTCTCTACCACAGAGAAGGAGGAGTTCAGAGCTCCCACCTTGAGTCAAGGAGGCGGAGATTTTAACACTGAAGTCAAGTTCTCACATAATCAGAAACCTCCTTCACTGTAATTGATGGTCCGACATCCAGAGACATCACTAACCACATCTCCTGACGTCAAATGCATATTGTCTACCACAGAGGAGGAGGCAAAAAATGTAAGGTATTACTCTGCTCGGCAATATTCTGATAGTGGTTTATTAGGTCACTTGCTGGTTTTCTTTAAGTTGCCTAAATTCAAGATTCCTTATTTGCAGAGCAGGCGTAATCCTATATGCAAGGGTCACGTTCACTGACCCTGTCTTATTGGCTGCTACCTACACCAACACCAAAATAAGGGATAGCTCCCTTGTTACCCTGTCGGCGCTAGGACCAGATTTTTTTAACCCAGGCCCATCAAATCAAGCTGGCCCAGAATATCAATTTATCTGCTGATTTGATGTTATAAAGGGGTATTAGCACGTGGGGCTGTTAATAAATTAAGATTATTTGTTTAAAAGAAATGTATTTTTTTCAAGCTCCAGCTGACTGGCATAGCTACGTTTTATGAATTATTGATGTCCAGGTGGGAGGTAAATCTTGGCTGCCTCCTGATTAGAATTTGTGGAAAGTAGAAATATAATTCACTCAATTCTTCTTCTTCCTTATCAGAGAGATTATGTGCTAAAAGTGTGAAGTGGTTGCAAATTAGAACCAATAATTGAGTGAAGTATCTGCATATGTGCTCATATTGTTGTAAGACAAACGCACCTAAAAACAGTAGAAAAGATCTTATTGAAAAGAGTATCAGATACATTACCAGATGTGCAGTTGTAGGATTAGTTAGCTAAGCCTATCATACATATACATCAGCCACATAGTATGCTTGAGCATACAAATCTGAATGGGTGGTTTACATTGTGCACACATTGGGGGTCATTTACTAAGGGCCCGAATCGCTATTTTAAGTCTGGTTTCGCAAATATTACCGATTTCTTACCCCAAATTGCCCCAGGTTTTTGGGGCACACGATCGCATTGTGGCGCATCAACGCCGGCATGCACGCGGCGGAAATTGGGGACGTGCTCGTCGGAAAACCCCACGGATTCTTTTAAAAAAAGGTGGAATTTAAAAACAAAAAAGTGTCGGTTGACACGCGCATACCTGCATCCAGCAACAGATGGTGGACTTCAGCGCAGCGGCAACACCTGGTGGACATCGGGCGCACTACCTTAGTGGATCGCCGGAAGACCCGAATCCTCGACGGAGAACGCGCCGATGTATCGCGACAGGACCGGGTAAGTAAATCTGCCCCAAAGAGATTGCCCCCTGGGTGTGATGTATATATGTATATGCATCTAGGCAGGGAGTATCAATCGTGGTCGCATGGGGTGCAACCCACACAGGGACCGAAGTTAGAGGGGTCCTGCATCTGCTAGCTGACAGACTGCGGGTCCATACAGAAGATTTTCCAGGTGCCCAGGTTGACACCTGGGACTTGGGTTCAAGTCCCAGGTGTCAACATCTGCAAAGAGTTTGTATGTTCTCTCCGTGTTTGCGTGGGTTTTCTCCGGTTTCCTCCGGACAGACTGCGGGTCCATACAGAAGATAAACATACAATTGATTGTGAGAGAAGCGCAGGCAAATATTTGATGATACTGCGGTGGCATGATTATGTCATAGCGCCACTGCCAAGTACTTCACAGGAAGCTGCAAAGAAAATGAGCTGGGAGTAGAAGAGAAGCCATGGAAACTCAGGCACTAGGGAAGTAATGATTTTATTTTTTTGATAGGATGCAGTCTTGGGGCCAATGAAGGGGGGTAGTCGAACACTATGCTAATTTATTAGGAGGGCTGTTGTGTTCTTAGGTGAGAGGGCTATTGAACTATCAACAAACAAGGTGGCTAATGAATTGTATGTTGACAAGGAGGCTGTTGAACTCTGCAGATAAAGTGGCTACTGAACTGTTTATAAATAAATAGGGGGCTTCTCTTCTATTCCCTTATATATTGATTAAATTTAGCATGAATTTTAACCTTTTGGTTAAAATGTTTTGCACCTATTTACCCATAAATTGGAAATTTTGTGAGTTGAGTGATTGTCTCATTTCAAAACTCTCTAGCTAATCATACAGTTGGTCTAACCACCTTAACTGGTTAATAATTAATATTTACAGGGCAGCATGGTGGCTTAGTGGTTAGCATTACAGCCTTGCAGCGCTGGGGACCTGGGTTCAAGTCCCAGGTGTCAACATCTGCAAAGAGTTTGTATGTTCTCTCCGTGTTTGCGTGGGTTTTCTCCGGTTTCCTCCGTTTTCCTCCCACACTCAAAGACATACTGGTTAATTGATTAGATTGTGATCCCCAGTGGGGACAGGGACCGATTTGGCAAGCTCTGTGCAGCATTGCATAATCTGTGTGCGCTATATAAATACAGGCGGTCCCCTACTTAAGAACACTCGACTTACATACGACCCCTAGTTACAAACGGACCCCTGGATATTGGTAATTTATTGTACTTTAGTCCCAGGCTACAATAAATAGCTACAACAGTTACCAAATGTGTCTGCAGTGAAGCTTTAGTGTTAATCCTGGTTCTTATGACAACCCAACATTTTTAAAATGCAATTGTCACAGAGACCAAAAAAGTTCTGGCTGGGATTACAATGATAAAATATACAGTTCCAACTTACATACAAACTCAACTTAAGAACAAACCTACAGACCCTATCTTGTATGTAACCCGGGGACTGCCTGTAAATGAATTATTACTATAATATTTTATATTAATATAATATTACTATGCTTTAGGTTTGCATGATTTTTTAATGTCATTTTTTTATTAGGGTGTTTGAAGGCTTACAAATCGAATAGTGATTTTCCAAATTTTTAAGGAAATTTCAGATTAAATTTTTTTTCAATGCATGTTTAAAGGGGTTTTAAAGATTTCAGTTATTAGTAATTACCTAGAAATAACCCCATTTTTAAACTGCTTCTTAAACTATTCAAAACAGCACTTAAGCATCTCACATGAAATAAAACAACATAGAGGCTATGTGAAATTTTAAAATTTTAACAGTCAAATGTCTATTTAGCCTTAAAATTATCATGCAGATTAACCCCTTCCCAACTTAGGCTGTACTATACAGTGCAGCACCAGGATGGGTGTATGGTGAGGGCTCACAGGCTAAGGACTCTCCATACAAAGTGGGTGTTTTCTGCACTTTGCAACACTTACACCAATGGTCAGTGCGGGCACCAATCACGGGTGTTAACTATTTAAGTGCCACAACAAAGCTGGCAGTGGCTTTTAAATTGCAGCGCATAGACATGGCTGTCTTGGCCGGGCACCACACGGAAATACTTTAATGAAACTGGGCTTATCTACCACCCCTGCCCTGATTTTTATTAAGATGTCATCAAAACCGGTATTTTCAAGATAGCTCTTCTATTACTCCAGTGTTTGAGTCATAGGTTCCCTAAGTTTTCATAGATTTCAACTTAGCTTCTTTTAATTTTTTGTATCTATCTGCCACCTGCCTTGAGATTTTGCTTTTTCTCAATTGTGTAAGAACTCTGCTCAAAACTTTTGCCTGGCTGATTTAATCGTGTCCAATGATTTGGTTTCAGAGACTACACTGAAGTGACCTTGTAATTCAATGTGAGAAAAAGATACCTCCTCGCAAGGGAGAAGTGCGGAGAATGCACAATCCCTAAGGCTCCACACACCTATAGAAAAAGCCGAGATGTCATATACTTATTTGTATCATGGTTATGTAACTTAGAAGGAGTCTATCAATGGTCTCATTAACATACGGATTATACTGGGAATATCTTGGAACTGCCATATTGAGCAGAAATAGTAAATGTATGTTGAGAATCACAATGTATTTCTCTACAATATGTAGATTACAACACATAACAGAGGTGGGAGACTACCTTTTCATATTAAGGGCAGTTTTAAGAACCAGTTGCAGAATTGTGGATAATCTCTAATTGTAAATCTTACACAATGAGCACAACCTTTTAGAGTGTGTCTGTGAATTAATGTGATTTTTATTTGTGATTGTCACATTGTTTTATTAGCCATATTGTATTCCTGTTTCATTTTGTTCATTGTATTCTTCAATAAAGCAAAGTTTCAACCAGACCGCATTGTAGAAATTGTGCGTAGTGCCTTTACATAATTACTAACTTGCAGGTAAAGTCATGTTTCTCTTATCTACTAGACTGTCCCATACTTGGAAAGAAAAGCGCTGGTGTTATAGGTTACCACAGAGAATGAAACAAAGAAGAATTGATGCTGCTGGAGCTACGGAATTTGTAGAATGAATTCATATGATGGTGTCATAAAATACTGCATCATCTCATGTTGTGCTTGTGACTCTATTAGGAACTGATATTGTTCTTGAATACCGGCCAACATCTGGATTACAAACATTATGGGCCATATGTATGAAGCAGTGTTGTGCCGTTGCACGATATCCAAGATTGAAATAGATCTGGCAGGCAATTCTACTTTGTTCATTTTCTTCCAATTTGTAAGTCCAGAATTATTTAAGATTAATAATAATCCTTCTTGTCAGTGAATAGCACCCAGCTGTTAGCACATTCTGCATCTTGGCACAGTCCCTGTTGTTTCACCATTTTCCAATTTCATGGATATAAGAAAGTTCATCCATGCTGTGAATGGAAATATTCTGTTGAAAAATCATCTCAAAGGTAAAATTAGTCATTTTAAACATTGAATTAGATATAGATAAATAATTTATCAATAGGTGTTTATTTCTAATACACATTATCAACAGATGGACTGTGCAAGATGAATCAGTCCCAAAGATTTAATATTTATATAGGTTGTATTATTGGAAACCCTTAAAATCAGATTATGCCCTGAGGTTAAAACATATCATCTATAGTATTGTATCTAAATTATGCTTGGAGCATTGGAAACAGAAGGAAACAGTGGTGTTATAACTTTTTGACATAAATTGCCTGAAAAAAAAATTAAAAACTCGCATCACACTCGCAAGTGTGGAACGGGCCTTAGGGGAACTTTCATCCCTTATAAAGTAACTCATGGAGATGGCGAGGGCATCACCGGTTCTGGGCCTATTACAATAGGTTGAGACTTTGTGATCCAGATCCCCATAAGAGTTCAAAATTTACTCGGTCAATTGGATAACACCCTTTGATTAGCCCCAAATAAGTCTTTTACATTAAAAATACCCACACAATTAGATGGACCATTGAAAATTAGAAGGTTTGGCCTACATTAATCAATACTTTTTTGGTCAACTTACCTGCACATAGAATCAGTATAAAATACTTTGATAAGGCAACTGATGCTTCATTAAGATCCTGAGAGTATTCTGCCCACATAATAATCATGCATAAATGTTTTTTTTTTACCAAATCAAGGCTCAGAGATAGGGCTAGGCTTTGGTATCGCACCATGCCCCTTTTATATTTGCTGTGGACATGCTGTTTACCATAAACAAGATAGATTCCTCTACGGTGCACTCTTATTTCAACCTTAGCTTTTCTCTTATTACAGATGGGAAGTCTGAAGAGAAATGTTAATATTTTCCTATCTGTGAATGCTGTAAAGTGTCTTGCGGGAATGCCATTACAAGCATTTTAGACATGCTTCCCATTAATCACTGTGATGGGAAGACAATGGCACAGACAGCTTAACAATGTTTATTATCCAGTGGACGGAACACTTATTTTCATGTACTGTCTTTATTAACTTTGTGATAACTGAAAAGTACATGATTTCACTATTTAACATTTCTTTTTCATCTTTTTGAAAAAAGAAAAAACCTAGTCTACAAATGTCTGAAACTGTAAAGTGATAAAAAGAATGAATATATATGAACACTATAAAGAGAAGTTACATTCTGTACCTACTGTAGGCTTCAATGTAGTTTTTAAATGTTAATAATACATAAAATAGCACTAACCTTTTCATAAGAAGAATGCAGAAATAAGGTAATACCTTTTTGAGGCTAACTGAGTATATTTGATGGTGAGCTTTCAAGAATACTAGTTCTCTTTGTGAGACATGCTATTATGCATGAGACAGAAAATTCAAAGCATTTTATACACACTAGGCAGTGATCATCTAAGAATATTAAAAAAATATTAAAAATACAATTATAAAAAAAATTTAAATAAAAACAACAGAATGATATATACAGTTCTCGTATTTACAACATTATGGTAATAAACAGACTAAAAACTGGCTCTTATCTGCTTGTGGTCAGAAATAGGGGGTCAGGAAGCTGGCAAGGGTATTAAGACTACTTAAAGGGGTTTTCCTACGAACTGAAGTTAGACCCTATCCATGGGATAGTGCCTGACTTGCTGATCAGTGGGAGTCTCAGTTCTGAGAGCCCCACAGATTGTGAAAACGAGGACCCTTTGCTGCTCCTCAGACTAATGGAGCAGACGGCCGTGCCTGACCGGTCTGCTCCCCTAATCTCTATGGAGCTGGTGTAAATTGCTGAGTGCCGCGCATGCACAGTAGCTCCAGCTTTGGAGCCTAGACTGCACAGCCACCAGCTCTGCATAGAGCCCGGAGAAGATGTCTTAGTAGGAGGAGCGAAAGAGGCTATTGGGACATGGAGTAGCCACGCCTTGTATTGTCAGCTGCTGCTACACCACGCCCCAGTAGCTTCTTAAGGATTTTGCATATTACGTCATAAACGATTTAAAAAGTAACAGGGGATTGAAGGATTAGCCCTAAAAAGGGCTCAGATGCTATTAATTAAATAACCTTGCCAACGGATCTACCTTTAAAGGTCTACCAGACTTTTTCATTTTCGTCAGGAATTTCTTGCAGAGCTGAACTTAGCCTTAGAATGCATTAGAGTTGTGGAATTGCGACAGGGAAATATTACTTGTCTTTCCTTCCTCGGAAAGGGATCCCTACTTTATATTCATCTTGACACCTGATTTTTTTTCTCATCTTCGCACCTGATGGTCTTTTCCCTTGTCTCCTTTATCTTTGTTTATGTTATTGAGTAGTATTTGTTCTTCCATTCCGGGGTTTCAAATGATTTCAGTTATATCAATATCCATACACGTATCAGAAGAGAAAATCCATAGAACTGCTTAAACATTCATGGGGCAGTGTAGAATTATTTTCCCTATTTGCATTGATCAATAAACTATCTTTACATACTGAAGATATTACATGTCAAATATTTTGTTCAAAATGTCCTTAATGCTTCCCCTCAGCTTGTAGCATAGACCCTTAAATGTAACATCTTGGTAAGAAACTGTCCTTGTTTGTCTGCTTATATGTGCGTGAATTATTCTAGAAATGTCATTACTGTATTTATTTAATTCATAGCATCTAAATCCTTATTTTTCTCTCAATGCTCCAAATTCAGCACTATTTACATGCAAATAACTGTGTACATAAGACGGATTCAATGATTGCCTGCTGGCTTGTTTTATGTATTATATATCAGACCATAGTTTAATCAGCTTAGAAATTCTCTGAATTACATTTACCAAAGGGTGAACTATCCGTCACTGGAAATTTCCTCTTAAAATTATATGGCCAGTCAATTAATGTGTTTACTAAGGAAATAATTTAATATAAGTGTTTAATACTGGCTTACATTACACATTTGATTGTGGTTTTTGTCATTGTAACAGGAAAACATGTCATTTGGATCAATATAACATTAACTGCTAAACATGTCTAATTATTTTCTAGATATTGTACTGATCATGAATCCTTGGCTTCTCCTTCATTATGTACTACTAAGCTTAGGCTTGTACATGTCATGTGAATAGGAACTGAGCTGTAGTAACCCTGATTGGCCACCACACAGAAAATGGAGCTGAAAACATAGCTCCATTCTCTGTGTTAATTTTGACAATAGAGTCCGTACTGAGCAACTGACCATTTGGGGTGCTAGGTTATAAGTAGAGATGAGCGAGTATACTCGTCCGAGCTTGATGCTCGTTCGAGTATTAAGGTACTCGAAACGGCTCGTTGCTCGGGTGAGTATTTCCCCTGCTCGAGATCGAGCATTTAATTAAAAAACACAATGAAGAATAGAATAAAAACAGTAAACACAGTGAACACAGGATCATTTAAGCGAAAAACACAGTAAAGAATAGATTACAGATGTACGGCACATCTGCTTACTTGTCGGAAGATACGTGCGGAACGGTGCGAACAAAATAGTATGTGAAGAACAATATATATGTGTGAAGAACACATTGAAGAACATGGTGAGCAGGACAGAGACACCGGGGAAGCGGCAGCACGGAGACATCGGGCAGCACGGAGACATGGGGCAGCGGCAGCACGGAGACATCGGGCAGCACGGAGACATGGGGCAGCACAGAGACATGGGGCAGCAGGGAGACATCGGGCAGCAGGGAGACATCGAGCAGCAGGGAGACATCGGGCAGCAGGGAGACATCGGGCAGCAAGGAGACATCGGGCAGCAAGGAGACATCGGGCAGCACGGAGACATCGGGCAGCACGGAGACATCGGGCAGCACGGAGACATCGGGCAGCAGGGAGACATCGGGCAGCAGGGAGACATCGGGCAGCAGGGAGACATGGGGCAGCAGGGAGACATGGGGCAGCAGGGAGACATCGGGTAGCAGGGAGACATCGGGCAGCACGGAGACATGGGGCAGCACGGAGAGATCAGGGAGACTTCAGTGTAAGAAGAGCAGCGGATCCCGGGACAGCGTATCTCCCGACAAGTAAGCAGATGTGCCGAACATCTGCAATCTATTCTTCACTGTGTTTTTCACTTAAATGATCCTGTGTTCACTGTTTTTATTCTATTCTTCACTGTTCTTCACATCTGCTAACTTGTCGGGAGATAATATACGCGCGGAACAGTGAAGAATAGATTGCAGATGTTAGTATACATCTGATAACTTATCAGAAGACATTCTTTTTTGGTTAATTAACACATTTTATTCCCGAACCATGGTCCCTTTGAAAAATGCTCGAGTCTCCCATTGACTTCAATGGGGCTCGTTATTCGAAACGAGCACTCGAGCATTTTAGTGCTCGCTCATCTCTAGTTATAAGCTATCCTAAAAGGGGTTCTACCAACTTTGATTTCTATCCCTTATCCCAATGATCGGGGAAAATATTTGATTGTGAAGGTCTGACTGATGAGACCCCATCAATCAGAACAGACTCCTGCAGCTCAAAGGACTGGGGTTCCCATTGTCATTTGCAGCAGGACAAGCAAACCAATATCTGCTACTCTACTTGGTGATATGGGAGAACTGTAAATTGTGTAGCACAGTGGTTGGCTACTCTAGTAATAGGCGGATTCATTTGCATGATCATGGGGGTCTTAGCAGACTCTTAGCGATTAGATTGTGGGCACCAGCATCCCATATCCCAGCTCTTTAAGATCTGCAATTTCAAATACTCTGACATTACGATTGTGATTCTGTTGCAGTTATGATGTGTTTATGTTGCATCTGCTGTGCGGTCGAAATGCATCCATAAAATAACAATTCCATTAATTCATAAAATAACAGATAGTTTTGTGACTATTCCAAGTGAACTGTAGCTTAGTTTTGCTTCTTACAAAGCAAATGTAAGAAGAAACACTCAGTTTATTGTGAATAAATGCAATAGTGTTGTAATTGCCAGTTTTCAGCTGCACAGTGGCCGTATCACAGACATCAAGGCCGCACCATGACCGCACTGCGTTTTCATATCCTTAAAGTAAGGGGCCTTATTTTGCTAACTTGCGGTAGATACTTTTTAAAAAAAAATTAGAACTACTAATTGGAAAACTGCAATGTACAAAATACGAAATGTAAGCTTTGTGTTTCAATTACCTTTTAATATGATTTATGGTAATACAGCCAAAATAAGAAACAATAAAAAACAGTATATAATGCTTCTCTTACATTATACCAATATTTTTTCAGGTTATGGCATTTCGGTTTTTACTTTTGGTCCTATGACAAGCCATATCTTTTTTAATTTTCTGTTTGCAATGGTATATTATGGGCTGTTGTCTGCAAGACACATTTTACTTTCCAGTGGCATCATTTAATATTTTTTGCCATTTACTAGGAAGCTGTAAAAACATTCCAAATGTGGTGACTTGCAGCACCACCAGCAGTTGCTACTTATTCTGATGGTGTATTTCTATTATTTTCAGTGTACAGGCGAGATGACACTTCTCTGTACCATCACTGCATTACTGTTCTCCCTGCTGCTACTATATGGAGCTGAGGTTGGCAGGGGCAGGAGCATCTGCCAGCATCACTGCCTATGGCAGCAGCAGAGGAAAAAGATTAGAGGAGGAGAGCTGCCGGGGAACGGGGGAAGGTGATTATCTAGTGTTTCTTATTTTGAATTACACTTTAACAAAGAGGAGGATGAGGGTGCACAGGATTGGGGTGTTGGTGGCACAATATTAAGGGGTCCACAAGATAAGGTAGAGTTGAGGGGGCCCACAGGATAAGGGGTAGCTGAGGGAGTCCACAATATGAGGAGAAGATGAGGATGAGGGGTATATGACAGGGCTCACAATATGAGGTAGAGTTGAGAGGCCACACTATGAGGGGAGATCAGAAAGACCACAATATAAGGGGGATATAAGGTGACACAATATGAGGGGAGATGAGAAGGGCCACAATTTGAAGGGGATATGAGAGGGGCCTTAATATAAGGGGTAAATTAAAGTTCACAATATGAGGATAGATGAGAAGGTGCACAATATGAGGAAGGGGTGAGAGGCTACAATATGAGGGGAAGATGGGAGGGTCTACAATATAAAGAAGAGATGAGTTATCACAATAAGAAAAGGAGATGAGAAGTGCCACAATATGAGGGGAGAAGATATGGGGTCACAATAAAAAGGTAAAGGGAGAAGCCACAATATGAGGAGGCACCAAAAATGAGAAGGAGATGAGAGGGGACACAATATAAGGAAAAGATGATGGCTCACAACATGAGGAGCGACACAATGTGGGGGGAGATGAAGAAGTCACAATAGGACCTGATGCACGAATTGCTTTTAATAATAGGTCCTACCTAATTTACACGAGATTAATTATTTTATTATTTCAAAATGTAATTCAAAGCGCCTCTGGAAATTCTCCTCTCTGAATGCAGATGTGTCTAGACCTAAATGCCTGCTCATGGTAAGTGGTTACTACTTAACATATCTGCGTTCGGGAAGGAGAAACTTCAGAGGTTCTTGAAATGCATTTGGTCTAATGCACATGGTCTTAGGCTGCGTTCACATTATGTGTTTGCATCGTGGTTTAAAACACATTGGGGCAGATTTATCAAGCAGTCTGAAAGTCAGAATATTTCCAATTGCCCATGGCAACCAATCACAGCTCCCCTTTAAAATATTCATGAGCACTGGTGAAATGAAAGCTGAGCTGTGATTGGTTGCCATGGCCAACTGGAAATATTCTGATTTTCAGACTGCTTGATAAATCTGCCCCAGTGCGTAAAACCTCAAAATACATCTACATTTTGACCAACATTAATACTGATTCGTTTTATGATTCGTATTGACTGATGCATTTGCGGTACATCGCTCTCTCCACATACTGTGTTCTCTTTTTTTATGTATGCAATTTATTTTTTTTGCTTTTGCACTCTAGCGCTGTTTGTATATAGCCACCATGAACAATGAAAAATGTATTTCGCAAATGTGGCCTAAGAATATACAAGAAATATTTCCATGTGGCTGTCAGGGCTGGCAGTCTGTGGACCCTCTGGACCACCGCAGGAGATGGTACTAGCCTAAACCAGGGACCGGAGTCTAAGTGGCTCCCAGTCTTCACCAGAGCCTGCCGTAATGGGATACCATCGGGTCGTTCCACAGGTGCGTGGCTGCCAAGGTAGTAATGAAGGAGAATAGCACAGGAAGGCACACTAAGACTCACATCAGGAATCGCAGGAGCTGGCACATGGATCAGGGACACAGGAATGGACTGGCACACAGGAATCACAGGAACGGCCTGGCACACAGGAACGCAGGAATCACAGCAATGGACTGCCACACAGGAACGCAGGATACACAGGAACGGACTGACACACAGGAACACAAGATACACAGGAATGCAGGATACAGAGGGGACCTTTCTCTTCAGGGGAAGGCTTGAAGATCCAGCAAGGGTCACAGGAAGGGGCAGGAATTTAGTAAAACTTTTTTTATGAGTTGAAAATGTTGCTATTCAGATATTTAGGTGGTATTTTCTGTCATGGGGTTAACTGCTGGGACCAATTGTTTATTTTGATAGATCAGACATTTGGGGGCCCAGTGATACCTATTATATTAATGATTTAACTTGATTACCGTATATACTCGAGTATAAGCCGATCCGAGTATAAGCCGAGACCCCTAATTTTACCACCAAAAACTGGGAAAACCTATTGACTCAAGTATAAGCCGAGGGTGGGAAATGCATTGGTCACAGACCCCCCCCCCCAGTATATAGCCAGCCAGCCCCCTGTAGTATACAGCCTGCCCCTGTAGTATACAGCCTGCCCAGCTTGCCCCCAGTAGTATACAGCCAGCCCAGCCTGCCCCCCAGTAGTATACAGCCTGCCCCCAGTAGTATACAGTCACCCCAGCCAGCCCCCAGTAGTATACAGCTTGCCCCCAGTAGTATACAGCCTGCCCCCAGTAGTCAATATGGAAAGAGCAAAGTGTCCCGGCACCATACGACCCAACTCTCCTACTCCGGTCGACACGGGTGAGGGTCTTGGCAGGTGAGGCGAGCCCAGTATAACACTCTGGTCGGTGGTGCTCAGCTGAGGTAATGTAGCCACATGAGTCAATAGTTCAAAGAAAAACGGAGCGGCACTCACCGGTAGCGTGAAGGAAATCTTTTATTTGCGGTGTGTACAAAGGCAGAGTGGGGCCTGGCAGCCTGCCCCCAGTAGTATACAGCCTGCCCACAGTAGTATACAGCTTGCCCCCAGTAGTATACAGCCAGCCCAGCATTAAAAAAAGAAATAAACTTATATACTCACCCTCCAGTGGCCCCGATGTGCAGCGCTGCTCCCCCGATGTCCGTGCGGCTCGTCTTCTGGCTTCCGCGCCCGTCTTCTTTCTTCTTCTGGGCGCCGCCATCGCTCTCCCCCGGCCGGCAGGCAGGCGCATAGTATGACGCGCTACTTCTGCTGTCATACTAGGCACCGCCAGGGAGAAAAACATGGCGGCGCCCAGCAGAAGAAAGGAGACGGGCACGGAAACCAGAAGACGAGCCGCGCGGACATCAGGGGAGCAGCGGTGCACATCGGGGCCACTGGAGGGTGACTATATAAGTTTATTATTTTTAAAGTATTTTTTACCCGTGCATTGACTATAAGCTGTATATTTTTGTGCTGAAAAACTCGGCTTATACACAAGTATATACGGTATTTTTATATGTGTTGTAGTGCAGGGGGGGTTCATTTTTTTTCTTTTTTCATATTTTTTAAAACTTTTTTCAGTTTCTTTTTAGCATTATTTTAGGCCCTAGGGCGTCTGATCACTAAAGGTTTTAATATACATGAAATGTTCTAAGATTTTCATTCAAACCATAGCAATCTTGTATTAAAAAAAAAGGTGGGTAAAAACAATGTCAATCAGCTTCTTCAAATTCAGCATCATTATTTTTTTCTTAAAGGGAACCTGTCACTAGATTTCACTAATATGCCTAATAGATTCCCATAGCACTATACTAACTTATGCCCACACTGTTTTTAGGTAAAAAATACATAGTTACTATGCTCAAAATATGAACTGTGTAAGCCTACGTGTCACCCTGCCTGAAAGAGCAGCGAGTCCCAAGGCCCACATTTGTTAAAGTGTTTGCGCCAGTTTGCACATTCTCTTCAGTCTTTGCACTGAAGAGAATGTGCAAACTGCTTGCACATGTATTTATAAATATCACGCACTGGGGTGTGGGAAGAGTCTCTTAGGCTAAAGTGAACTCCCTGGGCCACCATGCTGGATAACGATACTAGCCGCAACTTGGGAGCGGAGTCTAAGTGGACTCCTGGTCTTTGCCAGAGCCCACCGTAAAGCGCGATGGTCTTGCTGCGGCGGGGAGCCCGCGATCTGCAAAAAGGAACGGGGGGCACCCGTGACGGAGGACCGGGATGGGGCTGTGCCACAGGGAGGAACAAGGGTGCACCAATAAATGGATTGCGGGGTCTTCGTGACAATAAAGTGTCTGCGTCAGTTTTGTGTCACGGCTGCACCTTGTCCGAGTTTGCACCACATTTATTACTGACGTGCACCACAATTTTGCAGCATGAACAAAGTCCACCCAAAAACATGGTGCACATTTTCAGAGCAGTGCAGGGTGCTCCAGGTTAATGAAAAATGTGCACCGGTTTTGCACTAGTTTTGAGAAATGTGGGTCACTGTCTCACATGAATAACATGCTCCCTTGGGACTCAAGGCTCCTTCAGACGAGGTGCCAGGTAGGCTTACAAAGTTAATTTTCTAGGCATAAGAACTATGTATTAGCTACTTTTATAAGTATACTGAAATCCATGATATTAAATTGTCGAGATGTATGTCATTGGCAGACAATAATTTTAATATGAAGACATTACAGAGTTTGGACATTAGTATGTGTAGCTATTATGAAGTCTCAGTACTATTATTTACTCGACTAGATTTGTGAATCATTGCATTTGCTTCCTGTTGTATACAGTATACAAAGACCTGTTGAAGAAAAGTCACATGAGACACACACCAACACATCTAGAAGAAGTAAATTATTCACAAAAAAAACCCTGCAAAAAATAACATGGATCTGCTTTTTCAAAATTAATATGGGTAACTGCAGAGCCAACATATGCCCCCTACTGTCAAAGACGGCTGCGGCCTGAGGAAAAGTTTTCATCCACTTTTCCTGATTGTAAATGCCTGCATCTGAGATATGTCTCGGTCTGTGGTTTTTCTTTATTAAAAATTAAAGACTGCCTCAGTCTATAAAAAAGTTAGATCTCATTCCGGTGAGCTTCTGGAAACTACTTTTAGAAGAATAGTCAATAAAGATTTCTTAATAATTCTAGTAATGTATTTGTGCCGTATACTGTTTAAAACAAAGATATTTAAAGCCTAACCTCAAATTCTACGGCAATGCAAAATGTCAATTCCAGTTTAAATATTAGTTTTGCAGTATGCCATTATTTTAATGCGACAAGAGCAAATTTCAATGAAGTTTTCTATAGCGCAAAATTTTAAGAGCAGGGCTCCACATAGAATATTCACTACAATCTGTCTTTGTTCATGTAGAAGAGATCCTGGCTTTGCCTTGAGGGAATTTGATTCAAAAGAGGCATATTGATTTCTTTGTTCTGGGAAAATAACAGAAAACCAGGGTTTTATATAAGATTACAAGATAAGGATAAAAATAGCTCAAAGGCTTGATATTCTGGGTTTACAGATATATAATATATGTAAAGATTTAGACAGAATCCCAGTAAGAAGTGAATATTTTTCAAGAGTTAGACTAATGAATTTGACTAGTTAATTCTTTTACTATTTTATTTTTATTAATAACTTTAATCTATTTTCAGTAATTACCGGTAGTATAAAATTCTTCATCAGTGATGTAATAAGCAATATTTCCTAGAATAGGGCTGTGGGGGAGGGATATCATAGTAAAAAGTAAAAAAGTCCGGAAAAAGACTTATCAAGTCCATCAAGTCCAACCTTTAAGAATTAAACAAATGTTTTTTCCCCATACCCGTGGTGAGGTGACATACATTTTTATTTTTTCTTAAATTTATTCATTGTACCGTTTTAAATGGTGTTTGATCTTAGGTAGGGATGAGCATACCCGAACTTCCCGCCTGGGTTCAAGTGTGCTCTGCGCAACCCAGACATATTGCCAGATTGGCTGCTGAACAATCAATCTAGCAAATTAACACCACTAGCTAGTAGCCAATGACAGCAATGGCTATTAGTGAGGTGCATTCATTTGCTGGATATGTATTAAAACTAAATAAAATTATATACATTTTGTATACCCATGTCGTGGTGACCATGTTTCATTTGGGTTACACAGTGAAAGCCGTAAAAACCAAGCCCATAAGAAAATGGAAATTTTCACTGCATTTGCAATTTTTTTCCCACTTCCCAGTACACAGCATTTAATATTAAATACCGTCACTACAAAGTGCAATTTGTTACGCAAAAAACAAGCTTTCACACAGCTCTGTAGATGGAAAAAAATTATAGATTTTTGAAGGTGGGGAGTAAAAATGGAAAACACAAAAGTGAAAAAGGGCCTGTCTTTTACATATATTGTATTGAAATTATTCTATCTTAGGCCCCATTCACATTATTCCATGATCAGTCCGTGATCACGGCCGGGACGAGTGCCGTGCCATGCCATGGACTGATCAATATTCAGGGGATTGAACTCTGTTGATTATATTGATATATGGTGCATGCAGTTCTTATTATCGATATGTAGTAGAGCCGTTGTTGGTCACGCTGCACATTGGTCATGTTATGTCCAATGTCAAGTTAAAGTAACATTTTTGAAAATATATAACATTTTTAATATTTTCTACAGTTTACTGCTAATTGTATGTAAGGCTTAAAGGGGTATTACTACAAAGACAAGATTATAAAAAATAAAGCATTTCACATATGTAATTCCAACCGGTCTCTATCAGTCCTGGTGTACACAATTTTGGTTGCTCTGGGTTCCAGCTATAAATCTTCTTCTGTCTAAGGTCGGGTATTCCAGATTCTTCTCATGAAAATCTCCTGTATGCTCGCTGCAGGCTCTCTCTGCACTCTAGCCCCTCCCCACTACATTCCAAGACAAGCTCACACATACACACTCGGATACTAGTAAAATGTTCAGAAGCTAAATTAAAGTGTATATAAACCCTGTACCCTGATTTAACTGCTTTGTCAGCACACAGCACACATTGATTGTGTCTGCTTAGAGAGTCCCTGCCCACACTGCCCATAAGTAAGTTATAGGAACTAAAACAGCAGTAAAACTGAGTAAGGCTACATTCACACTACAGTATGGGGGACGTATATACGGCCGATATACGTCCCCCATACACTTCTATGGGCTCACGGCCCTGTACGGGAGCGGTACGGTGCAGCACACGTGCGGCACCGTACCGCTCCGTAGCCCGGGGAAAGATAGGACATGTCCTATCTTTCCCCGTATTACGGTGCCGTGCGCCATAAATTCCTATGGAGAGGGGCGGGGGTGAGCTGCGCTCACCTCCTCCTCCTCTCCCCGCGCTGCCGTGTGCCCGCCGTGCTACGGTGCGGCGGGCTCACGGCAGTGTGAATTTAGCCTAAAATTGGGAAAACAAGTTCACATCTCTTTTAGGTCGGCAGTTACTTGCATCAGTTAGTGTACCTTGTCTCCTTTGCGTTTTGAAAATGCAAAGCAGCAGCCATGGAGAGGAAATTTGCATCATGTTAACAAAACATGATGTTGGCGCAAAGCGTTTACATTGCGTTGTCATTGATTGAACACATAGAACAGGTGAGGTCATTCCAACGTTTATACTGAAGTAAGGTATAATGGAAATACTACACCTGTTCTCTGCGAGACAAAACACTTGGGGCCACATTTATCACTTTTGTACACCTAAGTGTAGTAGTTGCGCCTAAATTCGGGCGCACTGTTTTGCCAGAATTATCACAAGCTACAACCATCTGTGATAAGTATATTTTCTGCCTCTTATTAATCACTTTACTTTAACACAGTTTAGGCGCAATTTTGGCGCAGTTTAGGCGCAATGTTAGATTCGGGCACTTACATGTCATCCTGCTACAAGCTCCTCTCTGCTTCTCCCACATCCCAGAATGAAGATAACACTCACAGAAGCACCCAGGTGTGTGACACCCAGCACCCAGTGACCTCCTCAGCAGTGGCTTCTCCTGGAGGGGATCCCCCAATGCTGGTCTCCTGCTGCACCCCTGTAATTCTGCACAGTATCCCCCTCAGACACTGTGCAGAATTACATGGGGGACACTTGTATGTAGTATCTGCTAAATTCTGCAAACTTGTGCAAACTTCTCTTCTCTCTTGCTGTGAGCTCAGCGTTTTGCAGAATATTTTGTAAATAGAAGGTGATGAACTGTAAATAGAGTCTGCAGCTCCTGTCTGCAGAGCATCTAATGTATCTATTATATGTTCTAGTGTCTGGCTGACCTTTGCTGCTAGAAATGAGCAGTTCTGCAAAGGGGCTCAGTGCTTTCTTCTCAGATAACGCCACCTTCGGGCTGGAGTGTTTTTGCGCCCGTTTTTGCGCCTAAATGCAAAAGTCGCACGTGATGAATATCATTAGGCGCAGCAAAACATCTGGAATTGAACAATAGATGAGGGAAAGGTGGTTATTTTAGCTGCGCGGCTAATTTGACGTTTAATCGCAAAAATGGCGCAAAAACTGTGCGCCTAAACGAAAAGTCGCAAAAACAACAGAATAAACAAGTGATAAATGTGGCCCTTGGTTTTGGCTGAAAATAACTGCAGACTACAGTTCCTGTTTGCAATGCGTTTGGAAATGCAAAGCAAATGTCTGGGGACGGGGCTTGGCCCCATTGCGATTGATAGATGCCGCAAATGATAGAGCAGGACCTTTTCTTGCCCAAATTTGCAGATTACCAATTTTAATGGACATTAAAAATGGGTGTTACATTTTGTTAACAATGTACAGAAAATTAAGCCATCTCAGTAAAATCAGTTGTGTAAAAATAAAAGAAGCTATCTGTTTTTTTCACTATTCTCATTACATTTGTGCAAAATAAGGAGGTTTTAACATACATCCGATATGGCTCCTCCAGCTCCCTTATGGATAAATATTATAACCTGCAAATAATTAATTAGTTTTAAATACCAAACCTGTGAACTTTTTCTTCATATCTGTGCAGTGTGTGGCTTCCCAAATTGTAGTCAGGTCATACTGTACACAAGGACAGGTAGGAGCTATATGCATTGAGAAGTATTACAGAAGCAGGGGTGGACCCCTAAACCCTTTACCAGCAGCAAAGACTTACCGGTAACACCCTCGATTGGTGCTAGCTAGATAGGATCGATCAGACAACCTAGGTTTAAAGTACCTTGGGGAGTCTGAAAAATAGTAAAAATAAAAAAGTTTAAAAAAAATTATAATAAAAAAAACTACAAATTCAAATCACCCCCCTTTCCCTAGAACTGATATAAATATAAATAAACAGTAAAAAACATAAACACATTAGGTATTGCTGCATCCAAAAAAGCCCGATCTATCAAAATATAATAATGTTTTTTCACTGCATTTTACCTTAACGGAAAAGAGCGCCCAAAGTCGAAAATGGCACTTTTTTGCCATTTTAAAAAATATAAAAAATTCTATAAAAAGTGATCGAAAGGTTGTACAGTCCTAAAAATGGCAGCATTGAAAACGTCACCAAAAGTCACAAAAAATGACACCACCCACAGCTCCACAGCTCTATATACCGAAATATGAAAAAGTTATTAGCGCCAGAAGATGGCAAAATCAAAAAAGATTTTTTTTGTACAGGAAGTTTTTTTTGTAAATGTATGAAAACATTCTAAAACCTATACAAATTTGGTATCCACATGATCGCACTGACCCAAAGAATGAAGAAGACATGATATCTGGGGCGCACAGTAAAAGCCGTAAAATCCATGCCCACAAGAAAATGGCACAAATGTGTTTTGTGACCATTTTCACTGTATTTGGAAGACAAGATCTTTACTTGAAAAAAGAAAAAAGTTATAGATTTTTGAAGCTGGGGAGTGAAAAATGGAAGTGAAAAAACTAAAAAGGGCCAAGTGGTTAAGGGGTAAAAATAGGTTACAGGCAGTCCCCGGGTTACATACAAGATAGGTCTGTAGGTTTGTTCTTAAGTTGAGTTTGTATGTAAGTCGGAACTGTATATTTTATCGTAATCCCAGCCAGAACTTTTTTGGTCTCTGTGACAATTGGATTTTAAAAATGTTGGTTTGTCATAAGAATCAATATTAACACTAAAGCTTCATTACAGACACCTGTGATAACTGTTACAGCTGATCATTGTAGCCTAGGACTAAAGTACAATAAATTACCAATATCCAGAGGTCCGTTTGTAACTAGGGGTCGTATGTAAGTCGAGTGTTCTTAAGTAGGGGACCGCCTGTATATTGTAAAGTTGTCCTTTTCTTGCATAAATTAGAGGTTAGAGGTTTTAAAAACAAGAAATGATAAATTGAAGACAACTCTTTAATGTAAGACATTTAAAATCTTTCTGAGTAAAAAAAAATTTGGCTAGCTGCTTTTCTCTTACTTGGATTGCAGTAGAGAGCACAGGGTATAAGCTATTAACAGAAAAGGACCAATGTTCCTCGGCAATATCAGTATTTCCTCGTTTTCTGATTTCGGCATGGGGGTCATTAAATATGGATTTCAAAGAATATCAAAAAATTGTGTTATAGTCAACAAAATGGAAATGCAAAAGCGGACTTCAGATGCCAGGACCTGTTTCTCAATGTCTGATCTACTTTTTCTATAAAGCAGCAAATTATTTCTTAGATTGGATTCAGCAGATATGAAGGAAATACATTTTCATGTGCTTTTGTATATTTTAACACATTTGCAAGGAAATAAACTTGAGTAAAATAGCATCCAGCGCTCCTTCAGCAGAAAATATAATAGCACTGTCCGCAGTGCTGGAATTTTGTAAATAGGACTAACTAAAAAGTAAAAAACAAAACACAACGATAATAACTAGACCTCCGCAGTAATATATTAGGGGGTAGTTATTAAGTCTATTATGCCAGGGGCTAATAAAAAAATTTTTTTGGTTCTTAGAAGGTCATTAATCTAGGTAAATGCAGATGAACAACAAATTCCAATGTGTCATTATTTAACAAAAATAAAGCATAAAGTCATACTCAAAACATGAAGTACCCCCATGAATCAATAGTTGTAGAGCCACCTTTAACGGCAATAACTCGATATAATAATAACTCGACTATATCTAGCATCATTTTGGAAGGATTTTGACCTGGTCTTAATTACAAAAAGAATCCAAAATTTTCCATGCACAGAGCTTTAAAAGGGCTTTTTTCATGGAGAACAAATTGTACTTCCTAGAAACATATTTAATATTCAATGCCTCATACTGGGAATCTGGAGAAAAATTCCAAATGTGATGAAATGAGAGAAAAAAACCATTTACATAATGTGGCTGTGGGCTTTGATTTTGCGGCTCACCTCCCCTTTATTACATACTACATTTATATAGGTTTTTAAAAATGTTTTAATACATGTTTTAATAATGTTTTAAATAATAACTCTTTGCCATATTCTGACACCAATAACTTTTTCCATACTACGGTATATGGAGATGTGTAAGGTGTAAATTTTTTGCGGGATGAGATGGAGCTTACATTGCTGCTATTTTGGGGACTGTACATCCTTTTGATCACGTTGTATTAACATTTTTGTGAAGCAAATTAGTAAGAAAGTGGCGCGCAATTGGGTGCTATTTTCGGGGTTTCAGCGGTGGGAATAATCATTTTATATTTTGAGATCTGGAATTTTGGGATGTGGCGATACTTAACGTATGATGTTTTGTTTATTCTTTTATTAGTTATAGGGAAAGGAGGGTAATTTTAGGTTTTATGTTTTTTTTAAAAAACATTTTTGGAACTTTTCAATTTTTACTAGTTAATTCTAGACCCTCAATGATACTTGAACCCTAGGGGGACTGATTGTTCCTACCATATACTGCAAAACTTCTGTATTGCAATATTTAGCAGTTTACTTATCTCTAATTGTCTGTCACTGGGCATATCAGAGAAGCCATGGAGTCTAGGAGAACTCCCCAGTTTTAAATGCCACCTGCAAAGCTTTGCCTTCGATCGCCAACCCTGTAAGGTCAATGGACGTGTAACGTCACACTATTCATAGTTGGCGGAATAGAGGCGTTTATTTGTGTGTGAACTGTGGCTTAACTGTGGTTTATCTGCTTTAGGCAGGGCCCTAGCCTGTAGGGACGTCGCCGGGTGAGTTCGCCACCACTTACCCAGCCTGACAGCTAGCGCCAAGCCTGGTTGTGGTAGCGTTGTTTGCTGCACAGGTACTGACAGCAGGTTAATCAAATCAAAAGCTTTGCATTGCGCATTTAAGTGATTAAGACTTATGAACCGTCCATGATCTGTGTTAGGGCCCTTCCACACTAGCGTTTTTCACGCGCGAGTTCAGCGCGTGCTTTTGACGCGCAGAACTTGCATTGCACTCTGTCCCATTGTTTCCAATGGACCTTTCCTCATTTGCTTTTTTTTTTCGAGCGTGCTTTCGTTTGTTTTGACGTGCATCAAAATCGCAGCATGCGTTTCCCGCGCGTTTTTCCCGCCCCATTCAAGTCTATGGAGACGCATCAAAAATGCATTGCACTCGCAAGCATTGCAAGTGCAATGCGAGTGCAATATGTTTTAAACGGATGGGTTGCTAGGTGACATGAATAATTTCCCTGCTCGAGATCGAGCATTTAATAAAAAAAACACAGTGAAGAACAGTGAAGAATAGAATAAAAACAGTGAACACAGTGAACACAGGATCATTTAAGTGAAAAACACAGTAAAGAACACAGTGAAGAATAGATTACAGATGTTCGGCACATCTGCTTACTTGTCGGGAGATACACGCGGAACGGTGCGAACAAAATAGCATGTGAAGAACAATATATATGTGTGTGAAGAACACATTGCAGATGTTTCCATACAACGCGTGAAAAACGCAAAAACGCTAATGACTCCAAGGAAAAATGGAACAAAAACGCAGCCAAAAAACGTCAGTTTTTCACGCATTGCACCCTGACGTGAAATGCAACGCTAGTGTGGAAGGGGCCTTAGCGTTGGGTTTACGTACGGAGTGGGCTCAGACCCTTCTCCTTCATACCCCATTCTGAATGGTGTGCTATAATAGTACATAATATGTCAGGAAGAGGTTACATAAATAATGAAACAGTATAATTTGTCATGTGTTGTACATCCTAGTTTGAATTTACTTAATTTAAAAAGGACCAACATTTTTTTTTTAAATTAGGGGGTCATGTGTATTTTCATTTTCTGTTAATTTGTTGCATTGTTTTGACACATTCTCCGTTTGCACCTATGTGTGCGCCAAATTGACATAGACTTTTCTAAAGTTACTTAGATACAGATCCTTGCTGCGACAAATTCATCATTGCTTTACGATGTTTCTGTTGCTTTGTGCCAAAATTAAAGGGGTTTGCCTATGAAAGAAAATTCTCAAATTTCATCCCCTAGTGATGTTTACACAATAAAGGTCATTTTTAACCCGTTACTTTACAGTTATACTGAGTTTGATTGCTGTTTTAGCTCCTATAATTCAGTGTTAGTCAGTGTAAAATTCCAGAGTCTCTAAGCAGTCAAATTATGATCCCAGATACATTATGCTTTGTGAGATGCTCTGTGCTGACAATGTGGTTAGATTATCAGGGTACAGGTTTATATACAATTTCATGTAGCCTTTGAACATTTTCTAGTATCTGACACATAGAAAGAGAGATGAGACAGATTGGAGATGAGAGATGATGAGATCCATGAGATTCATATTACACATGACATTCTAAGCTCTGCTCTAACAGCCATAACATACACATAGCCCTGCTATGCCTCCCTCCCAATCGCCTGGATAAAGACCTTATATGTGTCTAGCTTGTGGATTTACTCTCCTCAGGATGTGCTTGCTGGCAGGAAGTCTCTGTGTGAGCTCGTCCTGGAATGCAAGGATGGGGACTGGAGTGCAGAGAGGAGCTCAGTGCAGTGTCAGACAGGAGAACAATATGTCTTCCCGACCCAATATGTCTTCAGAAGATTAACGGTCGGATCCAGGGGCAACCGAAATACACCAGGATTGATAGAGACAGGTTGGAATTATATCTGTGAACTGCTGTATTTTTTTTATAACAGTGAATTAGAGAATGTGTTGTTTTGTTATCCTGAGTATATTTAAGAATCATCTCTTCATGGGACTTTCTGTTTAGATGTACAATTGATCTCAAATCTACTGCAGTGTCCAACAAAGTTGCCAACACACATAGCATAAGAACACAGCAAACAGATATATTAAAGGACCAATGTCTCTTTATTAGATCTTAAAGGGAAGCGGAGCTCCAAGGACAATCATAGAACTGTCCAAAGGAGCTACCTCATGATAAATTCTGCCCATTTAACTCATATATTGTATACTTATCTCTTTGTCATGATTGTATCTGAAGAAGATTGAAAACCCTGGTGCATGGGCAGCACGGTGGCTCAGTGGGCAGCACTACAACCTTGCAGCGCTTGGGTCCTGGGTTCATGTCGCATCCAGGTCAACATTTGCAAAGAGTTTGTTTGTTCTCTCCATGTTTGCGTTGGTTTCTTCAGGGTCCTCTAATTTTCTCCAACATTCCAAAAACATACTAGTAGGTTGAATACATTGTCCCCATGGGGACAGGGACTGATATGGCAAAGCTCTGTGCAGTGCTGCATAATCTGTGTGTGCTATATAAATAAATAATTTTTATTATTAACATCAGAGATATCCTTTGTAGTTAAAAATTTTACTTCCTTCTCCAGTGTATGTAGGTTATCAGGGAAGTTTGAAGCAGTTTGAAAATAATTTTTTCAGATATTTCAAAGAAGGTCTACTTCCAATTACACATTAGGGTTATTCATAGAGAAAACAGTTGGAATTTTAGCAGCTTACAAAAAAGTTTTAGATGGAGCAGATGCATGCTGAAGTTCAAATGAGTATTTTCTCATCCGTTAAAATCTCATCAACAAATCTGTTATGAATTTTTTTTTGCTAAACTTTGACAAATTTACTTTCACGGAGGTTAAGAGTTTAGAAATATTAAAAGTAAGACGACTTTACATTTAGAAACCTTTTGTTCATTTTGTTTTTTTTATTATGCAAATTCGCGACAGCTATTTAGTTCTTTGCAGCTCTATTACTTTGCATCTTAAGAATAGAATTAGAAAGAAAAACACAATTGAGCTGCATATATTTGAATTCTTTTGAGCGTTTTTTTTTAGAAAACTAGAGAAAGCCAGGCAATAAAAGACATGACAAGTGGATTAAGAATGCTATATGCTCATTTTGTATTCAGGATTATTAGGAATTATTCATAGATCCATTGCCATATTTCAGGCGGATAATACATTTTATTTTCTGGTGAGTGGTGAAACTGCACTCTTAATTTCCATGTATAATTTGCTATTGTTCTAGTGAATTACACTACTTTATAAAAGCATATTTTTACAGTCTCTGTGAGTCTACAGACGTTTAGTAGCTTGCCGTGCTTAGCTGGAATTATGCGTTGAATTGAAAGATGTTAGAATGTGCTTTTCAACTTTCTTGGCTAAAAAGACAACCACTTAACCAGCCTGTTTTATCTTTGTGAAGCTGACATCCCCCCAAGCTAACAATCCTCATAAGCATTTATCTAACAATTTCACCATGACTTTTTAGTGAATCATAAAAATCAACTTCATCCATGAAAGATGAAAGACCACCAGAGCTTTTCTAAATATCATAATCATGAATGTAAATTACAGCGTTAGGTGTGCTAATCTTTTCTGTGAACTTTACACTTGCAATGTGGTCGGAGGTATGTGTTCTTAGAGTGGTGGAGGATAAGCTCTTTTTAGGATTACTGACTTCAAATGCTTTATATTTTATATTTCCAGGAGGCCAGACATTCACTCTAATTCTATTACATTAAAATGTCAGTATCTCCCATATATTGCTTCTCTCTTTAACACAGTATTTCTGCCAGACAATGTCTGCTTAATAATGCCCGGTGAGCTACAAAACACATTAGGGGACATTTACTTACCGGGTCCTGCAGAGTTCATGAAAGTGTGATCCACGACCCTTAGTAAATAAGCCCTATTGGGGGAGATGTATTAATGTGTCGGTCTTTAGACCAGAGCAGAGTAGAAGTAGACAGTTGGGGCAGATTAATCCCTTTGTTTGACGCTGGATGATTAATCTGGTGCAGTACAGGACTGGTGAGTTGTACTTCAGTTAGTTGGTCTAGTTTGCAGCACCACAACTAAACCAGGACAACATTTTTTGATGCACGGGCTGGTAGAAGACACGTCCCGAGACACAAGCCAGAAAAAACTGCCTAGAATGGTCTAAAACATTCAATAAATGTGGCTCAGGGCATTTCAGGTGCAAATTACTTGACTTTTCTGGCATAAACAGATTTGTACATCTTCTACATTCTATTACACAATGGATCTCTAGAAACAGGTGGAATATGTGTTTCAGGCTCCTGTGATAAGAAAAAAATATCCTTTAACTATATGAGAAATATGTGGGGGAAGTATTTTTTTTTCCTTTTCATGCCAATATCTATTTTTTTTAAAGCAAAAGCCTAAAACCGACACGAAAAGTCGATCTGGAAGGCCAAACAGATGACCAAAAGAAGTTCACAACATCAAAGGAAGATGAAAACAATTCAACAGCAAAATTTAACTGGAAGGGTGAACAGAAGGAAATATAAAACTTAATTTTTAATACATAATACCTATAAAATTGTTTACAAACCAGAACCATACTCCATCGCAAAAGAACACATAGATGGAGAAAATGACCTCATAACAATGCACCAATGGACCCTGACATAGGGGATGTATCCCAAAAAACGTGGTTGCAACACAACTTACGTGGTAGCTTTAGGTGTAGTGGCTGTGTGTGGCTGTCCAGTGATGCAGATATGTACCTCCTTTACGGCATCAAATGTCTCCAATGTCACCGGCATCAAATATAATATCAACTCTTTTATCAACTGCAGATCTTGTGGTATGATATACCGAGCCATATGTGATTGCGGCTTCGAGTACATTGGTAAAACCAAATTGGAGCTTAGACGCAGATTTGGTGCCCATATCGTTGATGTCAAAAACAAGGATATTGCTCGCCATATGAACATCTTTCATGATGGCGATCTTAAAACAATATGCTTAATGGGCATTGATTCTGTTCTTCCAAACCCACATGGTGGGGACTCGGATAGATCCATTCTCCAATGGGAAACAAAATGTTTTTTTATGTGTGATACGGTCGCCCCCAAGTGATTGAACGAGGAGGTGATATTCACCTGCTTCATCTAGTGCCATACATTCACAAATGACTTGAATTCCCTTTCTAGTGCTACTTAAATCTGTATTTATGGCAACATCACAAATATATTCGTAAATAACTAAATAAACCTAAACCTCCTACTAAATGACAATAGACAATATACAAAATACAAGGGTCAGAAGGATGGATCTGGGAAAAAGGATAGAAAGTCCAAAAACACCACAGTCTGAATATATATATATATATATATATATATATATATATATATATATATGTCACATCGTAACAACTTTGTACTGTTATGTCACATATCGATATGCTAACTCAACCTAACATCCACATATTTGATAACTATTATGGTTCAAAGAACACTTCTGTTAGTTTACAATTTGTTAACAGCTATTTCTCGTTAGTGATCTCTATATAAGTTTCACATTTCATGCACGTTGGTAAGCCCCGGAAGAAGCCGAAAAGGCGAAACTCGGAGTCGGGCGAGCTGTACCGAACGTGCGATATTTGTATTCAAGGCCTTTTTTAATTATATGTTGTGTGAGTATATTGATTAGATGTTTATTATATTTTAAATTCAAAAACTCGCTGCACCATTGCGTCTTCTTTTCCTCTATGGGAGCGGAGTGAGCACTACCAAAGAGTGTGACGAAAAACAGGAAAGCAAGAAGTTCCAGTCGGAAGACTGGACCCGTGCACCCGGAATTGGTCAGTGTTTGAGAGCTCCGTCCACAAGTGTGGGATAAAAGGGAGATGAACAGACTAACAACTAAGGAACTTATACCCTCACCTGTGTGCTGTGCAACATCAGGGAAGGGGTATTTGAACATTTTGGCAGTGACATTTTGAAAATCTAGTTGGAAAGACGTTGATGCGGTGAAAAAAACTTTGTTTAATATCACAAATATATTGTCTGGTGTTCTAATATGGATTATTGTACTTCGCTATTTGAGATTCACTGTTACCTCCTGTCTTCTATTGTGTATAATATTACGAGTCCTTATATATAGGGAAACTGTTTATTTTATCATCTTGATTTGCATATACTCTATGTCCCTTGTCCCTTTAATGCTTTAGCAAAAGAATGAATGTTGTATTACTATTACCTACATCATTTTCTCTTTACCTCACAGCCTTGCGTTAATTTTTTTTTATTTTGCATGTTCTCCCGTACACAATGTTTTGACTACTGCACACCAGGTTGTGTAAAGTGCTCTTCTGGTAATTTTCCCCCTGATCTATCTATATGGTCTATTCTAGGCATAAAATAACATACATTCCTGCTAGTGGGTCTTCACACACAGTGGGGGTCATTTACTAAGGGCCCGATTCGCGTTTTCCCGACGTGTTACCCGAATATTTCCGATTTGCGCCGCTTGTACATGATTGCCCCGGGTTTTGGCGAACGCGATCGGATTGTGGCGCATGGGGGGCCGGATGCGCGCGACAGAAATCGGGGGGGGCGTGGCCGATACGAAAACCCGAAGTATTCGGAAAAAAACCGCCGCATTTAAAAACCGAAATGTGTCGCTTGGGAGCGCTCACCTTACCCTTTATGGGATGTGCATTCCGGGGCGTTAAGATTATTTTCGGCGCGGCAGCGCACCTGGTGGAAGGCGGAGGAACTACCATCTTAAATCCCAGCCGGACCCGAATCCTGTGCAGAGAACGCGCCGCTGGATCGCGAATGGGCCGGGTAAGTAAATGTGCCCCAGTGTGTATGAGCACAGGAGCACTTAATCTGTGCCCAATTGGACTGAGTCTAACAGGTCACTTAGCAATCCAGAGCGACGCTGTTGACACTCTCGGCAACACCTACTGCCTGCATCATAAAAAGGGTTGTCATCGTTTGGTAGTAGGTCATGTGACGCTGCATCATACTCGACCGCTCAGGTGACAGCATGTCACACTTGACCGGCCATGTTACGATAACGTCACTTCCGGTTTCGGGCTTGTGACGATGATGTAACTTCCGGTTTCGGGCATGTGACGATGATGTTACTTCCAGTTACGATCATCTGATTTTTGGAGCGGATTGGAAGAGAGCACTGCGTGAGGTGAGCTATACGCATGCTCCTATTTGTCTCTGTTTACAATTTAGCCACGTTATAGGTGAGGGCCTAGCACAGCTGTGATTGCGGTGCTATGTCTATGTTGGCAGATATACAATATCCAAAAAATGAGGCAGCACTCCCAAGTGAAAGTGAAAAAAAGGAAGGGTTTATTCCAAAACCAGTGACGTTTCGGTGTTTATCACCTTTTTCAAGGTGATAAACATCGCTGGTTTTGGAATAAACCCTTCCTTTTTTTCACTTTCACTTGGGAGTGCTGCCTCATTTTTTGGATATTGTATGCATGCAAGTCTTTTACCAGGACTGGTGAGTCTCTGCACCCCCCCTTCTTAGGGGATCCTTTTTGACACTGTGCTGCTGTGGACTTTTTTTTTCTATGTTGGCAGATAGCTATCTAAGCTCTTACCCCCTAGCTACCGCCCCCGATGCCGCCTATTTGTGTGACTATCGGCTTGATGTCATAGGTGGGGGTGATTCCTGGTATGGGCGGATGATTTTAAAACCATCACTTTACACCTTGTCATGGCCGCCATCAGCATACACCATTGTGTCTCTTTATGGACCACTGTCCTAGGCATGTCAAGTGTGTTATCTTTAATGCACTCTGTCACATGTTTCCCTGATGAAGGACCCCCCTCCTTGGTGGGTTTGGAAACGCTTTGGGAAGATTTTTGTAGGCAGCCATAGAGTTATCTCAGTTAATAGGGACTTCACGATACTGTCCTTGTTAGAACGGGAGTTTTTTTCTGGGGAACAGGGAAAGAATAGCTACAGGGAGATCTTAAATGCAGTACTTCCATCTACCCCTGGTCTGCGACCTCCTGTGGCAGCTACACCCTGTCTACCAGTGTACCATACGGGCTCCTGCTCTTCTGTATGGGTGAGATCATTCCTTTTTTCATTTGTATTATTGTTGATTAGATCCTCCATATTGCATACATACATTTTTTTAGAATATATATCCGGTACAAAAATTGCCTTCTTACTTTTCTTTGTAATATGAAGATACAGGTTAGAGGTCAGAAATAGAATCGATAATATGTCTGTAATTGTCAGTGGCAGAAACACTGACTCCTCCATAACAATGTACCACTACAACACTATCCTCTGCACCAAAGAAATTATATCCATGTAACTTTATCTAGAGATAAGTGTAGACATGTATTTAAATAATGTACTAAGTGGAGAGATACTAAAAGGATCAATTACTTACCTACACCTACACCTTATATTACATAGTGATGAATGAAAGCAAGTTAAACAGGTGCTCAGGTGAATAAGATAAACTTTTAGATGTTTGCCTGATGTTCTATTAGGATTGAAGAACCTGGAGGAGCATCTAGATCAAATTTAAGCCTTAGGTACTGGTGACACTTCTTTGCAGTTTGCCATTTTCTATATCTGCTTGATTTGCCATGTAGATTATGGAAAATAATGTGGGGGCTTTTCGCTTACTAGGTTTTAAATTCACTGGAGCATTGAAATGAAATCTTAATTTAAATAGGGGTTCAAGGAGGATATAACATTTTTATGTCCCTGTTGAGACACACAAAAGGACAAAAACTACTCATTCAGAAGATCGATAAGAATATTTTTGTTTTATTTTTAAACCATTCTGGATCCCTCCTACAGAAGACTGCATTGACTTTATTTCATTACATATAGATTTAGGGCCCTATTGAAGTATATATTAACCCCTTCCTGCCGCAGCCCTTTTTCGTTTTTGCATTTTCATTTTTCACTCTCCACCTTCAAAAATGTATAACTTTTTTATTTTTCCATGTACAAAGCTGTGTTATGGTTTATTTTCTGCATAACAAATTACACTTCAAAATGGTGGTATTTAATATTTCATACCGTGTACTGGGAAGCTGGAAAAAAATTCTAAATGCAGTGAAATTGGTGAAAAAATGTATTCGCACCTTATTTTTGTGGGCTTGGATTTTTCAGATTTCACTGTACGCCCCAAAATGACATGTCTACTTTATTCATTGGGTCAGTACAATTATGGGGATACCAAATTTGTATAGGATTTATAATGTTTTCATACATTTACCAAAATTAAAACCTCCTGTCCGAAAAATTTTTTTTGGGATTTTGCCATTTTCTGGCGCTAATAACTTTTTTATACTTTGGTGTACAGAGCTTTGGAAGGTATAGTTTTTAGCAACTTTTGATGACGTTTTCAATGTTATCATTTTTAGGACTGTTTGACCTTTTGATCACTTTTTATAGAATTTTTTATATTTTTTAAAATGGCAAAAAAGTGCCATTTTCGACGTTGGGTGCTATTTTCCATTACGGAGTTAAACACAGTGAAAAACCTTTATTATTTTTTGATAGATCGGGCATTTTCGGATGAGGCGATACCTAATGTATTTATGATTTTTGCTGTTCATTTGTATTTACTCTGACCAGAGCTCTGACCATCCTTTATAAATAGAGATGAGCGAACATACTCTTCCGAGCTTGATTCCCGTTCGAGCATTAGCGTACTCGAAACTGCTCGTTGCTCGAACGAATACTTCGCCCGCTCGAGAAAATGGCAGCTCCCGCCATTTTGCTTTTTGGCGGCCAGAAACAGAGCCAATCACAAGCCAGGAGACTCTGCACTCCACCCAGCATGACGTGGTACCCTTACACGTCGATAGCAGTGGTTGGCTGGCCAGATCAGGTGACCCTGGGATAGACTAGCCGCTGCCCGCGCTGCTCGGATCATTCTGTGTCTGGATGCCGCTAGGGAGAGAGCTGCTGCTGGTCAGGGAAAGCGTTAGGGTGTTCTATTAGAATAGTGTTAGGCAGGAGTGATTCAACAAGAACCCAACAGCCCTTCTTAGGGCTACAATAACGTTATACTTTTTTTTTTTTATTTGCAGCTAGTACCATATTGTGAGGAATTTGCAGGGGGACTTGCTACCGTTGTGTTTAGCTCTTAGTGACACACATATCCACCTCAAACACCAAAGTGGGAAAATTTATTAGGGTTTTGATTTCAATTAGGCACAGTCTGGCAGTTTCTTTTTATTTTACGTTTCACTCTCCTGGACCCACGGTACAAGCAAAATCTTTCCACTCTCATCCCTGGAGAGGAAAGGAGTGTGAGAATGCATGAATACCAGCAGGCCCTGGTGCACAAGCTGAAACAGTATTTCCCTTCTGACAGCGCTAGCGGCAGAGTGCGTAGTTCTGCGGGACAAGTAGCGAGGGAGAGTAGGCGAGCAGGCAGCTTGTCCAGCACTGGCAAGGGTACGCTTTACAAGGCTTTTGCCAGCTTTATGTCACCCCAGCAAGACACTGTCACCTGTCCCCAGTCTCGGCAGAGTAGGGCTGATCTTTACAGAAAGATGGTGAGGGAGTACGTAGCTGACCATACCATCGTCCTAAATGATCACACAGCTCCCTACAACTACTGGGTTTCAAAGCTGGACATGTGGCACGAACTGGCGCTGTACGCCTTGGAGGTTCTTGCCTGCCCTGCCGCTAGCGTCTTGTCCGAGCGGGTTTTCAGTGCAGCTGGTGGCATCATCACCGATAAGCGTACACGCCTGTCGACTGACAGCGCTGACAGGCTGACGCTTATTAAGATGAATAAAGCCTGGATTTCTCATAATTTCCAATCTCCACCAGGTGAAGGAAGCTCAACCTGAATAATTTATCCACTCCTCCTCCTCCTCATTTTCCTCCTTCTCCTCCTCTTTGTACACTAAAGCAGAGGAAACTGGCTATTTTTTGACAGGGCCCACTGGCTCTAGCTATAGTACTTTATGCATTTAATTTTTCTGGAGGGCCACCTACCTGGTCCTCTGTTTTAAACAATTTTTTGGACTGCCACATACAGGCACTATCCAAATTAAATTGTCTCCATAGCAGCCTCCACACGTTGTCTCCATTGCTACCTCCAAAAGTCGTCCATATAGCTGCCTCCATACATCGTCCCCTTATCAAACGAGGTGTCTAAGGTATAACATTTACTGATATTATTTCAGCGCTTCTTGCGCATCTGTTTACATTCCCCTCACCCGCCATATCCTAAACTTATAAGAACGCTACTACACTTGATCTTATACAAAAGGTTCTCTTAGAAGTGCTGTTTGGGGAGTAGCCTAGAGACAGGGGCTTGGATTGGCGAAAGCTCGCCTGGCAGCGGAGCGCCAGCTCCATGCGGATCATGCGCTTCTTGCGCATCTGTTTACATTCCCCTCACCCGCCATATCCCAAACTTATAAGAACGCTACTACACTTAACTTGGTGCAGGCTGGGACCGAGTCTGATCCTGGGGCTGGTCATATACTGCCGACGCAGAGGATTGCGGGGCCTACCTCGGTCCAGGTCTCAAAGGCCTAGTATACCTCCTCCTCCTCCCACCCCTCCTCCACCTCCTCCTCCTCCGAATTACCATCCGTGGCCATGGCGCCATCAGTCGGTAGCTCTAGGCACAGCAGCAGTGCCGTCGCTAAGCGACAGCAGGCGGTGCTCAAACTGCTGAGCCTAGGCGATAAAAGACACACCGCCCAAGAGCTATTACAGGGCATTCCACATCAAACTTGTTAACTTTGTCGCCACCCTGCTGTGTAATCCACAAAATATACTGGCAAACTTTTATCATTTACCGATATTATTTCAGCGCTTCTTGCGCATCTGTTTTCATTCCCCTCACCCGCCATATCCCAAACTTATAAGAACGCTACTACACTTGATCTTATACAAAAGGTTCTTAGAAGTGCTGTTTGGGGAGTAGCCTAGAGACAGGGGCTTGGATTGGCGAAAGCTCGCCTGGCAGCGGAGCGCCAGCTCCATGCCAAGATCCAACTAACATAGTTTTAACTGCAGCACCTTTAATCTACTACTAGTTCACTGCCTCCATACATGGTCCCCTTATCAAACGAGCTGTGTCAGGCAGAATTTTGGGTTGTTTTCATGGCTTCCATGTTAACTTTGTCGCCACCCTGCTGTGTAATCCACAAAATATACTGGCAAACTTTTATCATGTACCGATATTATTTGAGCGCTTCTTGCTCACCTCCTTTGGTTCCTCTCTGCCACCCATTGGTTTGAAGCCTGAGTCCATTTAGGGTATGTCGCCATGCCACTCTCTAGCCTGCAGCTGCTGCCGCTGCCTCTGCATGCCGTCCCCTATAGTGTCAGGGTCAATTATTGGATGTTTTAGATGCTATCTTGCTTCATTCTGTCACTCTGTCATGGCCATGCTGTTGCCCATAATTTTGGCATAATGGTGTGATTAAGCAGCCTCAGAGGCATCCATGCATGCTGCCCCTGCTGTTTCCTGTCCATTTCCGTGGTGTTTCCATCCTTTTCTGAGGTTCCCAGGTGTTTGGCCAAGCTTCCCTGTGCAGAGCCTTGGTCCCCTTGAAAAATGCTCGAGTCTCCCATTGACTTCAATGGGGCTCGTTATTCGAGACGAGCACTCGAGCATCGGGAAAAGTTTGTCTCGAATAACGAGTACCCGAGCATTTTAGTGCTCGCTCATCTCTATTTATAAATTCTTTATGAATCCAACAAAGTATATTGCTTGACACATCGATCCTTTTCAATGAGTATTGCAAGAATAGGTCACCATTCAGACAAACTCCATCGCGTTTCCCAATCCTCCTTCATTGCCATCTCTCTTTAAGACAATTTCACTAGAAGAAATACGTGTATGGATAGTGTAGTATATTATTTATAGTTTAAAATTTTATAAAAAAATATATTCACAAAATATTTGTAAAAATGCGCACATCTAGACATAAGCAGGACGCCAGTCACACATGTCCACCCGACCCTGGGTTTCACCATCACAGCTTTCCCCGGAAGAAGCTGTGTAAGCGAAACCCAGGGTCGGGTGGACATGTGCTAGCACCGATCGCGGGTGTTAACGGTAAGCCTTTGCTGCAATATGCAACAAAGACTTACCGACTATGGAGAGGGCTCAGCCCGTGAGCCCACTCCATGCACCCGCACCCAGTATGTGACGTACTATTACCTCACATGTCGGTAAGGGGTTAAAAATAATAACTAGCATTGGAACACAAAACAGGTATATAAAACCTGAGACAATGATAGAATTCAGTGGGATAATATTAATCTCATCAAGGTTTAATGTGATCATTCACAAGTTGGCTTTGCTCTGCTGGGGTGGAATTTGTGTATATAGTACAGACTTAAAAGGGTTGTCCTATCTAAGCAGGTTAGGCCCTATCCACAGGATAGTGCTTAACTTTCTGATCAGTGAAGGTTTTAGTGATGGTCTGATGTACCCCCGTCGTAACCCGAGATGACAGGACCAACCGGTTCCACATGCGCGGGCTGTCCCGTTCATCTCTATGGAGCTGAAGGAGATTGCTGAGCGCTATACTTGGCAATAAACTTGAAATGAAAGTAGGCACAGTGTATGTCTTCTGGTAAGCACATTATGAACCACTTCATATGGAATGCATCTTCCATTCTTAACTAACATTTACAAATTCTAAAAACCCACATAAGTCCAACCAGTTAAGTCACAGTGTGGACTAAGAATATAAGAATTTGTGGATGTGGGCACTAACAAGAATCAGTCTCAGACTTATTCACTATACATAAAAAATATATTTATTTTTATTCCCTATACACATAATGTTTTTATTCTAACTATTTATAAAAAAAATAATAAAATGATTTCAAACACAATTATCTGGGAAAAATCCCAAAAAGAAACAAGCATAAACTGGGTAAAAAGCATAAACTGCAAATAAGATTAAGACAACCATTGTGACAACTTACTGTTCTTTGTGAAGTATATGTTATATTAAATCACGCATGCGCAACATACTTGCAAAGATCAGGGCCATCTATCCTGGACTGCACGGAGGGGAAACTTTTCAGCGGAGCATCGGCATCTCCAAACGCCATCACGCAACACATGACAAAGCCGGTACAGAACCATTGGAGTAGACCACGAACGCTCCACACAGTGTTTCTAAGAAACCTCGGCACAACAAAACTTACACAAAGGAAGCTATAATAAGACAAAGCAGTGGTCCCAACTTCAAACCAACAAACCGTGGGTGCTCAATTCTACGACATTGGGGCACATTTACTAAGGGTCTGCGGACCGCATTTTGTCAGGTTTCCCTTTTTTCGTTTTGGGACGCATTTAACTGGGGTTTTTCGTGCATGCGATCGAATTTTGGAGCAATTGCACCGACTTTCATGCAACACAAAATGGGGGCGTGGCCATCGGACAACCCGACTGATTCGGTCTAAGCGCGGACTTTAACATTTAAATTGTGTCGCAAGCCCATGCACTTACATGCACCAGGAAGAAGAAGGTGAACTCCGGTGGACCTCAGCGGGAGAAGCAACACATGAAGGATATTGGACGCACGATCTTTTTGGTGTAAAGGGTCATCGTGGTAGCACACAAGACCAGACAGATAAAAATTGATAAGTGCCACTAAAGAAAGTTTTTTCATATGCACTAAGAATATGTAGGGACTCTATGGGGGTAATTTATCATATATTTTATCATCATAGCAGCATCCTGCGCAGAGTTTCTATCTAGAAATAAATGCAACCGGCAATTTTGATATATGAAAATTTACCGGCTGCAGGGAGTGTGCAGGCAAGGGGACAGGATGGCATCTCCATGCCCCACAAGTGAAGAGGTACCGTATTTTGGAATATATTCGGAAATACTAACTTTAAGCTAGCTTATGCCATTATTTCAGGGCTTCTACGCCAGTGTCTAGGCACAGAAGCCCTGATAAATATCCCCTAATATCTATATCCCTTAACTACTGTCCTGGTGTTTTACTGCCCAACATTTTTTAATGGTTCTTATAATGCCACATTTGATAGTATCAGATATTTGGAAAGATGACACCTCCTAGTACAGTATAAGATATTTTGAGAGACTGATAGGGTGTCATTGTGTTTTTTTTTGTCTGTGTTTGGTGTTGTTTTGGTGCAAATGCTATTTTAAGACTTTCCATTGTGCCAAATAAACATAGGACAGTGTAAAGTCACTGTGACACAGACCCTGCTTGCACCAAATTCATTATTTGCATTGACTAGTTTTCACAATTGGACTGAATTTATGAATTGGGACATTCCACTTAGGCGACTTTTGTGACTTTTTATGGGACTGTTGCAAACAACCCACATAGCATAAGAACACTGCCAACATATTTACGATGGGCAAAAAGCCACATTAATGTATCTGATGGCAGGGGAGCTCCAAAGACAGACATGTAACTGTTGCCAGTATTCTGTCTAATGATAAATTATCCCCATTATTTGTTTGCACACCAAACACACTTAAACCCTTACTGACGTGTGACGTAGTAATACGTCATGCGTCGGCTTATGGTGATTGAAGTGGGCTCACGAACTCCACACTCTCCAAACCCAATAAGTGTTTGCGCTGCCATCTTGGCTCGGATCATCGCTCCCTGTGAAATCATTGGGAGCTATGACAGCCTATGGTCACACAAATAGCTGTCTCTTTTCCCACCATTTATTACAATGTGCAATTGTAATAAATGGTGCTGTACAGTCCTAAAAATGGTAGCATTAAAAATATCATCCAAAGTCACAAAAAATTACACCACTAACAGCTCCATACACTGAAGTATGAAAAAGCTATTAGCGCCAGAAGATGGCAAAATGAAGATTTTTTTTGTACAGGAGTGTCAGGGTTCTTGGTCTGTGGACCCTCTGGACCACAGCAGGAGATGGTACTAGCCGAAACCTGGGAACAGGGTCTAACTGGCACCTGGTCTTCACCAGAGCCCGCCGCAAAGGAGGATGGTCTTGCTGCGGCGTGGTGCTGCCAGGTCGTTCCACAGGTGCGACTAGCCCGTGTTGGCAGCCAAGGTAGTAATGCAGAACACAGTCCGAGCCCGGGATGACAGCGGGAGTACAGCGTAGGAAGGAACACTGGAACTCACGGCAGGAACACAGTCGCTAGCACACCGAACAGGAACGCAGGAACAGGATCATGCGCGCGCAGCCTAGTCAGGACTGGAGCCGGATCGTGGAGAGGTAAGCGCGGGCCTGGGCACGGGGCAGCACCACAGATCCGAGATATGGAATGCGGGGGCACCTGGGACAAGGAGGTTTTAAGTTTTTTTTAAATGTATGAAAACATTATAGAAATTATATAAATTTAGTGTCCCCGTGTTAATAAAATAAAAAAAATAAAAGAAAGTTATCGATTTCTGAAGGTGGGAAGTGAAAAATGCAAAAACCAAAAAGGGCCTGGTTGTTTTTAAGAAAAAAATGCTTTAACATTATGCAAATGAGCCTGAGGGACTGCAGGCTCCATTAACATGGGATGGGAGCACCTCAGGCTCATTTACAGAATTTTAAAAGCCTTCTTGTGTAAAAACCCTGGACATAAGAAGCTAAAAGGAGAGCAGATTTTTCCAGAGAGGTGCGGACCAGTATGACCAGTATCATCCTGGTGGTAGATCAAGTTTAGGTGTATAAGTATATAGGGAGGACATACTGTTAATATGTGAATTTCACCACAAATCAACCACAAAATTGATTTCTGATTTTCATTACAGGCTCCAATGTTTTCTTGAAAAAACTTTTTTCTACCCATTTAAACTGAAAAAAGTGGCGTTGTTTAATTTTTTTTTATTTTAGGCCACCATTAATAAGCAAAATGTGACTCTTGCTCTCATTTAGTTCATTATGAGACTTGTTTTATCACTTTGTCCAGAGTGGATAGAGTGTTTAAAGTGCTAGTACAAGAGACATATATTGTCCACATATAGGACGATCTTATATCCAAAGAATTTAGATTTTATTACTTGGATACTATCATTCGATCTTGCAGATTAATAATAATAATCTGCCATTTACAAATAAAATAAGATATTACAAAGTCATATGAGACAATAGGGGTGATGGCCCTGCCGGCAAGAGCTTACAGTCTATGAGAATGAGGGGGTGACACTAGAGGTGTAAGAGCTTGTGTAATGGTCAAGCCATTTTTATAAGGGAATGGAATAAAAATAATTTAATAAGTAAAAATGTTGCTACTTGAACCAGCCATCAGCCGCCAACTTATATACAAAGTCCAAAGTAAGTTGGATAACAGACAGGGTGAGTACCTAGGATTGGTTAATGAAGAGTTAAAGTTTCATGCAGTTAGCAAGTGTGATAGGCCTGTCTAAATAAATTTTAGGAGCATGTTTGAAACTTTGGGGGTTGGGTGTTAGTCTTATAGAGCGGGGTAGGGCATTCCAGAGAATTGGTGCATCTCTGGATTGTTTCAGTGGTTCATTAAATATACTGAAAAGCCAGTGTGATAGAGATCGCCCCATCCTTATTGCACAGGATGGGAAATATAATGCTAGGACTTCCTGTTTCAAGGCCTAACTGATGGGAAGTCCTTGCATCATATTTCTGCATGGCTTCCATTCAAGGCAATGCATGCAGTCCATGGGATCGAACCAACAAACAGGCCCATTTCTACCCTCTGCCGACCCATCATCTAGGATCATGTGTCAACAAAACCACTCAAACAATTTTTATTTAAAAAATGATAGAAAATATGTGGCTTTTTGTTACAATATCCTTTAAAGTCGAATTTTTAATTAGTGTAGGGTTTCTCTTTGTATGCACGGTTTGTTTTTCACTCTTTTTTTATAAGTAATTATTATCATTAACATTTTTATTTGAAAAGTCATTAAGATGTGACAAATATATTTTTTTAAGTATAAGAAAAAATATAGCATCGCTATGTTAAGATGTAAGATGTAGTAAGTGCTGCTTGAACAATCTGTGCTTGCTGTCATCCCTGGTGTACTTCAAGTGTTTAGGCATAATTAGAACATGACATATCTCTAGTATTAACTCTTGTTAAAGCAAAAAAATATACATCCCATACAAGATTTTTTCCTGTGTTTGACTCAAAAGACTTAAAAAAATTTAAAAGGCCTACAGTGTGATTCGAGGTAAAGGATGGTTTCACGCACAGTGAGAAAGATTTAGCCTGAGTTTGTGTTTCACAAATTGTCATTAAATTTATTATGTTTTGCACAATGTTTGATAAATTTTTTTTATCTCAAAACTTATAGGAATACAGGCAGTCCCTGGGTTACATACAAGATAGGTTCCGTAGGTTTGTTCCTAAGTTGAATTTGTATGTAAGTCGAAACTGTATATTTTATAATGGTAAATCCGGACAAAATTTTTTTTTGCCCCAGTGACAATTGGGGTTTCAAATTTTTTTGCTGTAATTGGAACAAGGATTATCAATTAAGCTTCATTACAGACACGTTACAGCTGATTATTGCAGCCTGGGACTATAGTAATATCCAGAGACCTGAGTGAAGTTGGCCCCCCCACCTTGTTCAAATCAAACAAAATTGGTGTCAAACGTTTGTGCTGGTTTGTGCAGCAGAAATTTTTGTTTGTGCCGCTATTGTTTTTAAGATTTTAATGAAAGTTTCCAGAGGTCATCAGAGGTCAACCAGCCCCCCCACCTTGCCCAAACCAAACCAAACTGGTGCCGAACAATTCTGCTACGTTTGTGCTGGTTTGTGCTGCTTAAATTTTTGTTTGTGCTGCTTTTGTTTTGAATAAATCAACAAAAAATTAAAGTTCAAAAGTTCAAGCAGCCCCCCCACATTAACAGAATCGAACAAAACTGGTGTCAAACATTAGTGCTACGTTTGTGCTGTTTTGTGCAGCAAAAATTTTCATTTGTGCCGCTATCATTTTTACGGTATGTCCAGGTGTTTACATAGGTTAAAGGTGTTTAGGATGAACTGGTAAAAAACAAACTTAGTGACACTTCCCTAGTTTGATCACCAGGGGGAGCTAGCAAACACATTGTACTTTGGAAGAAATGAACTCTGATGACCTCTGGAAAAAAGTATGAATATATTAAAAATGATGGCAGCACAAACTAAAATTTTTGCTGCACAAACCAGCACAAACGGAGCACTAACGTTTGACACCAGTTTTGTTCAATTTGGTTAATGTGGGGGGGCTGCTTGAACTTTTGACCTTTCATTTTTTGTTCATATATTCAAAACAAAAGCAGCACAAACAAAAATTTGAGCAGCACAAACCAGCACAAACGTAGCAGAATTGTTAGGCCCAGTTTAGTTTGGTTTGGACAATGTGGGGGGGCTGGTTGACCTCTGATGACCTCTGGAAACTCTCAGTAATATCTTAAAAACGATAGTGGCACAAACGAAAATTTTTGCTGCACAAACGTAGCACAAACGTTTGACACCAATTTTGTTTGATTTGAACAAGGTGTGGGGGCCAACTTCACTCAGGTTATCCAGAGAGCTTCACCAGAGGTCACAGTGGGCAGAGGGGTCCGTCTGTAACTAGGGGTCTCTGTAAGTCTCTGTAAGTAGGGGACTGCCTATATACTGTGTCCATTTAGGTAATTCGAAACTTATATGTATATACCGTATTTTACGGAGTATAAGATATTGGGGCACATTTACTTACCAGGTAACTCGAGTTCACTGAAAATTGTCAATCTATAATGCAGCGTGCGGCGATTCACTAAGATTGTGCGTCTGAAATCAAGAATGTGTGGCTTCCCTGGTCAGGTCTGACAGAGTTCACCATCTTTTTATCTTTTTTGTGGTGCATTGTTGCCACCTAATTTGTGCCGCATGGAAGCCAGTGTACACACTTCTTAAATACTCTTGAAAGCCGTTTTAGCCATGAAGAATGTGCACAGTCCGACTAAAGTGCGGTGCACTACCCTTAGTAAATGTGTCCCATTGTGTCCCTCCTCATCCTCATAGACTGTGACTTTGTATATGCCCCTATGATTTGTAAAGTTTTACAGAATATATTGGAGCTATATAAATAAAGATTATTATTATCATCATTATTATTATTATTATTATGTACGCACCCAGATTTGAATCTAAAAAAAGGAAAACTATATTTGACACTTTTGTAGCTCTGCTACATTCATATGCACACTCCCGCCTCTAACACACAACATTATTTCTCATGCCCTTATAATGACTAAAAATGTAACTTTCAGAAACATAATGAAACTAAAACTACCTGATCACACTAGAGAAATCCTAGAACTTGCTTTGGAGGTCTAAATATTAGTCATCCAGATAACACATAGCTGCCGGAGGAGTGTGTGCTTTCTCTCATCTGCAGGTGTTTCAATTTAAAAGAAACCAAATTCTTATATTATATAAGCAAAAAAATGATTTCCACCCGGGTAATCATCTATATCCTTGAATGAACTTTCCATCTCTGTGTTGGAAAATTTCCAGTCCTTTCTAATTTCACCTACGGAGTTTCCAATACTGGTTACTGTAGGCTTTCATATCTAATAAACCTTTACATAGCTGGAGATAAATTAATCATTTCCTCCAGCAGGAAAAGATGACATTTTTCTTCAGGATGGCTAGTGGAGGAAGTGAATGGAAAGGTTATATTCACATCTAAGTACAATGTTTCAAAAAAAGGGTTGTTACTTTAAGAGTACACTGCTTTGCTAATTCACATTTCTGCTGGTTACTATTGGAAACAGTCAGCAAGCGTGTTGGCAGAACTGTGACAACGTAGCTGAAAACGTATAAAGGTTGAAAATAGTCAGCTCACCTATAGGTGTGTAGCAGAATTTAGTCCATAAGACTCCCAAACATAAACAATTACGGTCCACAAACTCCAGCTTGAGTTTTTCATGATTCAGTTAAACTCTATAGATTTTATTATTGCATTTTGGTAAGATCCGATCCTGTTTTAGTTTCTTATGCCCTTCTTTTTAAAAAATAATGGTTTTACAAATTATGCAAATGAGCCTGAGGGGCTCTGGGCTACATAGATGTTAATGGAACCTAGTAACTCTCAGGCTCATTTGCATAAGTTTTAAAGCCTTTTTTTGTATAGCCAATATCATAAGAAGCTAAAAGAAGAGCAGATCCTGCCAGAGGGGGCACAAACCAGTATGTTAATGTACTTGGTTTACAATCCTTCATCCTGGTGGTAGATATCCTTTAAGCCCTTACTGACGCCCGTCGGTGCATGGAGAGGGCTGACAGGCTGAGCCCTCTTGATAGCTGGTAAATCTTTGCTGCATATTCCTATGGGTCTTTATTTGCTAGTCTGAAGTCATGAGGATCCAGCACTGCCGGACCCTCCTGACAGATGCCCTAGAGAATGTGTACCGCTCTCTCCCTGCCATCCAGCTGTAAGGATCTTAAGGGTCATGTAACAGTTTTAAGTCGGGAAGTAAGAGTTCCCCTTACAGAGACTGCCAATTAAGGCCACCATGTGGAGTCTTATAGCCATAGATGCTCCACTATGGGGATTCTGGTAAAATATGCAAACTTTTTGAGAATGGAATAAGGAAAACCATGCCTCTTTTAGCTACCTTGTTAGGCAGCTCCCTTGACATCAACCACAAGTCACAACCCTTGCACACAACCAAACCAGTTCCCTACACTGTACTGAGGAGACCCAATCAGGTCGAAGCAGCACTGTCTACAGTTGGGAGTCTGTTCCTTCTGGAATAGATAAACTGGTTTGGTTTTAATCCCGCATCATGTCATAAGGCCTCTTGTAGGTCATGCTTGATGTCTAGGGAGCTGCATAACAAGGTAGCTAAAAGAGGCGTGGTTTTACTTATCCCTTGAAAACTTTGCGTATTTTCACAGTTTTAGTCATATGACCCATGTAGAGCAAAGGCTCCACTTAGGCTGGATTCACACAGCCGTTGTTGCCGTGCCGTAGCAGAGCTCGGGGAGAGGAGGAGGAGGTGAGCGCTGCTCGTCTCCACCCCTCTCCATAGAGATACATGGTGCTTGGCGTTGTATGCTGTGAAAAGATAGGACATGTCCTATCTTTTCACAAGGTACGGGGCGGTACAGTGCCGCGCGTGTGCAGCACCGTACTGCTCCCGTAGGGATCCATGCGTCCATTGCCATCTATGGGGGACGTATATCGGCCATATATACGTCGGCCATATATACGTCCCCCAAGTGGAAGTGTGAATGTAGCCTTACACGATATAATCTGCCTGTGCTCTGCAGCTACATGCAGACTGTGAGTAGCTGTAGGGGATGAGGACCTGGTGGATGTTTTACAAAGGAGATGAAGAACTGCTGATGTGTGTGTGTGGGGGGGGGGGGGTAAACTGAGGGGGATTTAGTAATATGGTAAGTAATAAGACATTACAGAGAAACAATAGGTATAAGGGCCCTGCTAGCAAGAGCTTGCGATCTACAAGGATATAAATATGAGATGTTATGAGAAATCTGAACTCTAAGATACAAAGTATCATGGAAAAAGTGTGATATCATAAAGCACCAGTATCATACATAGGCAACCGGAAGTGAACAATGCAATACACAATAAAACACATTTAAAAGGTGAGTATAAATCAATTCATTTCATCAAAATGCACACACACACACAAAACTAAAAACATTTAAAAAGTACCACATGTGAACACACTCAAAGATATCCTGGGGTAAAAACAAAAAGAGCTGAAAATCCATCTCCACATCACAATATCAGTAGCTTCTCATATTTATTCAGTCAATGGGCTGATGCTCTAAACACTAAAATAAGTAAATACACCCAAAAGAAACACATTCTTCATAGAAGTCATACACCCAGTTATGTAATGACAATACTTTATCAAAAGTTACAAGACCTCAAAAACAAGTAAATACAATTAATAACTTTCAGAAATGTACACAGAGGAGACAGCTAAATAAGGCTACAAGCCTGATACTATGTATATTGATCCAAAGGTGAAAGGAAGTCTACCAGCACATTTGCGAACAAAACTGCAGACACTGTTAGGTAGCAGCTCTTTGAAATTTGTTTAGCAATATCGTTGTGTGTATTGTTTTTAATATATTTATATTCCAGGATTGTAGCTTGACTTAGGAGGGAGTGTCCAAACGTGTCTGTATTTGTTGATTTCTGCCTTTAAACTACTTCCCAGCCACAGCCATTTACTGTAATATCCAACCAGAAGTCTATCACTGTTCTTACTCAGAGTAGAGGGGAGGTGCTCTGATATCTTACACAGAAGTCCAACACAGTGTAACAACTCTAGCTACAATCCTGGAATAAAATGCATTTTTACAGTCCTGCTGCTACTAACAACACACACAAAGGTATGGTTAAACAGCTCTCTTGGACTGTTATCTAACACCGTCTATAGCTTTGTATAGCTAACTTCTAGTTTACTCCCTTTATAGTAAAAACGCAGTATATAAATGCTTATCTGGTGTTGGATGTACTTTATTTTTTTTTTTTTACTTTATTTCAGATGATACATTTTTTTAGTTTTGAGACTTTTTGGAAATGTACTAATTGTTATTTATTTTGATCTGCACAAGTTTTTGTAATGTTTTGTGTATGCCAGATTTGGTGTTTGAATATACAGTCTATGCCTGAGCATATCTTATCATCTATTCCTAGGGTCATCTGGATTTCACTTCTGTTTCTGTGTTAAAACATTCATAGGCATTCTCTGTTCTTGCTCATTGAAATATATGGCAATCAAACATGCTGCTTTCTTGCAAAGCAAATTATGATCTTTTTATATAATAATCTTACTGCTCTCTGAAGCACATACCGTGCATCATTCTGAGATTCGGTTTCAGAAGCAAGCTCATTACCATACTCATTAATGTGAATTACGGAAGTTTTCTAGCTGGTCTTCATTAACCATCTGTTAGTCAAGCATTGATTTGTGTCTATGTGTAATGTTATTTTTGGAGGAGCACCTGAACAGGCACCGGCTTAGGATGATTTCATCTGTTTGTACTTCACATTATCAAACCAGCTGTTCCTCAAACCAATTTGTTTCAAAATATTCAATTTCTTTAATTTAGAAGAAGCAAAGCATTTTTGGGGATGTGCTATCCTGGAAACGTGAGCTCTGGTCGCATCTCCAATATTTACAATCCGGTTTAGCTCAAGTTCAGTAACATTAGATCGGTGTGAATTATAATACATAAGGGATCGGAGGCTTTTTACATTTTATAAATTTACCTTGGGAATAAAATGAAAAGCGGCCATTAAATGTATTATTGCTGACTCTTCCAGTGGTAAGGAAAATGTAACCTATGCTTTTTAGGAATATATTTAGATTATTGTGTGCTCTTTTTGTAACAATGATGCTTTTGATTAAAATCTTATCATACAATAGTAATATACCAATCAGGGCCACATTAAGGTTGGTAGGAGATATGGCCGCAAAATTTGGTGGGGGCCCCCATTGAATGTAGTCCAGACAGGGTACAGCAATAGCCAGAAATCGACATATACGTTCCCAGCAATAACTATATACAGCCCCCCAGGAATAGCTGTATACAGTCCCCCCCAGCATTAACTATATGCAGCCGCCCCAGTATTAACTATATACAGCCCCCCAGCATTAACTATATACAGCCCCCCAGCATTAACTATATAAAGCCCCCCCCCACAGCATTAACTATATACAGCTCCTAGTAAAATAATAAAACTTTGCTTACCTTCTCCCTTGCTGCGACGATAAAATTCCTCCTTTTACGGCAGGTCAGACTTCAGGTGCAGGCGTCGTAGTGTGTGACATCACTGTGCCGCCTGCGCCAGGACGCTCCATGGCTACCTTAACACTGTGCTCTTAAGTCAATGGCAGAGAAGGGAACATTGTTCCCTTGCTCTGCCATAAATCCATATCTGGCGGCCAGATTACCTGTAGTTCGGCACATGTCTAGTGGTGATACGACCACCCGAATTGTCCACGTTGTAAACAATTGGTGGAGCCCCCTTATAATGCGGCCATGATAGTAATGCACATTTAATGATAGGTTAAAAATGTAGAAGGGACTCAAGTGCAATGTTTAAACCATGTAAGTCATCTATGTGACTTACCATGTTTTGCACATCTATACTTCTGATATGGAATCCAGTCACACTGATTGTAATCTTTAAATCAATAGATCAGTTACCAAAGACCTTTCATTAAACATCACAATTCAATTGTGATGCAGTATTACCAATATAATTAATTTCTTATGGAGTGTACAGTATCAACATAAGTAGATGTCAGTCCTTTGCTGTATGAAACACCATGCTTCTCCTACATGCTGGTAATAGGCTGGCCATGCCCATTCTATGGCTAATACTTCTGTAATTATGACATGATGTTGGGGGAAGAGTTTTACCCTATACATAATACAGGCAGTCCCCGGGTTACGTACAAGATAGGGTCCGGAGGTTTGTTCTTAAGTTGAATTTGTATGTAAGTCGAAACTGTATATTTTATAATTGTAGATCCAGAAAAAAAAAATTTGGCCCCAGTGACAATTGGAGTTTAAACATTTTTTGCTGTAATGGGGCCAAGGATTATCAATAAAGCTTCATTACAGACACCTTACAGCTGATTATTGCAATCTAGGATTATAGTAAAGAATTAAGAAAGCTTCACCAGAGGTGTCTGTCTGTAACTATGGGTTTGATATGGAATCCAGTCACACTGATTGTAATCTTTAAATCAATAGTGTTTATTTTTCACACAGGTGAGTGTAACGTTTCGGTCAAACATTGACCTTCGTCAGACACAATCTGTGGTGTACAGGGAAGAGTCGAGCTGCTGTGCAGGCGTTCAGCGCTAAGGAGGAATGGCGGTATCACCGCTCTGTGGTCTGGGGTGCCCTGACGTTGAATGTAAAAGGAGTCCTGAAACATGAAGTGGTTTTCAGTTAGGACAATTTCTAATAATTCAAGACATAAATCAATCGTATCGGTGGAGTAGGAGGTTTTAAGGAGTAATTCTTGTACTGC